>VWZN01017756.1:1126890-1205262 GCA_013396955.1 Regulus satrapa | reverse complement strand
TTTTTTTTTTTTTTTTGCTTCCTCTCCTTCCCATAGAGCGACCCACAGTAATGAAAAATGTCAGAACTTGGGGGAACTGGAGTTGTGACTGCTGGGATGGGGCTCGTTTGCAAAGCCTTACTGTTCACGCCTTTCTTATCCTAAGGTTTTCAAATCGAAATATACACACACCTTAACAACAAAAGGCTATAATGATGGCATTGTCACCAGATAAAACTGCACTAAAAATAAATAAATGCTGCAGTTTAGCATGATTCAGTAGGCAGGGTCCTTATTATTCTTCCACCATTCAAAGGGAGATTCAGTTTCAGCACAATGCACTCCATCTCTGTAGCATCCCTCCTTGGACTCCTTCAGAGTTTCTCTCCGCTCACGCCTGCGGAGGGTTAAGGATGACCACGGGTGAGTGTTGTGGTCACTGATGCATGTTTTTAAGTGGCAGGACACAGTGAAGAATCCTGGTTTAAGTGTAATAAAAGTGAGGTCCCGATTTGTTAATGAGGAGCATTGTCTGCTGCAGACACTAATTTCACTACAGGGTGCAGTCTTCAAACTTTTCATTCTAATTAGAATGCATTTCCATATTCTTTATCAATTTCTTCCCTTATTGAAATCTTCTCAAATGACCTTTTTTCTTCACTTATGACTCATCCCAAGATTTTTATTTTTCCCAAAACAATCATTCAGATGCAACTGCATTTTTCCAGTAAACACGTTGAAAAATAAATGACCTTGCCAGCTCATGCCTACACAGTGGGAGAAGGGCATTAGCAGTGCAGAGGCAGCCACTAATAATGCATGGGAAAATTAAGTATGGGAGAAGACCGTCTTCTTCTAATTCCTTGAGCATTTAATTTCCAAATGCCCTGCAGTAGAATGTGTCTGGAGTAGGAGCTTAATGGCTACCACTGGAGTTCCAGCAGTGGGAAAACAAGTCCTGACAGCACAAGGGGCATTTTATGCACGTAGGAAATAGGTTATCTGCTAAGGAGACGATTTTAAAAAATATTTATTTCCTTCAGTACTCCACAGCTGTGTCCAGTTCCAATTTTTCTAATAAAGTAAATTATTAACTCAAGTTGACGAATTGGTTGGTGGTGGTAATAGGCTTTCAAAATGATTAGTGATATATACTCATTACCCAAATTAAAAAGCCATATAAAAAATAAGGAGAAGAAATGTAGCAGCATTATCAAAGTAATAATTTCTATTTAGTGCATATCTTTCCTGAACTTTGGCAAATGTTGAATTATGCAAGACAAACACTAATCTGAAAGCATTCTAATTAATGATGGTATTTCTTTGCTATCAAATTAAATCCAACGCATTCACAGTGCCTCTGACTTAAATGTTATCACAAATTCTTCACACTTTGAGGAAGACTGTTGATGTGTTTGAAAATATTATACCAATACCCAAGTTACCAGGCTTGAGCCATGATTCTTCCCTTGCCTTAGGATAATTATTAATGGGAAAGACCTATAGAACTCAAAGTTAGCCCAAAATAATAATAATGGTAATAACAGTAATATAGTAATAATAATGGCAGTAATTATAATAATAAATTACAATAAAAGTAATTTTATAAATTATTGTTCAATTAATTATTATTATTATTATTAACTACAGCCCCCAGAGATTATTATCTTGACATCAATTAATCACAGTGTTTGTAATCACTGGGTTTGCCATACTTTTCACCAACAGAATCAAACAGTTGTTTTCCCTTTAAAGATGCTTTACAGATGAAAACATATTTACAAAACTTCTTTCAGAATAAAACAATAATCAGGCAGCTAATTAAGCAATATGTTAGCGTTGAGCTTTTGAGTTAAAGACCTGTCCAGGCTGCAACATCATTTTTACTTTGTTATTATATGCGGAAGGCTAATAAAAATATAATTTTGAAAAAAAAATCATCACATTAGTGATTTGCCAGAGTGAATGTAGATGTCAAAAATGCTAATGCAGAGAAGCTGTCAGGAGTTTAAATAGATTTTTCAGTGACTTGCCGTTCTTAATTATAGCTCAGCACCCTGTACAGGTTAAAAAAATGCTGGGTTCCTTCGAAACAAACTATGAGCTCCTTACCATCTCATCAAATTCTCCTTCTCTTTCTTTCAAATGGATCAATCAGATGCCAACACATAACATTTTTCATTTACATCTTTTCTTAAGCTTCCTTATCCACTGCAATTATATTTTTACCCAAACCTATCCTGAAGGGGATAGAAGAGATTTCATGGAAGAAGCATAATTGGCAATTGAGCTTGCTCTTTTTGTGGGCTTCTTTTATGAGAAAAGATAACGTTTTGTGCGGTAGGAATTCAGCACTTAAATTAGGGGGTATGCTGGCTACTTAGTTAAATAATCTAGAATAATCAGGTCAGGAGGGAATAGCACATAGCTTTCGCTGAATGTTTTGTATTAATTTTTCAGATAACGTAATTCCACGTACTAACCAAGCATTCAAGAGCGCGTCAAAAAAGCGCCAGGAACCGGAGGATTGACAAGCTGCTAATCCAATCCTCTGACAGTCACAGGGTGCCATGTAAAAGAGAGCCTTTGTTCCTTAAGAGCTGACTGAGCTCCATTAGTACCCACATTCAGAGCCCTGGGCACAATATTAATGCTAATACCGTTGTTACGGAGATGGAAAGCCGTTAAGAATGAACAATAATCAGCTCACAATATCATTGGACATATTCATGCAGCTTGTACTGGGGTGAGATCCGATAGCTCTAAACCTTTCTAAAGAGAAAAGGAAAATCCAATTAACACCTTCAGTGTAAACCTCCTCGGCTACTTTCACTAGCGATGACCTTGGGCAGCTGTGTTGCAATTTTGCCAAAACCTCAATTATGTCTTTAATTCAGTGGTGCCATTGGGTTTTGCCCAAACACAAGGGCTGGCTCTGCAGCCCACCTCTCATGCTGGGGCAGTCTTGCTCACAGAAGTTCCCTCAGCAGCCTTTGGCATGCTCTGAGCTGGGCTGTGGCACAGATGGATTTTGGGATTCACGCGTCCTTGGGGATGTCCAGCACAAGCGGGGAGAAAACTTTCTTCTCTGTCTCAGAAAGAGAGTCCTGAGAGAGTCCCAGCTCCGAGTCCCAGCTCTGAGATCACAGATGGTTTAGGTTGGGGGGGACCTTACAGGTGACCCGGTCGGTTCCAGCCCCAGCTGGGGCAGGGATGTGACCTGACGTGGCTTTCCTGGCAAGGGGAGCCCTGGCCAGGGTCAGTCACATCATGCTGAGGGTGTGGGGAGAGCAGGAGGTGCTCCAGGTGCCCTCACACACTGCCCAGGGCGCTGCCCCAGCCCAAGGGCAGCCCCAACCTGCAGCCCAAGGATAGTCCAGCCTGTGCTCAAAGGAAAATCTGCTCCTTTAGAAAAAGGGCTCCTTGCCATCAGTTTGAATCAAACCTAGAAAACTCTAAATATAAGCAACATTCAGCCTGATGGTACAAAAATAAGGAGTATTTTAATCTGGGCCAAGATGGGAGTTTACCTGCATTCATTGCACAAGGTAGGGTGAGGAAGAAACTGCTGGGGAAGAACTCACAAATAATTTATTTTTAATGTATTTCCACTCAATGAAAATACATTAAAATGTTTCCTGTCCACTCAATGTTTTTCATTAAGCTGGGAAACAAGCATGAGTTTCCACAGCCTGCTCTCCATGTCTCTGCTTCTCTGACAAGCAGCCTGACACGAGACTGGCAGACCTTGCTTGGCAGTGAACCCTCCCTCCTCCTGGGGACCCCCTGGCTCGACACGTGCAGCACGGGCAACATCACCCACCAGGTCTGCTCCTGAGCACCACGAGCTGGATTCTGGAGGGAGGGAGGATCTCGATGGAAAGAAGGCAGCATGGACATCATTCCCAGGCAGCATGGACAGCTTCTGGACATAAAGCTCTTCCTTCTCGTGCCTGTACCATCCACGGGGACAGAGGTAAAAGACTTGTTCCTGGCTGTGCTAATGCCACAGAGATGTTCAACAGGAATTGTGAGTTGTCTTAAGCCTGAATCTTTGTTGCAGCTGCTGTCAGCACCACAAGTGAAGATCCAAAAATATAAAGCATTTTGAACTCTTTCCTTTCATTTCCTTTCCATTACACCAGGATGATACTGCCTTATCTCAAAGACACACTTGCTTACTTGCACTCTATAATGGTGAAACAGCACTACATACAGGTCCCTAAAAGTAAACACTAAACTCTGTAAATCTTGCATATAATTAGGAAGATTCTTCTGGATTCTCCCCCCCAAAAAAAACCCAAAACTGTTGCTGCTTGATTTGGCTGTCATCTGTGTCACTTCTGTGGAAAGATTTTCTATGTTAGAAAGGGAAAATCAGAACAGCAAGCTAGGAACTTGTTACGACAGGGAGATTTAAGGTAGGAAAGAATGGAGCAGAGCTGCTGACAGCACTGTGGTGGCTGCACCTCCTCCTTAAATGGAATAGGTCAGGATCACCCTTTGTTTTAGAGGGTCTCTTTTGGGAAGAACCACCACAAACCTCACACCTGATGGACAAACATCCTTCAGGCTGCAAAGAAAACAGCTTCCCTGTAAATATCCCCAGCCCGAGACCAACAAATCAAATTCAGTCTCAGCTTCATAATTTTGATTTAATTTCCTGGTATATTAATTTTCACCATTTGACTTCACTGATCACCGTTGAGTCCATTTCAGTTGTGGCCTTTGTTCGATTGCTTAATTGGCTTAGCAAAGCCTGGATGCATCAGCCCTGCAGTGGGCTCGCTTGGTTTCTGCTCTTCCTCGTAAGACCTGTGAAACAGAAACAGCACCTGCCTTGCCTTGAATGGTGGTCAAGCCTGGAGATCCCAGGGCAGGGATGATCTCAGTTATACGGAGGGCAGTCTCTGGATGGGGTCAACCTCGCCTTGTTCAGCTCTGGCACTGCTGAGCGCCCTCCAGCACAGCTGCCCAGCTGCACACCCGTGTCCAGGCCCAGCTGTGGGTGGCAATCCCTTCTGCAGAGACAGGGAACTCTCCCGTGTGCCTCAGCACCATGCCCAGCCTCGGCTGCGCTGGGATCCTCAGCATGCACTGGCATTTCTGAGTTTGCTTCATTTGCATTTAAACAATCAAGTGTTTTAATTAAAATGCATAAATGAATCATCCACTAGAAGCCCTATCTCCCATGTTATTTATTTTTTATATTAAACCTTCAATTTGATGGATAAGCACTGCCATTGGTCATTTCTGCTAAAATGATCCCATCAGCTGTGAAATATTTGACAAATCTGATGTTAAATATTTCATCTCTAGCTTTCAGCACTTGTGGTCCATTGAAATAAATAGTACAGCTCACACTTTTGATCTATTCTTTGAGGCTCTCTGGGACCATCTCTCTGTTAAAGAGGGAGAGGCACAGGTCAAGGGATGGTTTGAGATCCAACAGTGCTCTCCTGATGGCTCTCAGACGTGGCCCAGCACATCCGCGGTGACAAGAGGGTCCTTTCCTCCTCCAGTGTGTCCATCTGTGGCAACTCTCTCTTCTTTCTCCATAGCAGCAGAATTTGGGGGTTTGGCACGGATCTGTTGAGAAAACAGGAAGAAATGTGGACTTTCTCCTAAGTGAAACCCATTTTCTGTATGCTTTTTCTTTAATTATGATTTTTACCCTGAAACAGTGGTATCTGCAGTGATCACAGGAGATCCCCCTCCTTCTGGAACACACTACTTTGCAGTCTGGCACTGCACATTTAACTCTAAGGAATGTAATTTGTCCTAAGAACTGCATCCTACAGAGAATAAAGCAGAAAACACACTCTGCTGGTAGCTTCTCCCAGAGGATTACTGTAAAACTAAGCTAATAACAATGCAACATTCCTTCAAAAACGGAAATCTTGCTCACATGCTAAGAAGCTGTAAGAGTAACAGCATCATCTGGTGGCTTCTGCCACAAAGAATGGATTAATTGATTTTTTTTTTTTTTTTGTTCTAATTTCATTTAAATTCCTCATCTCTCAGGTGAGGCCAGGTCCTGAAGGAATGTGTGAGAGGAAAAACAGACGGAAAATGATAAAAATGAGAGAAGGTAATAATGAAATCCTCAGCTATGCTGGAACATTAAACTGCATCTGATAGCTCAGATCTTTTTAAAAGGATTTTTTAAAGAACATTGAAAAACACCATCCTCATTGAAGTCAAGCTTCATTTACAGCAATGCCAGATGGGTTGGGATTTTCAGAGCATACATTAAGAGCAGGAACGATGCTGCTAAAGGCCTTGAACCTTAGATAAGGATCGGTGTAAACCTCCAGGAAATCTTAAGACAATTCCTTTTCATCCTTTCTTTTGGAGGTGCCAAATCAAATCCTTTCAACTCCTCCTTCACCTTCCTTTTGGAATCCTTCTTGACACTCGGGGAGGCGGTGTGCAAACGCGACGAACAGGTGTTAGTCTGCAAAGGGGCTTTCAGTGTGCACGAGTGTGCTCTGATTATGAGGCCGAAAGAAGCTAATCCAGCAAAGCTTCCATCTGTGGTTAGTGCAGTCCAGAGGCTGAACCTGCCTGCCTGAGCTGCGAAACCTGCCCAGCCCAAACGGGCTGAAGCACGCTCAGCATTGTCCAAGGCCCCCCGTAAGGAGTTCACCTCAATCCAGAGGAAGCACAAGGGCCACACCAGCCCAGAGAACCCTAAGACTTCAGGATTAGTTGTTGCAAAAGCTTATTAACAAGGCAATAACGTGAAAATTATTCCTTCTGGCTTTATTGGTGCACAGTATCTGTTTTACATTCATATAGTTTCTGTCCTATCCTTGGCAGTTGTCTTCTTTGTTGTATTCTTACAAAGAGAGAAATATCAAAACATTAATTTAAGCTGTCACAATGCAAAGGGCTGACAGTCATATAAAGAATTATCATTGTGGCAGAGAATGGAGACAAGTTAGTGAAGGAAAATTAAAGTGACTAGCTAAACAGAACCAAACTTCTTGAAAAATCCAGGATATTGCCATGACAATTCAAATAGCTCCAACTTTTTCGAGTTTTTCAGCCCTTTCCTACACAGACTATTATCAATCTGATGAGGAAAAGAAAGAAAAAGGAATCACTTAATATATATTCTAGTTTTAGTGAAATATGTATTTCAAAAGAGAAGATTCATCCTGTACCAGTTTGTGAATAAGACAGATTGCAACCACCATCAATCTTTGTAATTTTCCATAACTGTAGAAGTCAGACTGACCAAGATTACAGCCTGCTTAAATCCTTCTTGTCAACACATACAGTATAGAAGTGTTTCTTTGTTCTATCCAGGTCTCTTATGGAAAACAAAAAATATTCCTTTTTACCAAACAATAAGATTCCTGCAGGTGCTGGCTCGGGGTATAAAATCGCCTAAGAATAATTTCACTTACTTTACAAATAAGAAGAGACTGGTTAAAAGAAGAAAATAACCGCTTCACTCTTGTTTTCTGCTTTTCAGGTGTAGCTCTTGGGACATTTTACTCTGTCTCTGAAGAGAGCAGGAGCAGGAGAGTCTCAAGGTGCACGTCCATGCCCAGCAAGCCAGACCACTGCACTCCAACTTGCTTTCTCTGGGAAGGAAAATCAATGGAATCTTTTTCAAAGGACAACTTAGCGGGGAGAACAACACTTAACCTGTGCTCTGGCCTCTCATCACAGGCTGCCCTCCTCACAGGAGGAAGACGGTAAGAATTTAAAGCAAAGAGTTGGTGAAACGCCCCAAATTCCACACAAAATGTCAGCTCCTTCTAGCGATGGTATCTGCACCGTGAATCGAGGCAGCGGCCAACAGATCCGATTACTAATGAAGCAGGAGTCCACAAGACTGCTTTGCAGAGTCTAAATTCATCATGAATTCCCATACACACAACCAATTTGCTCAGCTAGCACATCAAAACCTGAGCAAAACACCAAAGGCTGAGCAAATCAGTCTTCCCAAGGTGGATGAATGAGAGGCTTACAAGGCTAATGCCAACAGGACAGAGGCACGGAACTCCCTGTGGATGTAAGGACATAAGATCCTTTCCACTTGTTCATCATCCTTACCTGTCCTTAAGCGCTGTAATCCCGGAATTAGGCAGGCAGGCTGTTTGGGAGCTCCACAGCAGGCTGCGTGTGTTTTCAGCAGCAGCAGCCACTCAATTCAGCCAACGCCAAGGCCAAGGTGCCAGCGCTGCCTGCCAGAGCAGCCTGGCCAAGGCCTGGGTGTCCCTGCAGGGCTGGACACTCTGCTGAAGCCACACCTAAAACACTGCAGGAAAAAAAACCAAAATCCAGGGAAGGACTGCAATCATGATTATTCTCCAAATAAATCAGATGTTCATTGTTGTTGGGAAAGCAGACACAAAACCACTTAGAAATGTAATAAATGTGAATAGCTGCAGTCAGACAAAACTTAGCTTCATAACTCTGATTGTACCAATTATTTTTTCTGATTGTGATCTCAAAGATGTTAAGTTTTGCTAAGAAGGTGTATTTGCAAATTGCTTTGATTACTGTGAAGAGTGGGAATGTATTTAAAAGCTTCTGCATATTCGCTTTGGCCCCCTGATCCCCCTTCGCAGCATCCTGAATCAGCTAGCAGAACATTAGGCACTTTAGACACTTCTACTTGAAGCATTCAGACAATCCTGGAGTTATTTGGGCTACTCAAATGGAGAGCCTTTGTCCAATCTGTCTTTTCACTGATCCCAGGGCTCTTATGACTGATTTTGCTTTTCACATTTTTCTCTCTCTTTCATTTTTTAATCAGATATGTTTTACTGTGAGGAAGAATTCGACCATTTACTATTGTATTCTAAGAAATAAGTCTACTACGCCAAGCATTCAAGGTAATTTCATTTCTGCAATAGAAGGTATAATTGAAGAACCATATTTTCAATGTAAGATACTGTCTAAAAGTAGGCCCTAGCATGAGCCCTGGTCAACTACATACAATCCTCTTTAATATAGCCTTTGATAGCATTCATTTAACACTCTACTGCAAAGCCTTCAAAAGGGCATTGAATGAAATTAAGTTTCCAAAAGAATTGTAATAGTAACAGAAGTCTCTTTCTCTGAATTAATGGCAATCTTAAAATCTTCACTGCTTTGAAACAGCACATTAATCCACAATGAAAATGTTTACATAGCATTTAAAGCTACAAACAGGATTAGCAAAGTACTTTCCAAGGACAAGCTATATTCAGTTTGATTTTAAGAGGGAAAGTAGGAGGGCTAAAATTAGACTGGGGGAATCCAATGCAAAATATATTTGGCTTTGGTCTTCAGCTAACCTACCTACAGCCAGCCCAGTCCCCTGATGAATTGTGTGCTGCTTTCCCCCAGAAAAGGTTCTGGCCTTCATAATGCACAGAGATTCTGGATCCAGAAAGGAGCAAGCAGAAAGCTTCTGCAGGGCAGAAAACCGAAGGCTGCCAAAAGAGAAGTGCCTTGGCTGCACCTCCATGAGGACTCTGGTCCCAGCTGGAGAGCTGGGACCAGCTCCAGAAATACTGGAGTATTTCTCCTGGAGGCTTCACCAGCTCCTTCCTCCTCTTCCAGGTTGTCTCTTGGGCTGGGCAGAGCTGCAGCACAGATCCACCCTCCCCACCCCTGCTCTCAGAGCTGGGCACTGCTGTGCAGGGTGAGGAGGGACACAGGCAGCCTGGAGCGCAGGGGAGCCTCAGCAAGGTGGAGCAGCAGAAATTCTCTGTGTGAAGGGTGTGGCTTGGGAAGGCTCATCCTCACACAGCACAAAGCAGCTCTCACCCTGCTCCAGCCTCTGCCTTCCCTTCTGCAGCACACCTGGGCTGGCCTGCTGGAGCCTCGCCAGCCTCCCTGGCCTGCTCCTCACTTTCCACCCTGCACAGGAGAAGATAAAGAACTGCACTTAGGGTTCAGTATCAACCAAGGAAATGCCCATTCTTTTTTCACACAACTTATTTTACACAGCTTTTACAGACCTCGTGTGTAACTCCAATTGATCAATAGTTTTCTTGCCAATCACTCTATTGATCAGTAAAAGGCATTTTCCTTGTCTATCAACTCTCTCTATCCTTGGTTAGTTTGTTTATTTTGTCCACTGATTCCCATGGAACAGATTTCTTGTTTAATGCAGGTGCAGTTGTTTTTCACCCAGGAATAACTTGTTGTGTTAACGAACCCTCATCCTCAGGGTGGATTTCACCTGGAGCTTACAAACCACTCAGCTGCACCCAGCAGTGACAAGGCAGCTGTTAACTGAGCAGAGCAAGGCCCGATTCCATCCATTTTTCTTTTATGATATGTCTATTTTCTTCTTAAGAACATTCCCACGTGCACATCTACACACACACCTCCGCACCTGCGCAGGGGGACTCTCTAAAAGTGAATTTAGAGAGAGATAACAGGAATTGTTTTGGCAGCAAAGAGCAAACCTCTGCAAAACCTTCAAACCTGCTCTTGGTAGACTTTTTGATTATCCCAGGGTATATATGTCCACATGTACGTACCTCTGCAGCGAAAAAGTGCAGCAAAAACGATGAAACCCATGAGGAAAGAGGCTTCCATCTAAAAAGTGATTAAAGAGACTAGCACTGTTTAGTTTACAAAACACAAGAGTAAAAGATGATACAACAGAAGCAGAGAGAAGGGGCTATTTATTCTGTTTTCTCTGAAGCACAAATATGCATGGAAAGGTGAAGGAAAAATGCTGAAAACATTTGTGCAGTGTATAATCAACCCTGCAACTTATTGCTGCAGGATATTAGGCAAATTTTTTCAGAAACACTTCTAAATGTTTTTGAAGTGACAAATAATAAGCCTCAGCTCCTGAGGTGAAGGAAAAGCAAAACCAAACCCTCTCCCCAAACTGGAAGGACACGTAGTCCCTGTCCTTGTGCTAGAGATGGAATTTTTGTCTCCAGAGGGATGACATTATTTATTTATCACGTGCATGATATGGAAACGCTCTTTACCTTTGAGCAGGAGGTTCTGTAGGCAATTAAAGAGGTCAGCAAATAAAGCTGCATGAAGGCATTGCTTCAAGACTTCTCCCTGAATACATGAATTTAGGAATGGTGAAGTGGCTCAGGTTAAGTTACTTTGTTCTCAGCTGGTAATTTCCCCCAAAGATCGTTAACAACAGGTGGGTAGCAGTCAAGGCTGAGAATGACAATGGAATTAAATATATTCACGTCCTTGGCAAATTCTTGTTTCTACACAATTAGAGACACCAAGCAAACATTTTCGCTGCAGACACCGCCTATTTTGGGTATGAAAGGGAAACTGTTGCATCTCCAATGTCACTCCAAGGCAGCGGTGAGTGAAACTGGAGCTCCAGTGGCGCAGGGGGCGGCGGTGGGAGCAGCCAGGAGGGTGCAGGTCTGGGTGCTGAGGTGCTGCTGGGTTGAGGAAGGTGCTGCCACGGACAGAATTAGTACCTGCTAAAAATGTACACGGAGAACAAACTGTCTTAAAAAAAAAAAAAAATTCAAAATGCTACTTCTGGCTTATGAATAGTTTTCTTGCAACTGTCAGGCCATCTGCTTGGAGAGGGGTCTGTGCAGTCATGAAAGGGATCTTAAAATATACTCTCCTCATAAACATCTTTTGTTTGGAAAATCCACATGCATCACATAATGCAGTAAATGGCAGCACAGGCTGAAGTGAAGCATTTTAAAATGCCGAGGATGCAGCCTTGGATACAGCTCCCCCTGCCCCTCCCCTCGATTAATAAGCTCTCTTTAAAGGCACCCTCAGACATTCTCGCACAGCCTCAGATTGGCAGCACCCACCTGCTGGGAAACATGCTCCGAGAACTTCCTTGGGTACATCCAAAATACCAAACTGCCTTGTGGGCAGAGCAGGAACAGGCTCCTGCAAAGCAGCTCTCTGAGATGACATCATCCTCACAGCCAATTTTCTGCCTACACTGCACCATTTTCCGTGGGGTGTGTGTGTGTGTGTGTGTGTGTAAAAAAATCCCCAGCATACGTTCATGTGTACACAATGGCCGAATTAGGGGTGTGCAAGCACATCTCATTCTAGCATTTCCTAACTTCCATCAGGTTTTCAGAACTGCTCAGTACATGAATATATACAATACATACATATGCACACAAACATTGATTTGGTTTGTATGCTTGGAATATGAAAGTGTGTGTATGAGAACAACATTGGGCTTTCCTTTTTTTTTTTTCCCCCTTCTGTTTATTTTCATCATTCTTGGGTCATTTTTTGTTTACCCGCTTTTTGTTATTCTTATGTACGTTCAAATATACAAAATGCTAATTTTCTTTTACATAAAAATGTAATAAAACTTTCTAGTTTTCTTTATAAACAAATTTCAGCAGGAAGGTTGATGGGATGCTGTATACCAAGTAAAGAAGAAATACTGTTTAATTATCTTCCATATAAAATCCAATAAAACGTTCTGGCTTTTCTTATTTTTCTGTACTGGGGATTAACATCAGTGTCTTTGTGATGAGAAATCTGCATTCATGGCTCCTCTATTTAGATTTAAATAGGAATTATAGTTCTTGGCAGAAAGGGATCTGTCAAATATCACAGCATTTGTGGCAGGTGGTCACTGCATTGCTTAGTACAGACACTGCCTGCTTAACCATAGCCTGAAGTAAACATCAAAAGTCAATTATTCTCTTTGTAAATATTTTATTTATATTTTGGAGGCTAACAAACATCTTTTCAGTGCTTGGCTGAGGCCTTCCTGCACGGATCATAATCCTCCTGAACCTGCATTTGGGTGGCTGAGGACGTGCCTAGCAATGCAGGGACAGCAGCACAGCTCCCAGAGTAGGTTGGGTTTCATAACCCAATTCTCTGCCTGGAGACCTTTAATGACTTGGCTGGGTTGAAGTGGACAGAGCTGAAACTTGTCACGGCTGTTACCCATAGCAGCTGTCAATTAGTATGACAACCATCTATTATTTTGCCTTTCCTCTGTTAAAATGTATTTTGACTATAAATAACGAAAAAGAAAAAAAAAAAAAAACTAAAACCAAACCCAAACCAACTCAGGCAGGGTCTCTAATTCCTTGGGTTTAACCTTTTTGGGGTGGGAAAGCAGGAGGTCTGGTTTAATAGCCAGAGAAGCAGAGCAGCCCCGCAGTGGAAACCTCTGAGTAGCAAACACGGAACAGGAGCTGAGCTCCGAGGGTCAAAGCTTGCAGAAATGTCTTGTTGCAGGGTGAACCTGCTAAAACAACATGATAGTATCTGGCAAGTTGGGCATGCATGGCAGAATCCCTCCCAAAACCACCGTGGTGTGGAAAACCTCTGAAGATGCTGCTGCACATTTTCAATCCTTATTTGAACTCTCTCTGAACTCCTTGGGCCATTAACTAATCAGATCATCTCATTTAAACAATGTTATAAAAATAATCAAGTACTTCTGCCTACATAAATACAGTTTGGATATATTTACCTTCAAGAGGCAGGGATTTCTTGGGTGTTTACTCCTGACATTTGGGGAGCAGAAGGAGCACAAAATGCTAAGGAGGAACAGAATTCTCGGAGATGGGGCTGTGGGTAATTTTCCCTGCAAGCCTGTTTGGTGGCAAGTTAATTGACTCCTACATTACCCAAACTGCATGCTAAAGCACTGGGTGCTCGTTTTCCTGCACTACTTGCCTGGCAAAGGCCATCTGTTCTACCCCATCCATCCACAGGCACAGCCTCTATTGTTGTAACAGGATTCACATACACGTGGATCAAGGCAAGCATGTGCCTCTAACTGTTTTGATCCCTAGAACATGGATTTTTCATTTTCTTTGTTTCTTTGTGCTCACCCAGTAATAATACTTGTCATCTGAGAATTCATATTGATCTTGTCATTGCCTTAAAATTGGATGACAATTACTATCTTTGTCAAAATTCGATCTGATGAAATGGCTCCAATTAGGAAGGAAAAAGAAGGAATCCATCACAGCAGGGAACATCGCGTTTGGCTTTGGAGTAGGGAAGCTTCTCTTAAAGGAAAACTGAGAAGAAAATGGGAACAGAGATTAGGACGCCAGTCTCAAAATCCACAGAAATTAGGGATACATATGAAATGAACGGCCATTTAATTTTTGCAGTCCATATCTGCCTGAAAATCTGAGTTGGAGCTCCCCTGACAACAAATGCCAGTAACTGTTGTTTTCATTTTCCGGTCTGGTCAGACACAAGTGGCAGTTGGCACCAGGATTCCTACATTTTCAAATCCAGTTCTGATTACCAGTATAATTACAATAAATTATCAGGAGTAGATTTGCTGAAGTTCATAAAATGATAACAGCATAAATTACATCGTGTTTCCAGATACTGATCTCACCTTGAAACTACACATAAAGAGGTGGTAAAGAGTTGAAAACAAAAGAGCAAGTGCACTTCCACTGCTCCTGATATTGGCACTAAAGCAAACAACTTATTCCTGCTAATTGCAAATTTGTAAAACCAAAATTGTGCTAATTACAGAGTTTTTGTTTATAAACCAGCCCTAAATATTAATGCGTGCATTTGTGTGTGTGTGTAGGGGTGGGGCAATCTTTTTCCAAAACAAAGATGTTTGTTTCATACCGAGCTGATGTTTTATTTGACTAGAAAAGCCCTGCCATTGTTTTGTTCCTGAGCAGGACTGAAGGGTCAGGCTCACCTGCAATTCTGGGTAGGAGCTGGAGCTGGGATGCTGGAAGGTGGATGTTGGTGTTTGGCTCCATCTGAAGGACTGGAAGCCTGCACCTACCCCCTCAATTCTCACATGGATTTCACCGAACCAGGCCAGTAAACCTTCCCAAATAATCATGGTTTTGGACTGGTACAGTCACACGAGCTTCTGAACAGGGGACTGCACAGTTTACCTCCCTGGAAAATCACATTTCCTTAACTCCGTGGCAGAGCTTCTCCAGAAGCCCAAGGAACCCAAGGAAGCAGAGCAGACCTTGAGCAGGTGGTGGCTTTCCAAGCTGAAGCTGGGATTCGTGTGATGCAGAGATGAGTCACCACACCTCGCCCAGCAGCAGGCTCTGCTGAAGGAAGGTGGGCGAGCTGGTGCTCCTCTAGCAAGCTGGGGAGACAGAATTTCCCCAAATCTTTCTCCCCCTCGCCTCTGTTTTCATTAGCTAAGCATACTTACTGACTCTGACCTACATTTGAAACAGCTCCAGAATGCAACAGAACCGTGTTTCTGGGGAATTTGATATTTGCTAAAAATTTCAATCCAACCCATTTAAAAATGTTACATGCTAACTGAGCAAACACAGCCATCAGAAAAGTATACAAACCCCAAGCAATTGTCCTGGACTTGTTTACAACACACTGCTATTAATGAGCATCTGGGATGAGTATGGGATCTCGTACTATGGATCTCATGATCTGTACAATAATGGCTGATTTTAATTGACTTTTGCTTCATATAGCAAATCCCGATTGGAGAAGTTCCAGGATGCTGCTAGTGAAGAACTGTGGGCGGGTGCATGTTTTGAAGTGATGGTAAACATTGTGACATATACTGTGTGTGCCACATATTCTCGCATGCACATTTTGACTTTTGTTGCCTTGGCTTTCACACAGCATTTCTAACATAGGCGTCCCTATTTGCCAGTTTGAGTGGAAATCTGTTAATATGTGAACGCTGCTCGCCAGCACGCCCCGCCACGGCCCGCTGACTCTCAGCTCCTCGCTGCTCTCCCACGGACACCCAGCCCCGTGGCAGCTGTGCCTCGGGGCTGGCGCAACGCAGGGGTGCTGAGAGCTGCCTGGAGAGACCGCAGCTCTGGGAGCGTGGAGCTCAGCTCAGGACGGGCCACTGATCCCCCCGTGCGAGTCACATCACTGAGATGGCCTCGCTCCTCTGCTGCTGCGGGTTCTGTTTTCCTTTCAGGAGATGCTGAATGCCAAATTGGGCCAAGCTGTTTTAGCACTTGGAGTACTGTGGGTATTAAAATACCTCTAAAGGTCTGGGACCGTGAGCCAGATTACCTGTATGATGTATTTTAATGATTAGCCAACCCTTCTGCTTGAACTGAAATTTGTCCTGGATCCACATCAGGTCTTTGGGAGCCTGAACTCAGCCAAGATTTGCACAGGTTTTTAAATCTGATGCATTAAAACATCCCCTGCTACATATCCCATCCTGTCTGGCTGCAATATCGTGGCCAATATTAGACTAACAATTTGGGTTTAGGCTCTTTCTACAAAAACATTTGCATCGCAGAGCAAAGCTGGAAGGTATTTACAGGCCCTGGAGCTCTGTGTATCCTCTCCCTGAGCACAGGCAGGGTGCTCTGCTGCTGTCCACAGCCTGCCCATTTCCCCAGAGACATGACATGGCTGCAGCAGCTCCTCCACTTTAGCCCTGAAATATTTCTTTTGAAAAAGAAGGGGGGAAAAAAAATTAAATGAAAAGAGATAAGTTTTCCTCACTGCAGCAGAACCACTTCTCACAGAGCCCACCTGGCTGTTAGACAAGATTCCTGCAAGAGAGATGTGCCCGCGAGGAGAGCAGCGTGCCCGATGCTGCGCACCATGACGAGGCGAACGCTGCTGCATGGTGTTTGTGCCAGGTGACGCTGCCACACGGCCCGTCCCAGGGCTGGCCAGCAGCCTCCCTCGAGCTGCAGGAAGCCACCCGTGGGGGCAGCTCAGCGGGAAGGGAGCGGGGTTCCAACGAGGCCGAGCGCTCCCCTTGGCACAGCTGCCAGCAGCAGCAGCAGCTTCGCCATCATCATCCTCATCAGCACCATCTTCTGCAGCAGCAGCATTATCTTCATCCTCATCACCTTCACCCCAGGCCTGGCCTGGCCAGCAGCAGCTCAGAAGGAGGGGCAGGCCGTGCCCAGCCCCAGGGCTGCCCGCTGGGGCGTGGGGCTCCCGCCTGCTGCTCCCCACAATCTCCAGGCCTCGAGCTGACCCGTGCTCCAGGGATTGCTGGAGGTGCTGGCAGGGGATGGATCATTCCGAGCACGTTCTCCAAAGCCCTGCCAGTCTTTCTGCCTGTTTTCAGTCTTTTTAGCATATCTCCTGGCAGAAAGTGTCCATTGTTTTCATTGATCTCTGCTGCTTCTGGGTTTATTTTCCTTTCTCCGTCTTCAAGCCTCTATGCCGCGTCCCTTTCTCTGCCAAGCTATTCATTTGCTGCTGAACAATCATGTGTTTGTGTTTCGGGGGGTTTCCTGTTTCGTGCATCTTTCCGTTCTACTGGCCATCTCTCTTTTTCTCTGCAGATTTTTTCCTTATTGTGCAGTGGCACGTGGCTATCTGCTAATGCCAATATTACTCCCTGAGAATTCTTTTTCCTTGCATCATCAAGGATTTAAGTGGAAAGCCTTCAGCACAGTGCAAATTTCACTCCTGAGAAAATCCATCTTTTGAGGTAGCTGATTTTAATTAAAGAATACTCTCTCTCTCCCTCTCTCTCTCTCTCTGGATTATACTTTAATTTCAGTTTCTATCACAACATTAGATACTTCTTAGATAAAATGTATTTTTGTCTCTTTTCATCAGTGATTATCTGTAGCTCCTAAACACTTGGGGTCAGCAGCTGGTCCCCAGTTGATGTAGTTCAGGAATAATTCTATTTAAAGGAATTAATTCAGAACAAAATTGGTTTTAAGTTCAAAATCAGGCAAAACGTTCATAATATTTTGCCCTTATTACATACGTGAGAGTGAAACTCTCAGAAAATCAGTAATGGCAATCGTGGTAATAAACAATCATCTCTGAAGTGTGTAACACCTTCCACCTGAGCATTTTAGACATGAACGCTTTCAGCTACTGTCATATGAAGAAATGTCATTACCCTAATTTTACACAAGGGGAAAAGAGGTGACAGGAAGTTAAGAAAGCAGCTGAAAATCTCATAGCAAGAACTGAACCTCCACCTCCTGATCTCCTGTTTCTCACAGCCTAAGCACAGAGGGAATCTGTCCCCAAGGAATATCAAATTGAGGTCCTGAAAGTGAACGGTAGTGAAAGAATCAACACGATTCCAGCACAAGCACCATTTGAGTTCCTGCCTCCATCATTTTGCCAAATTGAGACTGAAATATTATCGGTATCGTAACTTAAATTGTTTATGCATGATAAAGAGGCGCCGTTAAATGGTTTCCACAATTTCTCACAGAAATGGTTGAATATAATCCTGGGCAGGGAGAGCCTTGCTGCAGATTTAGAGCTTTACTGCTGCAAAGGAAGCTGGAGTCAAACCCTGCCACTCCCGAAGCCAAAGCCACAACTTCCCATTATGGCAGAAGTGGGATTTTGGCCAAGCTCCCCACGGCCACGAGGACTCCTGCACACCCAACGGGTGCTTCTGCATGTGGAGCACTCAGGGATGGCTGTGCATACGCGTATGTCCAAGTACGTGTGACAGAATGCAGGCAGATGCACATAAACCCACACAGGAACGACGGGATGAGGCGAGTTCAAGCTGGCAAGATGGGGTTGTTCTATTTTCTGTGTGCTCAGTGACACGCAGCACGTTGTTAAATCATTGCACCAGCCATTGCAGGCTTTCCCCCTTCCTCTGGCCTGCTTTTTGCCTCTTTTAATGCCCCCTCCAGCCTAGGCACAATGCAGATATGTATCTCTGCTTAGTCATGCATTTCTGTGCTGAACAGAATTAAAGGAAAAAAATATCTATGTGGGATAAGGGTAGCAATAAAATGTGCTTTGGCAAAGTGCTTTAAACTGCCTTTCTGCCAGTAAGCCATTAATTTGTGCTTCTTTGTTTTCTCCAAGCTCAGAATAATTCCCATCTGCCTTGACTCACTATCTAGCTCAGAAAGGAAGAGGTCCTTTTTTGAGCATGGATGAAATAGGAAACTTTATGCATAAATGAAGAATGGAGCTTGGAATTCTGGTGTTTCTACCACTGGGACCTAAAATAACTGGAGGTCCTGCTCTTTTAATTAATTTCATTATGATGAGCCTGCCTCTCCTGTTCTTGTATTTTTTCCAAGCTTTTGTGTTCCTGGCCTGCCTGCAATCCATATGTATTCTCCTTCTTTCTTCCTGCTGAAGCTGAAGATGCAATCACATCTTTGAACCATCTGGTTTTTAATTTATTATTCTCCCCCATTGCATTGATGGGCTCGCCGGTTTTTCTGTCAGGGTAACAACTTGGCTCCTGTTTATCTAAGATATGTTAACATGCTGTTCCTCTTCTGGGCACTCGCTCGGTCTATTGTGTTTCCAGAAATTAAACACTGGGGAGCTTTTAATATTATTTTCTTCATCAGACCAGGGAATACCCCCTACCTTCAGAGCCTCTCTTCCTCCTTTTGTTGTTCCATTGAACATTTGATGGCACTTGCTAAATTTAGGCCAATATCTCATTCTTCTGTCCTCTCCACATCAAACCGGGACGATTCCCTGGAGCCTGCTTGGGCATATTCCCGTGTGAGGACCCTGGTGAGGAACCCACTCATGTGAGGCCAGAGAGCCCCAGCATTGCCCAGAGGAGGCCCAGGAATGCCTGCACAGCTCCTGCAGGGGCAGGACACAAGAATTGGGAAAATCCTCCCGTGTGTTGGCTCACTCACCCACGAAATGAGCAGCCTGGAGCAGCTGGGAGCACTCCTGGCAGTGCCACGGGCAACTCCTGCTCCTGCCAGCTGTGCCAGGAGCTGGGCACCCCCGGGACGGGCGCGAGGCTCCGGGTGACCACGGGATGGAGAATAATGTGGATTTAGATTTGGTACTTTGCTTTTCTACGGTACCTCCCGAGAGCCTTCTGAGGCATTCCATTCTTTAATAAGCTGAAAGTGCTCCAAGATTTTTCTAATGAAAATGATATAGGAGCACACAGTGTTATTATTAAAACCTCTCTCTTTTTCTCTAGGAACTGCTAAAATACATTTACAGTTTATATCCTTTTTGGTGAGCATTAAAGTTTCTAATTTAAAATAATAAAGCCTGGTTTGCTCACTTTCTTTCCCTTCTATTTCAAAAATATAAAAACCTGACAGTTTTCTAACTATTCTTATTTTGCTGAGTGATTTTTGGATTTCAATAAAAGTAACACTGTGGTTACAACACTTTGTGAGATAAGCAAAGAGGGGGTTTTTAAAATTTTTTTTTTTTAACACCACAATTATGGAAATTTTCAAAGAATCTTATAAATATCCTGCTATTTGCATATATGAGATAAGCACATTTTAGTAATGGTTATGACAGGCTAGCAAGGAAAATGTGTGGGACAGCCATCCAGCAAACACATGCAGACATGAGGGGGTGTCTGTGGGGGTGTCAGGATCCCGGGGAACACCTGGGGCTCCCCAGGGCAGGCACCACCCCGACCCCAGCACTCCCTTTCCCTGTGCAGGTGTTTCCTTATGCCACGGGGCAGCCAGGGCAGCCCAGTGGTGGCAGGGGAGGCGATTCTCCAGCTCTGAAGGTTCTGTGCCCTCCGCAGGGCACAGAGCTCTTGGCAGGAGCTCTGCAGGCATTCCTGGGGCTCTCTGGCCTCACACGATGGGCTCCTCACCAGGGAATACATCCAGGCAGGCTCCAGGGAATCGTCCCGGGAATGATGTGGAGAGGACAGAAAAATGAGATCTTAGCCTAAATTGAGCAAGGCTCAAACTCATGGAATGTCTGCCAGGCACTGGGGACACAGGGACGCCTGTGCCCGGGCTGTCCCTGCCTCCCCGTGCCACAGCCCTGGCACCTCAGGGACAGGGAGCCTCTTCCAGAGCTGCCAAAAGCCACCACAGCCTCCCAAAAAACCAGCTGAGGCCAGCTTGGTCCTCAACACAGACCCACGTGCCCCTGACAACTCCCTGAGAACGAAGCCAGAGCTGCTTTTGGAACTGACCCGTGCTTTTCTTCTGTTGTTTGCCTTCGTATTTTTAAGTTGGAAATCACTCTTCTGGTTATGCCTCAGAGCTGCTGGGAAGCTCCTAGAATTAGTGTGGCAATTTTCTCAGTCCTTTGTTGAAAAGGGAGAGTCCACACAAAAAATGCACTGGCATTGCAGCTGCATAAATAGTGTAAATTGCTGTCAAACAAAAAGGCAATTTAGCTAAAAGAAACCCTAAACAAACAACCCCCTCCACACACACTTCTGTGTCCCCATTAGAACTGCAGGTTTCCATTCTGTAGATCTCCCAGCCATCTGCTTGGCCCTTGAAAGAGTCCTTGAGAAACCGAAAAATGAAAACCACTTACTTTCTGAAAACTAATCTTGGCTTCCCGGTGCCTGGCTTTCAGGGGAGTTCCACTCGAGCCTTGATTTCTGTAAGTGCAGATACTCAGTATGTCCTGCACAATTAGATGCCTTTGAGGATGTTGAAAGCCAGACATAAAAAACCAAATCAATCTGGAGTCTTGTTTGACAACTGACACTACTTCTAATGAAAAAAAAAAAAAAAAATTAAAAATCCAACCACCAAATAAAATAATAATAAACAAACCCCCAGAAAGCTCAAAACCTTAAAGAAAATCTACCAAATGGACCCTCGACTCCTTAGGTTTAAACCATACATTTTTCTATCAAGTGTTCTTAGCCCGTCTAGAAAAAAAAAATTACAGAGGTACATATCCATCTTTTTTCTTCCCTGCTGAAGGCAGATGACCTTTTCCAGAAGCCAAAGTCTTGTGCAGCACAGCCAGGGACCCTCAGGAGGTTCACTGAGGGGTGGCAATGGATTTCTTCTGGTCCCTGGTGCCCGCATATCCTTCTCCCTGGCCGAAAATTTGGGAGGAGATGGGCTGACAGCATTACCCAGACCCTAGAGATTCTCTGGGGCCCCATGACTCAGCCTCTGGGCTGGGAAAGGAGTTATGGCATGAGGAGCCTGCAGCAGGAGCGGGGCTGTGGCTGCCCCAGCTGCAGGCAATTCTGCTGGGATTGCTTCCCAAGCTCCACACAAGCCTGTCCTGCACACGGGAAGGATTACGAGCAAGCAGTGCCTCCCAAGCTGCTGATATTCACAAGAAAAATAGAAGAGCAAGGGAAGGGGCAGTTTTGCCTCGTCAGCTAATGATCCTTGACTCTCCTGCTTTGTGTTTTTGGTAGCAAACAGAAAGAGGTCACAGATGAAACTGTGGAAGTGTGAGGTGTCTTTATTAAAGATATCAGTGGGGTTTATTAAATGGAACCCGCAGCAGGGCCGTGTGAGCCGGCGCTGGACGGGCTCGGGGTCAGCGGCGCTGCCTTAGTGCCACGAGCTCTCAGCGTGGGCCTGATGAGAGGGCTGGGTCCCGCTTGGTTTGGCCTCTGCCCTCTGCCCGGGCTTTGTTTGCAGCGTGAGCAGGGAGCTTTTCAGCTCCTCACCCCGGCAGCTCAGAGCCCAGTGCTTCCCGTCCGACGGGAGCAGAGCTGCAGTCCTCGTCTCCAATTGCCCATTGATTGCTTGGGCTCGGGAAGACTCTTCCTTTTTGAAGATCTTTCTCTTTTCTTTATTTTTTTTTTAATCTTCCCTCTCCCCCCGCCCTTTTCTTCTCATTTTCAACTGGCACCAGGAGGGCAGAACAGAAGAGGCTGCTCAAAGATGTTTTTAGCTTGCTTTCTCTCAAGAGATCCTAGCTCATGGCAGAGGAAACAAGTTCCTCTGACAGGAAAAAGACCCTCCACCATAACAAGGCAGTTTTCCCTTTCCAGCTGCTGGATTGCCTGCACAGGGTGGGGAGGGTAGAAGATGGAGAAAGGAGGTGAGCGAGGATGGGGTGTGATGCAGAGGAATGCAGATGGGAGGAAGGGATTTAGCGTGATGGTGATGGCTGTGTGATTAGAGGTGACAGGAACAATAGTGCAGGGCTGTGTCTACACTGCCTGTTAGACACACGCCGGCCTCTCAGGAAAGGGGCAACACGGTACTTTCAAATTAAAGTGGATGGGACAGCAGAATGGAGGAAAGAGAAAAGGAAATGCAACATTTGGGCTTTCAAAGAGCCCTTATGGCTGGTGTTTTTCTCCCAGCCACAGCCAAGCATGACTGGCCCTGGGCAAGTGGGGCTGATGCAGCTTTGAGCCATGCCTGCACATCTCCAGCTGAGGAAGGCTCGGACACCTCAGAGGTGCTGGCCAGAGAGCTCCACCCCAGCCCGTGCTGCTGCCCAGCACCAAGGCCTGCAAAATGCTTTTTTTCACCCCAGTGAGCAGCCAGCCTGCCTGCAGGAGGGGCTGTGCTCTGACAGAGAGGAGAGCACTGGGTATCTCAGGGAGCAGCATCCCTGACAGCTCCACTGTGAAACACAGGGAACACCACACTGTGTGCACAGGGGCACGTGGGCAGAACAAAAAGGCCCCGACGCCATCCGACCCCGTGCCCAGCTTCAGTGAAATTCATGTACAACACAGCTGGAAGAGCTGCTCGTACCCACCATGGCAGACCCATGTTTCTGTGCTGATCAGCTTTGGTGAGGGCTAACACCCCTTCCTGTCACCTGGAAAGTAAAGACAACTTTTCTTATGGCGTTGTGTTTTTCTCCTTCCCAAAGCTTTGGCTGTGATTGATGAAGCTGCCTGATATTGTCAGAACTTACTTGAACTAATAAACAATGGAAATGTCTTTATTTGTGCTGGTGCCAGATCCCTCCCACTCACAGCCCCAGGTGTGCTCTTTGCTGGGAGCCCATGATATACTACCTGAACCCCTACTCACCATTCTTCATGTTGATTATTTACCATTTTCTGCCTTTTATCTATTCCATGAACATTTTGCCCTAATTGCTCAGCTATTTGTTGATTATCTTGCAGTCATTTGTCAGATCCTTTTATTCATTAATCTGCGAGACCCTTCAGTTGCTATTCATCTGATAAGGAAGTTTTTAACCACCAATTCTCTCAGAGTCATATCTCACTCCATGTCAAGGTCTGAAAAGGAACAGAATCACGGCTGACTGCAGCTGTTTGTGGAGTCATTTAGACGGGGACACCACATCCTACTTTTTGCCATTGACCCATTCTAACTTCCTTGGAGCTTCCTTGAGAAGCTAAATTCTTCCCATCCTGAGGTTTGTGGGCACTCTGCCCTGTGCAGTTGCTGCTTTGTAACTAGATGGGCATAAAACTTGTTCAGCAAAATGAAATCCTTCCTCCTGGCTTGCTCAGCCCGTGGGGAAGCACACCTGACAATGCCTGTGGGACTGCTGCCACTTGTAGTGAGCGAGGTGAGCCCTGCCCCGCTGGAGCTCATCTTGTGCCAGCCTCGCTCTGCACCAGCCCCAGCCACCTGTAAAGCACATTTCTGGTTTATGCCGATGCTTTCTGACAGAGGCAATTAAACCTGCACAGGCCACTGCACATCAGGAGGCCGCAGTGTCTGACTGGTGTTGGGTCCCTGCGCCGCCGGAGCACAGAGCTGCTCGTGCCTCTGCCCCGCTCCAGCTCCCACTCTCCCACTCCAAGGGCTCTGCTGCCAACCAGAGCTCGACAGGCACCATCCTGTGCTGTACTGAACACGTTGTATTCCAAGGAAGCATGACTAGGGTGTTGTGCCACTGGCCTCCCTCCAACAAGATAATCCAATTTCTCTGATTTCCAGACTAAATATACTCATTCCCCTTGACAAGGAGTTGCGGTGTCAATAAGATTTGAGATGCACAGACAATAGCCTGGAACACGGTATCTTTCTTTTTGTGCCAAACTGGCACTTTTTTTCCCTGGCTGACAGAGGCAAACCATGCATGAGGAGGATTCCTGGGTGCAGACAGCCCAGCACTGCAGCTCGGGCTAGGCTGGCTTCAGCTTGACTGAGCTGCCTGCTTTCCTGCACCCTGCTCCCATTGCCTGGTTTTCTCTAAAAGCTTAGCTGGAGGATGACTCACTCCAGTGAACATCAGAATAAAATCCTGCATACAATTAAATGTGCCGTACAGTGCTCTTAGCTAGGCAGAGCACTGGGGCTGGGCAGCTTTGGAATTAGTTCCACACTCTGTTTATCAGGAGCCTGGCCTTCAATACCACACATTGCTCCTAAATATTTTGCGCCCTTGTTGCACTAATTGAACCTTTTGTCTGTTGACTTTCAATCCTTCCTCCTGGACTGCAGCCAAATCTTCCAGCCTGCTGACAACTCCTGCTGTTCAGAACCTGCCCCGTTCAGGTGTGAGCCACATCTGGGGTCACACGCTTCCAGGACCCGCAGGCTAATTCCTCCCACATCTGTGAAGTGTATGGGACAGATCACAGGAGCTTGTGAAATCCCCGAGGAACTCAAGTGAAATATCTTTTTCCCCCTCCTGAACTGTAAACCCCAAACTTTTACCAACGCTTCTCCGCTAAAGAGCTAAAGAAAAACACATTTGCTAGATCTATGGCCAAAGCCCACTTAGCTCCTTGCACTGCTGCAGCCGTAACTTCTGGCATCTCAACGAGAAGAGGCGATGTTTGCAGAGTTACAGCGTTCAGTGCTCTGGAATCCGCAGCCAGATGCATCTTTCTATTTCCTTTAATACCAGCCCCACAGGGGAATTACACACACTGGGTCATTGCACTGGCACTCCTTGATCCGCCAGGCTTTCTGGGCTCGCTCGGGTACTTACAGCGTTTCTGCAGTCTTGGATCAAGCCCTGCTATTAAAGCAAAGGCATTAATCTTCCCATACTCCAACTTATCTCAAGCTTATACTTGCAGAAAGGTAACTGACCCTCATCCCCAGCTCTTCTGACTATTTCAGGAGCCTTTAGAGGAAAACATCATTTTGTAGGTAAGGTAATTACGAGTCTTTCTATTTCTGTATTATCCATGCACAGTTAGTCAGATCTAAACTCACCTATTTTGTTTAAGAAACAGGCTGTTGAAAAGCCCATTTTTTATCCTGTACATGATGCTGAATACAAAAACCCTCAGGCACACTCTCCAGTGAGCAGCTTGCACTGGAGTGTGCGTGGGGCAGAGCTGAGCTCTCCCTGCACCAGAGGAGACCCCTGCACACTTGTGTCTGTTGGGGAACCTTCTGGGCCCCCTTACCCTTGCAGAACACTAATTTCAATAGTCACTGAGGCACCAGAATCTAATAACAGTTTGGGCTCCCGGTAGCTTGTTTTTCATTTCTGCTGTACAGTTCTGCCAATTTATGCATTAAGACACTAATGGATTTTATATTCCATCTAGCCAGATCTTCTCCCAGGCTCTAGCTCCCTCCAAACCCTATTTCACATCTACTTCAAATGCCATTTCCAAGATTTATCCAGTCCAGACAGGATACCCTCAGCCTTCCTGTGGGCAGAGAGCCACAAACTGCAGGACAGCCAAGGGCCCTCTCCTCCTCCACAGCTTTGGGTTTATTTGTCCTCTGGACTCTGATCCATGAAAGCAATTATTGCTGGTACCAATTGCTTTGCCTAAGAACTTCTAAGTTCCTTTTCTTTCCGGAGAATCCTTCCAGTCCTCCTGGCACATCCTTCCTCCCCTGCCCCCGATTTATGTTAGCAGCACTCCCAGGTCCCACAGTCACGCCTAACATCCAGCAAATTCCGGATCCCAGTTCATTATCCCCCAGCAACAGTGCAGCAGATACACCAGGAGGAATGGGTTTCTTTCTTCTCTTTCTNCTCTCAGTGGTCTCTCTGTCCCACTGGTCCCCGTCTCCCTGGACCAACAGCTTTCTTTACCATGATCCTCCTTGCCTGTATCCTTGCCATGCAAAGGAGCACAGGGGTCCAGGGTGTGCTCTGGGTTCCAAATATCTGCACCCCAGTCACCGTGATCACTGCTCCTCCTCCCGTTTGTACTGCAGTCAATATACCCAGTCTAGCTGACAGCCTCTGTTTATTTTTCTCACTTGCTTTCTCACTGGAGTCTCAGAATTCAAGTGCTCTTGCTCACTCTATGTGGCAATGATTTGATTTCTGTTCCTGCCCGTTCAGCCTGTCACAGCCTCGCTCTCCCAGACCTGACTGCTGGGTTACCACTGATCTGCCACAGGTGAAACGCAGCCTGAGATGCATCCAGACATCCCCTTCCCTGCCAGCAGAGCAGAATAAAAATGCCTTGGCTAATACCTCTTCTGCCAAAGGAGACTGGAGAAGCTGACAAGGGCTAGTGCTGCTCTTGCACCAGACCATTTTGGAGCATTGAAATGTGCACGAAGGTACCCAAATGCCAAAGTCAGGACCAAGCCTGCCGGTGGTGAGTCCCTGTCCTTTTCAGATCCCTGGATGGTAGCTGGCATCTTCTGGCTGCTGAGGAGGATTGTTCATGCTCTGTGACAGACTAGTTTTTTTCCTTATCTTGCCTGCTTTCAAAGCCTGAATCTGCCAGTCCAAGCCCTTTTTTTCCAGGGCTAACTTTGCAAATATAATTATGTTACGTTATTAGGTACAATGAAATGATCATTTTGTGAAACAGATCCCAGTTCCCAACGGCCTCCCAGCCTACTCACTTCAGATCTACCCAGCAACTTTCAGCTGGCAAGAGACTGTGTGACTAAACACCCAGAGAACCACAGAACAAGCCATGGTCCTACTCAGGAATGATGTCCCCACCTTAACCCTTCCCTGCCCACACAAGCTGCACAGCTCCTTCACAGATGTGCTGTTGACCATGGGGGAAGTAGTTCTTCCTCCCTTCCAGGGCACAGTCCAGGGATCACATTGGCTGGAGGACCTTCAGAGGAGCAGTTTCCCCTGAGGGTTTGCCCTCCCCTGTGTCCCTTTGCAGCCTGGGGGTCCCCGGTGGCCCTGCTCCCTCTGCAGCCTCACGGGGAAGATCTCCCATGCTGCGCTGTGGCAGCGATGCCGCGTGAACAGAGAAGGACCCCGTGATTTGTGGTGCTATAAAAGCTGAAAACCTCCATCATTGCCTTTTATATGTAATTGAAAACACAATAATTGACTGCAGTGGCAGCTGAAGGAGGCAGCAGCCCCTTGGAAGCACACCCAGGCGTCCGCGCGCACGCAGCCGCCAGCCAGCCGCTGCTGCGTGACTCCTCTTAATAGAAGGCTTAAAATAAATCAGAATTATTTCCAGATTAGAGGGAAGAAAGTCCTGTGAAGATGTTTCAGTGAAGCACAAAGAGCACAAAGAGAGCACTCTCTTTGCCAGTCAGCACAGGATTTGCTTTCCTCTGGTCCTTTGCTCTCCTGATCTCTTCCTGTGCTCAAAACCAAAGTGGCTTCCACTTCTTTTCTGTCTAATACAGGTGAACACACACAATTCTAAAGCTGCTGCATCCACACTGGTATGTCTGTGTGTGTCTCCCAGACTCTCCCTTCTAATTTTGTTGACAGAGGTCTCAGCCAGAGTCACCAAACCAACGTGGTTCCTTCCTGAACTCGGTTTCAGCAACAGAGAATGCCCACCTGCAGCCACAGTACCCAAGACAATAAATCTGCTCCTCCTGGCACCACCTGTCCAAATCCTAAGCCTAGAGAGCCCTTGAGCCATGCCCGTGTGGCAGAGGTCACAGCTGGGCTCAGCAGCACCTGGGAGTGCTGTTTGCATCTCTGCCAGCTCGAGGGTCCCAAAGCATCCCACGGAGCTGCTGCCCCGCCTCTGATGCCGAGTCAGCAGTGGGAAAAGGTTCTCTCTTCACCAGGGGGTGGAACAGGCGGGCAATTCCCTGACCACATGCATGCCTTCCGTGGTGCTCCTGCTGCAGGACAGAGCCTGGAAGATCTGCTGCATGGCACAGCACGTGAGGAGCAGGGACACGGGGACAAAACAGCAAAAACCCCTCCCAGAATGCCACCGACATCCTCCAAATTCAGCTGTTTACATAAGGAGAATATTTCAGTTTTTACTGCTCAAGTGTGTTTCAAGTGTGTTGTTTTGTTTACCTTGGGGACCTTTAGGGCAAATTACAGAAACAGGCCAGTTTACTCCACTCTCATTTTTAGACAGTTTCTCTTTCAGCTTCTTCTGCACAAACAACATGCTACAATTTGGGGGCTGCAAAGGCTGCAGGGAAATATTGATTTCCTCACAATAACACTAAAACAGTTCGACCCAACATTTTCTGAAGGCTTTTCCAAAACGTACATTTTGAGGGACAAGTTTGGCTCGACAGACTTCTTTTGAAGAGAGCTGCCTTTCTTGTAGCCACCTTAGAACCCTTGTTTACTGCTTTATATTGCAAAAGGAGAATTGTGGATGCGAGAAATTTCTCAGGTAAATCCTTCTAAAGTTTCAGATTGTCTAGCTATGTGAAAACCTGCACTGTAACGCAAGAAAAATTCCAATTATTCAGCTAATTAAAAAAGACTTAATTATAATATAGAATAATTAATTTCTTTTGATACTTACAACTCAGACACTCCCTTGTATACCTCAGGGGCCCAGAAGTTCTAGCAAATGCAACAATGGGAATTGCTTCTCAGAACGGGCAGCTTTCTCTGAGGCTTTTCTGAGCCTGGCACTCATTCTGTACAGCAGAGTAGGGACTGATGGCCAATATTACAGCTGAGACCCCTGAGCCATCAGATCTCAAATGCAGAAGGTCAGATGCCACCTCGACTATCAAAAGCGTTCCGAAAAAAGACACCAAAGTTCCCTTAACTGCTCCTGCAGTCCTGCACTGAGTGAAGTGCAGCTCAGCTCATCTCATCACAGCCCGGCCCAGCCGCCGTGCAGTGCCACTGCTCTGGGAACTCCAGAGCCAGGGTCTCCTCAAAGCCCTCTGCAGCCCCGCCTGCCCTGGGGAGCTGCTCGGGGGCAGAGCTGCTCCTCTGCCAGCCCTGCAGCTTCAGCGGGAGCTCTGCCAGAGCTGCAGCGCCCTGGGGACCCCAGCCCAGCCCCGCAGAGAGGGGTGGCTCAGACGGACACGGCTCAGGAGATGCCAAGATGCACAGGAGGCCGATGCCTCCGCTCAGAGCCCTCACAGCCACCTTCCTCTCATTTTGTGCCCTTTGCCTCAACTACAGAGCACCCTCTAATTTAATTTCCTCCCCAGTTTGATCGGAGGAAACAGATCTTAGCTTCTGGCCTCCCATCTCAGGAGCAGGGAGCTGGGTGGTGCCGGCTGTTGGCAGCCAAGAGTCCCTGAAGGACGTGGGCTCTGCTCCCCAGGGACGGGGTGTCGACTGAGGGGGAGGCAGACACCCCAAAGACAGCTGCCCAGTGCTGGATACACTCGTGTTACAGACCTGGAGAGCCAAGGGGGGAAAAGGCAGCGCAGCCCCTCCGGTCTGCCAGGACAGGAGGTGTTTCTTGGGAAATCTGCCTTTTTCCAAAGTTACTTAATAGCAAGGACTTGGTTTGGCACAGGCCTGCAAATGATTGCTCTGAGGTCCGGATCCCCTGCCACACTGCTCCAGCACCCGGTACACCTTTGTTCAGCTCCCCTGAAGGGTTGGTTCTCCCTTGGCAGGTCCAAGCCCCTGGGAAGTGTGCTGTGCCCAGGGGGAGCCCGCAGCCAGCCCATGCGGAAGATTCCTGCTGTGCTGGCTCGTTTCTCCCAGGAAACATTGGAAAGGAGAGATTTCTGAGAGCTCTGGGGGCTCCCAGGTCCAGCACCTTAGCCTGGGACTCTGGACACCCCAGCAGCACCTCTGTCTCCCTTTGTATCTCCTGGCACACCACATCGTGGGGTCCTTCCCCATCCCTTCATCCTCTTGGACATTTCTGGAATGAAGGCAGGCCAATGACACCTCACACAGCCAGGCACACTGAGGGACATTCAGCGGAACAGAATTAATTCTGCTCATACAGAAGGATGTGTTTGCCCCATTTCTGCTCTTGGTGAAGCACTAAATCCCAGTGAACGCTATTGTGCCATCTTATTTCTTGCTCAAGGCTCTAAATCTCCTCTCCACGCCTTCATGTGGCACAGATAAGAGCTGCATTTACATCCCTTCGGTCACACCCCGCTGCACAGGAAGGCAAAGCACTTTGCACAGGTTTGTTAGCAATGCAAGACCCTTTCCCACAATGGTAGACTTCTTTCTGCCATCTTTGATGGCAAAATAGGAAAAGGAAAATTCAATTATATTTCAATCCCTAACAAAATTCACTTATCTTTCATCTTTTTCTATTTTTAAATTATACCTGCATTTGCTACTTTTGCTGGATCTTCTCCCTCTTAATATTCAGTAAACCGCATGTGCATCCTCACTCATCTCCTCCTCTGTGAAGAATTAGAAAGAATTAATAAGCTGGGATATTTGAATAAAATCCTTTTTATTTCATGGCCTGATTTTACTTCCATAAACTCTGCATTTATAGCAAGCTCATAAATTACCAACGTATACAGAAAATAAATACTCCTTGTCTCTCCTACTAAGCCTGCAGACTTAGCAAACAGATCTCTCAAAATCGTAGGAAAAAGAAAAGATATTTTCTTTTCAACTCATTCAACTGGAAATACAATTTTGAGAAAAGCAAAGCAGTGTTTCCCTTCCGCTGTTTCCATTTCATTTGGGCTGATAAATGCCTCTGGGACATAGCATTTCTGGTTTCACCTCTTCTCAGCTGTCTGTCTTTCTGTGTTTCCTTCTCTTTCTCGCTCCCTCTCCCCTGCTTTCTCAACTGCCCTGGAAAACAGGAGGCACCTGGCAGCAGCAGAGTGGTGGCTGTTGGTTTGGCACTTTCTCTCCACGGCAGGACTGCTTTCCTGGGAAGGGGCTGAGCCCTTCCCTGCTGAGGAGAGCCCAGGATGTTCCAGGAGGTGTCACAGCCCCACGGTTCAGGGGCTGGCACCAGCTGTGGCTGACGGGGCTTCATTGCAAACAGCCCCACCCAATCAAAGCATGTGATGACTTTGCGAGAGAAGAAAGCCACTGTGAATTCATGTCCTTCTTTGTGCTTCTGCTGGCACCAAGGCGCTGAATTAGTGTGAAAATTGAGCAAAAATTAATCTTTGCCTCATAATCCATTATTTAAAAGGGAACACTCACTCACTATAATTTTCAAGTCACTGCTACAGCAAAGTCATTGTGAAATCTGTAAGTTTGCCATAGGGAAAAATAGCACCATAAGACTAGGCTTTGAGATTTGCCAGAGTGCCAGGCTCCTAATCTGCATACTGCATTCACCATTTGCAATTTTGTGTTGGAGTTAGAGCCTCCCCAAGGTCACTCCAAACATCTCAGAGCTCTTAACCATCTGTCTCTGATTCCTAAAAACTGACATGGAGAGGGAAGGACTAAGGGACTCATTAGGGTCACTCATTTAGCACTAATAAAGAGCCCCTGGCCAGCTGCATTGCCCGGGCAGCAAAGCAAAACCCCTCCCAGCTACTGCCACACCTCACCTGTGTCCCCAGTGTGTGGGAATGTTCTTAGAGGAAAATGGACATATTAAAAAAAGGCTGTATAAAAATGAGTTGTGTGAATAAAGAATGGGCAATTCCTTGGTTCATACTGAAGCCCGAGTGCAGTTCCTGCTCTTCTCAGAGTGTCTGGCTGCTCTCACCCATCAGGGAAGGCCAGGCAAGCTGGGATCCCTCGCACCAGCTCTGTCATCCCTGTGGATAAGGTCAGCTCAAAGCTGACCCTGCAGGCAGAGCCGTGGGGTCAGAGCCTGTCCCACAGCCAGAGGGGCCAGCGGGCCACGGGCTCAGCTGGCCCAGCCAGGGCTTCTTTCAGCACAGGCAGCCTTGCACAGGCAGCCCTTGCTCCGTGCCACGCTCACCACGAGCAGAGCTGTGCCACGGAGCTCCAGGGCTGGCTCCCACCTGGCACACCAGTGCCCGCTCCCTCCAGCCCTCCCTGGCACTCTGGAGAGCAGGGAGGTCAGGAGGGTAAACCAAACCATCCTGTGGGCACAGGGACCAGCTCCAGGTCTCTGGGAAGGCTTGAGCCAGGCCACGGAGCCCCTCTGTGCCTCCTCCTCCTCCCGAAGCACGGCAGTCACACACTGCTCGTCTGTGTAGATTGTGATGCTGCTTGGGCTCCTGCGAGTTGTTTTGCAGCCTGGGATGCCAGGCTCTGTTGGAATCCCTAAGATTTAATGTAATATAACAACACTGCTAACAACGAAATACATATGTTACCGAGCGTGACACACGCACACAAATCCGGCTCCTGCTACCACACAAGAAAGGACTAGCAGGGAAATTTGTGTTTTGTTTCTGCTTTTAGGAAAGCGCAAAGGAAACAAACAATAACGGTAGACTATAAAACAGCAATAAAAAGAATGGAGATTAGACTGCAGCATGCAGGCACTTAAAAAGAAATAAATAGCAAAATATGCCTAAATTTGTTTCAATTGGGTCTGAAAAACAAATCTGAGACAAAAAGCCTGCCCCCATCCCCAAAAGCCACAGGCTGCCTAAAAAAAAGATTTTATGGAAAGAAAAGACTGATGAATACTTTGAGAATGCGTTAACTTTTGAACAGCTTGAATATTCAAATTGGAATAAAAATATTCCTTCAATTAAAAATTATTAAAATTAGCTCAAAGTTTTTTTTTTTTGGTGTGTTCACTGCAAGAATTTAATAGGATCTAGTACTCAGCAAAGCTTTGAAGCAAAAATAACGTCTCAGGAGCTCATTACGCATTAAATCCTATCAAAAAGCAGAATCCCACTATGAAATTAACACAATTTGCAAATCATTATTACAGGTTACTCCTTCCCCTGCTCTTATGGACACTTTTAACTTGAATCCGTGATGCTGTCAGAAGCAACAATAACAAAAACCACTCACAGAAAAATGGGGATTGCGTCTGAAGCACCCTGAGCTGGGAACAGCACGGTACACACATATCAACAAACACAGCAGAAGCTGTCAGGACAGCCAAGACGTAGAAAGTGAAGTGAATCAAGGGATGTAGATGAAAATAATGTTTGGGAACTTTATATAGAGTAGGAAATGTTAAACCTCGTGCCTCCCCAGGCTTCTGTTCATGTAGTGGTGTAGTTTTCAGTCTGAGCCTTAGCACAGCTGAATTAATTGGTTATTTTATGGGATGTGTTCACTCACAAGTATTCATGAAATATGAAACACTGGACAAAGTCTGCTTTTAATGAAATGCTGGTTCTTGTTTCCTCTTGCTGAATTGGAGGAAGAGAAAAAAAAAAAAATAAAAGGCCAATCAATACGGTCTGAAACAGCAATAGCTCATTAAAACTGGAGGCTGTCAATACAGAAGGTGTCTATCAGCTGGGGCTACTGAGAAAGTGCTGGTAGTGGCACTTTATTCCGTGTCTGGTGAAGTGCTTGTGGTGCTGCTCACACTGATCAGGTGCTGGCTGCCTTCAGCATTTCTGGGGCCAGAGGGAGGGGACAAGTGAGGGAGAGCCACCAACCTGTCCTCTGTGGCAACCAGCGTGGCTGAGTTAGGGGATTCATCTCCACAGAGCCCAGCTGTTATTTTTAATGCAGTATGTGGAATATTAAACTGTTTATCTTGTTATTGAAGCCATAAGAAGGCTCTTTCATGTCATCATTTCTATTTTATTTTGTTTAGAGTCCTTCATTAAGTTTTCATATGAAAGATCTGTAATTTAGATCTTCAAAGAACTTTCAAAATGTAAGTTTTAGGGACGACAAGTGCTGTATGTGTGCAGTTCTATTCTAAAGGCGAAGTCAAATTGCAAAAATACCATCAAGAATGTTTCTCCCTTTCCTTTTTTATTTATGAGCAAAACACAGGGGATTTCTCTGGGGAAAAAAGAATTATTCTGACTTGATACTCATCAGCACATGCAGAAGGCTGAAACAGGGCTACCTCTGAATGGCTAAAGAAGGCCTGACGATCTGTAGGCCAGGGGAAAAAAAAAAAAAAAAAATTAGAGGCAGTTTAAGACCAGGAACACTTTGCATATAAGCACTGGGTTTGTTTTGCAATCCTAATTCTCAATCCAAACCCTAGAGCCCCTCTGACCTGCAGGGGTTTCATGCTCCTGTTGGGTCAGTGAGCACAGCCTGATTTTCGGGCACCTGGGAGCACAGCAAACCCTGGCCAGTGTTGTTAAGCTTTATTTCTGTGTTGCAGTGTTCAGCCCTGATAAGAAGTGCAGCTTGGAAGACCATTTCACTGGGACATTTCATCAGCAGCCACAGCAGGCTTCAGAAGCTGCATACCAAATCCGTGCCCCACACACGTCCGTACCGACATCCTGACAAATCCAAAAAGATTTATTTTACTGCATCCAAGGCTGATAACCCCTCTTGGGTCAAGTCCCTTATTATAAATCAGTCGATCAATCCCCAAGATTGCTAAAGCATTCGGTTTCACGTTGTGATGGTGAAGCAATTAAAAGCTCAGCCCCAAACAAATTAGATTTTGTATGTCTGGTTCTACAAACATCCAGAAAGGGGTCAGATCTTTTATCACTGTTGTCAAGGGGGAGGGAGAGACTCCATCAAGTCACACAGAACTAATTTACACCACTTAGTGAAAAAAATTGGAGCTATAAATGGTAATCCAAGTAGAAAGGTTTCTTTCAGGACAGAAATGCACTGGGCTCTGCTGAGGCCTGACAGATCAGGAGCTGGTACTAGCTGAGGAATCAAAATAATTAGGGACATGCTGGAGGAAAAGGGACCTCTAACAGAGGCTGGGGAAATGCTGGGATCTGGAGTTGCCCAGCCATGTTTGCACACGCGTCCTGTTATCTCTGGGTGGGATTTCCTCATCGTGCCCTGGAGCTCTGTGTCCTGGCTGAGCTCAGAGGGTCACCCTGCTGCACTCCCCTGCAGATGTGCCCAGCTCTGCTCACCTGCCATCTCCCCTGGGTGCTTGTGATCTCACAGGGGCTCTTGTTCCCTGCTCCTTGGATTCACCCCATCCTGCTGTCAGCTCCCAGTGCTGTTCCAGATTCACCCCATCCTGCTGTCAGCTCCCAGTCCTGTTCCAGATTCACCCCATTCTGATTTCTCTCTTTCCTATCAGGCACTGAGACACAAACAGCAGCACCCTGAGCTGGGGCGGGCAGGTCTGGGTTACTCTGATAAAACTTGGGGCTGAATTAGCCCTGAGTGATGCCAGCACGTGTTTGGGTTAAATTTCTCCTTAAATTCTGCCAGCAAGTCCACCCAGGCTGAAGAGTGCAAACTGCTCAGAGTAGGGACCATCATTCACTGTGCCTTTACTCATCAAGGCACAAGGCTAATGCCTTATCTTTAATGAAAGTCTCCACATGTTCCTGCACTATAAATAATAATTTAAATATTGTATGTCTCAGCTCCAGTGGCTGAGCTTGAAGTGATCATTTTGGAAAGATGGAACAGCTCTCATCTAAAAATACGTATCTGAAAAACTATTCTGGAAGAAGCGAGACTTATAAATTGATAAATGAGTTGAAGCTGGGATGGAGACCGTGATGAGAGGAGAAATTCAGCTCTCAGAAGGAAGGAAATTAAAGGAAAGCAAGAACTGTTCCAAGACTTTCATTGTTTAGAATTAAGGATTTGAGGCGTAGCGATATAACAACTGGGAAACTGGCATTCTGAAAATGCTGACCTAGATGAGGAGCTTCTGAATCCAAAAAAACATCATTAAGGAGACTTTCCACTTAACAAAAATAAGCAGGAAAAATGGAAATTTTTTTTTATGGAAATGCAACTTTGTAGGAGATTAAAGAAGCATGACAGAAACCCAAAATGAGGATTCAGAGGAAGCACATCTCAGCCAGCTAAGTGGCTTTGATCCTAATTGATAGGAAGCCCAGACACCATCACTCTCCTTCCAGGCCCCTCCACACACGAGCAGCAAGGCCACACCAGAGCCTGGAGAGTGTAAGAGTCCATCCCTGCACCATTTATCTCCTACACCCAGCCTGCTGCCTCTGGGGGCAGGACACTTTCATGACTAAGGCTTGGGGTTGGGCAAAATTATGCACTTTTCATAAATAAACAGTATTTTTATACCTTAAGCCTACTCTTCTTCACTGAAAAAAATTGTGATATTTCACGTTTTTCTGACACTCAAAAGCACAGAGTAAGAACAGTCCCTCTGACATATTTCCTTTAATAATCCAGTAAAATTCTAGCATATTTTTTCCCCATTCCATGTAAAGAGCAGAAAACATTTCTCATTTCCATTTGAATTTTATCGCTTCACTAATACAAAAGACAAGTACTTGTAAGCATGACCTACCAAAGGTCTTCGAATTTCATAGTGCACAGACCAAATTAATTGCTTTATTAATGATTATGATAAAACCAGAGCTCTGCTTCCTGCTTAGGAAAACCTTTTTCTCTGGGAGTCTTTATGATGTGCACACATGAAGGTGAAAGCACCGAGCGACTCTGGCTCTGGGGATGGGGAGATTTGGGGGATGCAGAGGGGCTGGAAAGTAAAAGAGAGAAGAAAACAGCAGAACATGGATGAGGATCCACTTTTGTGGTCATGATGAATGGGCAGCTTTTATTTTTAGGAACAAACCAAGATCCCCACAGTCCTACTTCCACCCAGTTACAGAGGAGATCTCGTGGTGAGTTCTTGCACAGATTCCTTTGGGGCACACAGAAACCAGTGAGAAGCTCTAGTGCTGCAGCAGGTTTTGATTTAGCCCTAAAAACTTCTAACCTAAGTGTCAGTGGAAGTTGCAGCTTTACTGGGGTGGTGAGGAAAAAGTGCAGAAAACTGTTTTGTTGACTCAGAAATGTCTCACTTGCAAATGGAGAGAAAGAACGAGCAGGTGACGATGGAGAGCCTGAGCAGGGAGACAGAAAATGAGTGGCTGCCTTGGCACTGGGTGTGCCAGGAGCTCGGGGAAGGGTTAAATCTGCACTTACCCTGCACTGCAGTTCAAGCAGGAGACTTTTCTGCTGACAGAATGCAGGCTGGAAAGGGAGAAGAAGGCTGATTGATAGGAAAGAATCAAGCAAGTGAAAGTGAATAATAGAGGAGCAGACAGTAATTGTTGAAGGAGATTTGATAAACTGTTTCAGAGCAAGACAAGGAGCAAAGAGTCAAATACTATGCTGCCATAAAAGCCAAAAAGTCAGAAAAAAATAATAAAAGCAATGCTTTTTTCTTTCCCTCTCAGAAAGTGCCTAATAGGGGCTACATGAGAGAACAATCAATTGGGCTGATTTAAACTGTGTTAAGAATTATTTTAAAAATAATCCAAATTATTCCACTCGATTTAATTGGTGAATCAGCAAGATCTACCATGGCATATTTGAGACCAGGTGGAGGATTATGAAATGAAGCACAGAACGGAGCAGGGTTCCCAGAGGAGCCTTTTGCAAGAAGCCTGAGAAGGAAAACATTAGGAAGGTTTGAACAAGAACCTTTTAGCAGGGACTAAAAACATGACCAAAACGTCAGCCTGGAGGAGATCCCACGACAGTGAAGAAAGGGGAGATAAGAGAGAATAGATAAAGGAGCCCACATGGGACAAGAGAGGAACCTCTGTGAGCTGGAGGGACCAAGGAACGGGGCTGCTCTGCTGCATGCCAGGACCTCAGAGAGCCACTGCAAACCTGGCAGCAGGGCTGGAAGGGCAGGGGCAGGGGCAGGGTTTTCAGCCCTTCTTGCCACAAGCAACAGAGGGAATGACAAGAACTCGGGCAGTCTGGACTCTGAAGGAGGAAGTCAGCAACAGCACTGGGTTTTTTTAATGAAAGAGATTAAAAATTGTTTGACACTTGTTTGTAGTCCTTGTGTCTGATCTTCTGAGAAAGAACACAAAGCAAGGAGTGTCCTGCAGCCTCCCAGGTGTGGCCCAGAGTGCACACACACACACACACACACACACAGGTGCTCCATCACCAGTGCCAGTGTTCATGCTCCCAGGGAGATGACCGTGGGTTCAGCTGGCAGTTTGAGTTGTGGGGCTGCAGTCACAGTTGGGTTTGCACTTGGCCCGTGGCTGGATGCTGGTTTAGAATTGGAGCTGGGCTGCAGGTGGAGACAGCGAGCGGGAGGTGGGCACTGCGAGGGGACCCCTGAGGCTCCCTTGGAAGGATCCCTGCTGGCCTCCCCAGCACACTGATCTCCCCGGATTAGACGAGATCTTAGAGCTGGAATGAGCTCAGATGCAATGCTGCCGTTGGCCCCTTCTCAGAGAAAGCTGAATTTCTTTAAGGCTGGCTTTACAGCTAAGCATGGCTGTGCTGCCTTCCCTCCACCCCAAACACTGCTGGGAAAGCCCAGATCATCTCCAGCCCTGGATAATCCCATGCTTTAACAAAGGTAGAGCAACACTAGCATGGCAGACAGGATTTAGAAAGAGCTGTTGTCTCCTTTAGAGCCCCTCTAAAGGTAGAAAATCAACTACAAAAAGAATCTCGGGAAGGTAAGGAAGCAGCACTCAGAGAGAGTGAGAGCTGGAGCCTCGCACCTCCCAGCATGAGCGAAACACAAGCAAGTGTAAAAGCAATCACTGATTAAAGTTTGTCTTTTCCCTGTTTGACTGGCCTAAGGGAGACAACAACAGGATAAAAAAGAATAATAACAGCAATCAGCCCATGGGGGTAATTTCTCACAGAAGGCTGTGCTGAGGAGGGAGCTCTGCCCGTACCTGTCGGTGCGAGGCTCCCGGGGGGCGGCTGCTGCTGCTCCGGGATCAGAGGAGCTCTGGAGGGACAGGGACAGTGCGGGGTCAGCTCTGGGGGAGTGCAGCGCCCGTGGGCAGGCAAGGCCTGGTCTCAGGCGCCCCTGCCCTGCGTGGGAGCGCAGCGGAGCAGGGGTGCAGCGGGGCTCTGAAAGCGCTGCCAGCACAGGCGCTAATGAAGGCATGAGCCGTGCGCTAGGCCTTTTTTAAGGAGTGCTTAATGAACTCCACTTTTAGACACATCAAGTGAAATATGTAAAATATTCACTACAGGGGTGATTCTCTGAGAGACCGGGAATAGACACCACTGGGAAAACACAGCTGCACCTGAGCCTGCAAAACTGCTCAAAGGGGCCATCAGACATCCCCCAGCCGCCTTGCTGGGCTGTGGCAGGCTGACACCACAGAAGAGCTGACACCAGTGGTACATCTGCCACAGTGGGGGAATCATCTCACTTCAGTGTCTCATTTTGCCAGCCTAATAATGGGACTAATCATATTTACCCACCTTACAATGGAGCAGCGAAACTTAATGGGGTGCTTTGAATTCTTGGACAATACGCCCTATAGAAGTACAAAATTGTAACAGACTCCTTCTCAAAGATCCTACAGTGTTTTATCTTACTGCAACTGCCATGGTAACTCACTGCCCTGAAAACCTTTGATAAAAACCTCAGTTTTCTGTTGCACATCTGCTTCCAAAGCAGTGGTAACCCTGAGTGGCCACTACTGTGATCAGAGACACCTCTTATGTGATGCTTTTCAATGAATGCCCTGCCAGAGCTCTGACCAGGCCCTTCTGTGGCCATTCCAGAACTGCAAATAGATTTACATCTCCCAAACACAGCTGAAGAATTAATGTGACTCCGGGGCTGATGGGCCAAGGAAAAGTAAGAGATGCAAAGAAAGAAGTGCCAAACTGCCCCCAAGTTAAGTCTCATATTCGGGGATTGCTAGCTCTTTTCCCTAGGTAGGGAAAATTTGCCAAGAACAATATCATGAATATGCATTCCTCTTTCCAGGTGTTGGATACACCACAGAAAACACTGTCCTGCCTTTTAAACTTTTGGATATTCATTCTTCAGACTTTCAACCAGTATGTGCCAACACCTTCATGGGTTTAGACCTTCCTTAAAGGAGAATGATGCTAAAATGGCAGAAACTGAGAACCTGACCCTTCGTGTACAACTCGCTCCACCCTCGGCTCAGTCTTTATTTCTCACACAAATCTGGCAAAAGTACAAGGGAAATTGATTTAATTAAGTTCAAGTGAAACTTATTTTGTGTTTGTTCCACAGCAAGGAAGGCAACCTCCAAGTCCTAAAACTGTGGGTTGAGTGATAGCTTTTCATATAGCACTAGCTTATGGTGTGAGACCCTTCAAAGGGGGCTGAAAATGAAGGAGAGTGCTCCACTTGCCTAAAATTCACCAGAGAAAGGGATGGAACTTCATGGGCACAAAGCTGATCCCACCGTGGCTGCAGAGTGGCCATCAGCCAGCCCATCAGCCCCTGCAGGGCGGGACACGAGCACCAGGGCAGGGGCGAGGGCAGGCCTGGCAGGCTGGTGTGATGCCCTCAGCACTCACAGCCTGCCCAAACCCTCACATCCCTGTGGCAGGAGAGGCAGTGCTGGTGATGGAGGGGACACTGTGCCCGGGGTTACATCAGCACGAGAGGACAAGAGGGCTCCGCACAGAAAATGTGTTTCCTTCTCGCATCAAAGCTGCTCCTTCTGTCCGCTGAACATGCTTTGAGATAAACTAGCAGAAAGCTCCATTTAAGAGAAAGCCAGTGAAGTTTGTTTCAAGTGCTCACAGACGTGGAGAAATCTGCAAAGCCACCTTGGCCAGTGTGCAGTGCAGCTGGGCAGGGTGACCTGGAGGGGCCCCTGCGAGGTGACACACAGGGCTGGCGCTGTCCCCCGTGTCCCCAGCCTCCAGCCCGGGCTCAGGGATGGAGGGATGCTCATGGAAACGCTGCTCAGCATCAGCACAGGGCTGTGGCATCTGGGCCTTGGCCCTGAGCACGGGGGCTGGCACACAGCAATGAAAATCCTGGCTGGCTCTGCTGACAGCACCTGCTACCGCGTCCTGATAAGCTGGGCTACACAAGGACAATTATAAATGTCTCCAAGACGTGTTAGAATGCATGTTTTAATTTAATCAGAGAGAACAAAAAAGCACATTAATCACTGCTCTCTTAACAGCAAAGATGTTCAGATATTTGCCAAGATAGCTTCGTTTTTCCCAAACACATCAGGTACAAAAGGACAACAACAAGGAAAAATCACAGCCTTACAGGGCTAGGTACAAGGCCAAGCTGCACCTCGTGTTCTGCTGAGCTGCTGCCAGCACAGACAGCTGGGGCAGCAGAGGAGCCTGGCAAGGCTGCTGGAAAGGAAGGTCCGCAGCAAAGCCACCAGGAGCTCTGACATCCCTCAGCCCAACACCCCTGGCCCCAGGGCACCTCCGCAGGACACGTTTTCCTCCTGATTCTTCTGCACAGGGAACTGAAAACTAACAAGAAACATTCCCCAAAATGCCAACTGCACGCTGAGTACCAATCACAGGGTTGATCAAGGAGCTTTCTGACGTGTGATGGAAGGATCAAGGAGCTCTCTGATGTCAGAGTTTAGATAAGTCCTTTCCTCACCATTCCCAGAAGAGAAAATAGCTCTCATCATAATAGCTTTTTTTTTTTCCTTCTATGCTCTGTTTGACTCACAGTTGCCCCTTTACAGCACCCCCCATTTTTAAATGAGACCCCCTTTAGGCTGGTTCCTGACTCTGCTGACGGGGTTTTCAGTGGCACCTCAGGCTGTAGCTGCCTCTTTGCCTCCAGGAGATGCATTTAGGCTGGCACCTCCCCTGGGTGCCCTGCAGAAACACATCAGGAGGTGCTGGTGCCCAGGGGCAGCCAGGGTGCTGGGTATTAATAACACCAGAGCATGAAACTTCTTCTCAAGTCTAAACCAAAGAGGGATCAGCTAAGAGACCTGAATGCCACAGAGGCAACACAGCTGAAGAGCACCTTCCCAAAGACCAGGCTGAGCCCCAGTAATACACATCTAATATAGATATCATTATATATATATATAACATAATGCTCCATGCAGAAAGAAGCAAGCACAGCTACTTTTTTAAATCCTAAAAAAATCTCTAAAAGTTGCACTGGGCCCAGCCACAGTATAGCAGGGCCTGGCTGCACTGACCACATAAAGCAAAACCAGGCACCTCAAACACATTCCAAGTTTAATGTGTATGTGAGCACGTAGACAGGTTTGGGCTTCCTAACGCTCTGTAGGAAGTTAAACTTCTCAAATTGAGCTTCCCGTGACACGAGGTTTTCTTTCTTCCTACTCTTGTTATGTTTTCCTCCTTTAAATTAACGTGTGCAGCTGAGTTTGAGGAGCAGGGTAGGGAGTAAGGAGGCACTAGGTAATAATCATCTTCCCTCACTGTCAAACGATTGTTTTTGTTAATGCAAAATGCAGGCAGTTTATTGACAGGGATACACTGCAGAGGGAGGATTTCACTCGCCTCTCACGGGCTAAGAAAGTACACAGAGATGTTGGATGGACGCACTGGTTTGATCTCAAATGGACAGCAAGTCATAATGATATTTTCAGCTGAGAGGCTCAACTGCATCGACAGCTGAGGCCGTTTGGCAGTGAGAGATAAGTGATAATGATCTCCATCAGGTATTTCCACTGCACCTTTTTACTCCAAATCAAAGAGGTTCTTTGCTTTTCCCTTCTTACTCTGGGCTACAGTCCTCGTGGAGAGAGGGGCTGGGCTGGGTCAGACAGGGCCAGGAGAAGTGCTGGGTGGCAAATGAAGGAGCCAGAGGCTGTGCTTTGATAGCCACACTCAGGTGCCACCCCTGAAGCGCAGCCTGGGAGAAGTCCAGCTGAAGGCAGCGAGACTGCTCATGTGAGAAATGATGAGGAGGATTAGGTGGAGCTGGAACACTCTGATAGCATTGCTGAGGCATTTCCCAGGCCTTGGAGCCGGGCATCGCTGGCTCGGGTGATTTCACAGAGCTACTCGAAATGTAAATTCCAAAAGGCACGGGGCCTGTGTGTCCTTCAGGCTGACTGCAGAAATTTAAACTGGGTTTTGTTTGTCGGACCATCCTCACGTATCCCTGAGAAATAAAGAGCAATTTCCCTAAGAGCTCATTTAGAGACTGCTCAGCTCCCATCCGGGCTGACGCAGTTGTGCTGTGGTACACGTTAGCACTATCCAACCTCATCTGACAGGAACTAGAAAACATCTTTTTCTTCTGAAGCCGCAAGGGAATTTAAAGAGGGAAAGCACAGAGTACAGAAAAAAAAAAAAAAAAATGCAGAAAGTACAAAATCAATTCATCTGTGGCATTTGGCAATTCAAATTAACCTCAGCTTACTAGCACATGGCTATTCATTAATTTTCTCTTTTTACTCTTTAGGTTGGCAAATGAGTGATTACTGCTTAGTCATCTTTGATCAAATAAGCTACTATTGTTTCCATTCCACTTCCTCCAAAAGTCTGAGGAAAAACAGCAAATACCAACAAGTGAGGAACTCTCTGGAAACACAATCACAGGAGAAGCCTGGTGTATGTTTTTGCATATTTTTTTTTCAGAATCACACGTGACAGGAGGTTGCCAAAATGGGAATTTATTGCAGCAACCTCTGTCAAAAGTGCAGATACCATATGACAGTGCCTGGCTCTATGTGTCATTGCACAGACTGCATTTTTGTGGCACAAACTCACCTACTGAATCCCCCAGGGATTGCTCCTCAGCAGCCGGGCTGCTCCTTGGAAGCCCCGTCTGAGCAGCCTGGATTACCCAGACCTTGTGTGAGCTGCCAGCACCCCAGGGAAGGAGGATAGAGAAAAGCTGTGCAAGAGACCATTTCTATCTAAGGAGGAAGCTGAAATGGCCACGCAGCTCTTGGGTCTCTTTGGCCTTTGCCCCTGGGACAAGTGGAGCTGGCAGCTCACAAATATCCCTGCCCTAAGATGAATATCAGATTACTGCAGGGTACACAACAGCACTTGGTCATTTTTGGAAGAGCCTTGTAAAACGAATAGAAGCTGAAATCCAGAAGCTTTTGCAAGTCCTATCCGTGTGTCTGAAGGCTGTGCAGTGTTTGCCAGCTGCTGGCTCATGGCAGTGATGGGCTGGCACACCTTGACACAGTCTCCAGAGAAGGCAACCGTGTTCCAGGCCTGAAACCAGACCTCCTAACTTGCCAATTAAATCTGGAGGCATGAATTAAAATGTAATTACTGAATATCAGGAACAGTGGGGAATGGCCTTAGTAGTATCTACTTACTATTCTTATTAAGAAAAATAAAAATATTATATTAAGCATTTATTTACAGGACAAGTGGTAGCCCTCTTTAAATGGGGAGAGGGCAGGTTTAGATTAAATATTAAGAATAAATTGTTCCCTGGGAGGGTGGGCAGGCCCTGGCACAGGGTGCCCAGAGCAGCTGGAGCTGCCCCTGGATCCCTGGCAGTGCCCAAGGCCAGGCTGGACAGTGGGAGGCCTGGGACACTGGGAGGGGTCCCTGCCCTGGCAGAGCAGTTGGAACGAGACAATCTTTAAGGTCCCTGCCAACCCAAACCATTTAATCAAGATTCTGTAATTTTAGAGGAAGATTTTAGTGCTGCCTGAAATCAGGTTAGTAAGGGAAGGGAAGAAAACAAAGCAGGTCTTTTGCAGGAGCTGGGGACAAGACCCTGAGTTTGTACTCTGCTGGCCACAACTCAACAATTCCTTAAGTGCATAAATGTCCCTAAAATTACAAATGATTACCTGCGAGGCCACGACCGCTGCTAACATCCAGCTCTCCTGCTCCTGGCGGAGGGGCACAGCTCTGCTCCCGCTGCCATTCAATCTGCACCATGTTCTGGGAGCCAGCTCCTGCTGCAGCCCAGCTCGGGAAGGTTCCCAGCACAGCTCCTGGGAAAGCAGGGCTCTCCCCGTGCCTGCTGCGGGCCCTGCAGCAGCAGCAGGGGTGTTGACAGGAGGGGAACAAGCAGCAGCTGTGCCCGCAGCAGCCGCGGCCGGCAAGCAGGTCCGAGGATGTCGCAGAGCATCAGGGATGTCAGCAGGCTCCTGCCAGCACCTTTCCCTTCAAACCCCTGCCCTGCGCTCGCCGTGCTGGCAGCATATGCCTGCACACTGCGAGGAGTAAAGAGGTGGGAAGAGGAGGCTCTCTGTCCCTTCCATGCCACACATAAAGCTGGGTATCCGCAGCCTGACGGGCTTCACTGCCTTAACCAAAACACCAGAACTAAATTCCTCACACGGGGCACCAACTCCTGTTGGATCAGCTTAAAATACACATGACTCTATACAGCAATCCGTGAACTTTGATACCCACATCAGCCTCAAGACTGGAAGGAACAGGAAAGTCCCTGCCATCACCCACCAGATGAAATTGTCCAGGTTACAAGGTCTTTCAGGAGCTTTCTAGCCAACAGGACAATGCCAAAAGCTTACAGACATCTGCTTAAGCAAATCAGCAAAGCTGCAGGTGCACTCTGCTCTGGACAATTTTTACTTATAATAGCTTCAAACAATGAATAAAAGTTCATTATTAGACTTACAGATTTCTACCACATTGTTTAACACTTTCCTAAGGCTGATCTTTTACATTGTGCTCAGCTCTATCACTGCCTGTTCTTGCTAACTTTTTACTTTCTGACTTTTTGCATTCTGAGGTTTGCTTTGACACAGCCTTTTGAGAGTTTTATGCCTTTCCTGTTTCCCACACTTCTGCCACAGTCACAGCAGTGCTTTCAGAAGGATTACACGGGTGGTTTCCCAGCCACGGCTCACCTGGATGGGAACTGCCCTGAGCAGAGGAACACTGGAGCTGCTCCATCCATTCAGCCTGCAGTGGCAGATTTAAGAACAGAGGCTGCAGCTTTCTCTGGGCTTTTCCCTTGGATTATTCCAAGGTTAATACCTAGGCACTGATAATGAGCAGGATGAGCACTGCAGCTGCAGTGCAAGGAAAAGGTCAGATGCTTGCTCTCATAGCAAAAGCATTTGTCACGTGTGAAGCTGAATCCAGAGACAGAGGGATGCTGCCTTCAAAATTCCTTAATTTCTTTGAGGAGTTCATTACTAAGGCCTGTTTCCTGCTTCACCAGGAGCTCATCAATACGGGGGATTTTTGTTCTCTTCACTTTCTGTTCCAGACTCTCCTTGCTGCACACCTTTCAAAGATATTAAAAATTTCCTGTTCCATTCTAAAACTGTCAGGTCATCATCACCCTCCTCTCACATCACCTGATCCACTCAGCTTGAAAACCGCTTGCTGCTCTTTGTGCATCATCTCCCAGACCCGTCTGAACTCTCTTTTGAGGGGTTAGGCACCTGCCAGAGACCTTCAAGAGTAGCAGACACGAGCAGAGGCAGGAGGCCTTTGGCCCTGGCAGCCCCCAGGTACAAAGGCAAGTTTCTCCAGGAGGAGCTGTACCAACCCCTACTCCTCTTCCAGGCACTGCATTCTGTAGAACCATCCATTTCTAGCCCAAATCATGGAGCCTGGAACATGTGAGCAGAGGGAACAGGGAGGCACCACACCAGTTTGGGGCTGGGGTGCACAAGAAAAGGCTGAGAAAACGGAGAGTGGCCAGTGTTAGAAAGAGAAGGGGGAGGATCCCAGTGCTGCTCGGCTGCTGCCTGGCAGAGTGCAGAGAGCTCAGAGCTGCGCCCTTGCACGTGGAGAGGAGACAGAGGACAAGAGCCGTGATGAAAACAATTCTAAGCAGATGCTTGGGAAAAAAAACCCAACAAACCAGCCCAACACTGGAACCTCCCAATGAGGCTGTGAAATTTCCATCCTAGGAGATCTTCAGAGCTGGACTGACAGGTCCTGACCAACTCGAGTGAGCTGTCCCACTTTGGCATTCAGTGCTCTTGGAGCCTCCAGCTTTGTCAGAGCAGGCAGTGCATTCAGGCAAGGCCAGGTACGCAGCCCCAGCCTTCACCAGATCCGTTTCCTTGAGGCAAAGCCTCCCACAGAAAGTGCCCTGTCAGCCTGAGAGGCTGCAGAGCCTTTCAGAACTCTTTCTGCAGGGGTGCCATGATTATGATCATAAGCTTGCAATAATGCTAATGGAGCTCGCCACAATTCCATTTCCAACTGAGGTAAGCTATGGATTTGTATAAAATACGTATCAAATTATTTCTAGATTTTTTAAGTTCAGAGCCGACAGGAGTTTTTTATTATAATGATTTTGTATTGACAGAACAACGACTCTAAGCTAAGCTGTTAGGACTATATATTTCCCTCATGGCCTCCAAAAGCACTGTAAATTGAAATGTACATTAAAAACAGTCAATCTTTGTTTGCTGGCAACATTGAAGGAGAATTGACTGTGTTTTTATTAAAAAAGCTCACATCTTATAGTGACTGGACTACAATGAGAAGGGGTATTAAAGTGCTCATTAAAGATAAAACAAAATAAAAATCCTCCGTTTGCCTAAATCCACAGAAGCATCATTGTGTTCAACAGAAGTGTAAAGATGCTCACTGATGTCTTCTCAAAACGGGTGACTTGACACAAGCCCTGACTGAGACAAGGACTGGAGCTTTGTCCCCCACGGGCCCAACCCATCCATGTGCTGGGTGCAGCTGGGCAGGCCAGCGTGCCCTAGGCTGGTTCCTGGGCAGAGCAGAGAGCCACAGAGCAGTCTGGTGTGGAATGGAGCAGGGACACCTTGACCAGAGCAGCCTCAGAGCCCCTCCAACCCCAACCCCAACGTGCCCAGGCACATCCAGCTCTCTGGAAAGGCAGTGCTTCACCATCCTCACTTGGAAAAAAATTCTTCCTTTTGTCGAATCTAAACCCACCCTCCTTCAGTTTAAATCCATCACCCTGTGTCTCGCTGCCCTGGTAAATGGTTTGTTCCCATCTCTGTTCAGGCTCCTTGGTTCAAACACTTCAGTACAAAACCAGGATGTGGACACACGTTCAGTCCTACCCTGGTGGTAAACAGAGCAGGAGAAAGCTGGGCTTGCTAATGAAAAAATCCCCCTGGACCTTCAAAACTTCACTCAGGTAAAGCAAGAAAACAGTAGCTAAAAACTAGAAATGATGAATGACAGGAGCTGGCCAGGCCCTCAGGCTGTCTCTTCTGCAAACAAAGTCAGCCGTGCAGAAGTGATAGGTGCTAATTAATAAATAGTGCTGCTTTTCCTTTGCCAATTACTTATTGATACACCCGATACTCCTCTTTGATAAGCCACTCTAAATTGGTAATAGCTTTTATCACAGCTGCGAGCAAGCAGAATCAAGCATCCAGTGCTTTTCCCTTTTAAGTTGTTTATCTTCTGCTGTTAGAGAATTCTCTGCAGAGTTTGTTTGGAATTGCAGTGAATTAAACACCTTATTTTTTTAATTATTATTATTTGTATTGTAGGAATGCCTAGAAATCCCACGGCGGGCAAGGGCTTTGCTGCTGTGTGAAAGAAAAAAAAAAAAAGAAAAAAAAAAATGGAAAAGCTGTGTCCCAGAGAGCTTACCCCTGAGCTTTGTGATTGATTGCTTATTCCTATTCCTTCCAAATGTTATCTCTGAGCGGGTGTTTTTCTGTAATTTATGTCATATTCTATCTCCTGCCTTGGTTTGTGTCTGTTTTCGGGGATGCAGCTTGCACGAGGCAGCTGCAAGCATAAAGCTGGATTGCACAGGCCAGCAGGCAGCCTCCAGTGAGTACTGAGCTCTGCATTCTCTGGAGGAGGAAACCAAAAGCAGAGTAGAAGAACAGACGATTTTGAACCATGCCATGTAATTCCACAGGAAAAAAAAAACAATAAAGGGGAGACACGAAGATCGTTAAGGGGTGGGTTGGCATTGATTTGGAAAACTCCAACACGTTGGCACTTGATGTGATCATTTCACTTGGTTTTCTTCAGGGAAAAGCCCAGAGCTGAAACCCAGCACGGTACATGGAGCAGATTGCTGGCCTTGGAGCACTGAGCCTCCAGAGCAGGGATTAAAGGCACTCACCCTCCAACACACACAGCTCCTCCAAGAACTAAAGGTATCATGAATGCCCTCACAACCTATTAGCAGGCTTTATATTCTGAACAAGAGGACCCCGGGGCCCAGCCCTGAAAGGTCAGGAAGTTTTTTCAGCTCAAACTAGACCTAATCTAGGTTTTCCCAATAGCAAATGCAGGAAAACACTGATTTGTAAGGGGAAAAAAATTAAAGAAAGAACGTAACTTTCCCATTCTTTAGTCTCTGAGCAGAATTGCAAATGATATGGGACTCTGAAGAGGAAAAAAGTTGAAATTTGGTCTGGCAAAAGACAGAGGGACTTGTTTCTGCAACAGGGGGGACAGTGATGGAGCCAACACCCAGCGAGCTGTGCTTCAGTGATGCAGCAATGCTTGAACAAATTCTGAATTGCGTTCTCTGCTTCCAGTGGAGGTGGAACCTCCAGTGGGGGTTCTCTGCAGCCAAGCCTGCTTTACCCTCACTTTCGGTATTAGCAAATTTCTGCATTCATCTTGAAGAAAATAACCTTTTCTTTGTTACAGCGAGGGTTTCTTTCCTTTTTCTTTGGCTGCAGATAAAGTCTCACACCCAAACTGTCCTCTCACACATGCACTTTCTCAAGAACACCGAACACCTTTTCAGACACCTCCAGAATTGTCACTGGTGATATTCCCCACAGCTTTCGTTGGTGACAAAGCATCAAGTTTGGCTCAGTATCAAACAGGACAAGCTAGGAAGTTTGATGGTTTATGGAAGAAAATACATCAAATGACAAAACTGAGTTTACCACACATATTTTGACCTTCTCTCCCCTTTTTTTAATATTCCAAAACATCCCACAAGGACTATTAGCTGCAAAAGAAAAGCATTTGCTAATGAGACGGCTTAAAAGCAAAATCAAAACGTACAGCTGCCTGCCTCAAAAATGCCCTCCTACAGTTCATTTATGGGTTTTCAAAGTGAAGGATTTTAGAAATGTAAAGAATAACTGACACTTTTTATATCCATAATGCATTCCTCCCTAGGCACATTCACAGCCTATATAGTCTGTGGTATTTAAAAAAATATCCTGAGATATAAACCCAGTGACTTACATACAAAATAATTTTCTGAGGCTAATGCAGTTTTATCAGTGGCAAGGATCCTGCGCTGTCTCTTCGACTGTGACCTCTGCTTCACTTATATTAATCTGTGTGTTGGCCAGCCCTGCTTATCAGGGATTTGGTGTTTGAGGTGAAGTTCTTCTTCAGACTCTTTCCACTGCACCATTTGTCTTCACAGCACAGATTCTCTTTTCTCTAGACTATTGCACTGACATCTTTGCTTGACTTCGTGTTCTTCTATCCACCCCCCGGGCTATGGCTGCCTGCTTATTTATGCTGTCGGCTTAATTTCTTGATTGATATTCTCACATTCCCCTTGCTACTTACTTATTTACATCCTCTGCTTGTTTCCAAGTCCTGCTCCTTTAAGATCTCAGTGCTATTTTATTTATGGAAAAGAATCACTGTTTTCCACAGCGTGTTCTTTATGCTGCTGCCACGACCTTCTACAGCACCAGTTAATCATCCCAAATATTGCCACGCTCCAAGTGCCGTGGTTTTCAATCCTCGGAGCCTCTCTGGTGGAATTCTCTTCCTGGGGACACCTCACCAGCTGAAGCAGTGCATCTTTTTTATTATATTCATTATTTAGCACCTCAGCAGCCCTACGTTCTCTAGGTAAATAGAAGGGAAGGTACTTACGCTACGTTACTCGTGGCCCGGGATTCTGGTTTAGCCTTCTCCAGGGTAAAACAGCAACAGTTCCCACAGTCAGGGGCTTTACCCCTGGGTAAAACAAACTGGCAAAGAACAAAGCCCCACACGAGCTTGTGTGGTGGTCTGATGGCAAAAGATGCAACGTCCTGTACGGGGAGAGAGAGAAGGGCTGCCCTCATCTTTACAGCAAATATTTTGGGAGTCTGCGAACACAGGGGGTAAAAGGCTGGCTCAGGAAAGGCAAGAGAACTGGTCTCAGCAGTGTCACAGTCTCACTGGGCTTTTGGCTGCCGAAGGATGAATTAGGGTGTGAGTATCAGAGCAGGAGTCTCAAAGGACTCTTTGGGCTGCAAGAAAGAGTGAGAGAAAGTGAGACTTATCCTGGCCAGCAACTTGGAGAGAGCTTCACCTTGACTGAGGAGCCAGAAATCATCCTACCCGGAGTGCACTGCTCCTTCCAGCTACTGCCAGAACATTTCCATTGCTCCAGCCAAAGGTTTGTCACGAGAAGGGCTGCACTAAGATTTCTTTGTGCATAACAAAATGTTCTGTGGGCTCCTCCTGATGAATGCTGCTGATTTCTGTTCAAGGGATGACCTTGCACCTCCAGCCCGGCACAGAGGGAACCGAGAGCTCAGCTCTGGTGCTCAAGATCATCCTGCTGCTGCTGGGCCATGGCCTTGGGAGCAACACTGGGACAACTGAGAAGGACAGCAGGTGAGGAGAACAAACTGGGAATGTGACTGTGGAGGTGAATTCCCAAATGTACCACACATGCCACACAGATTCTTTTTTAGAGGTGTCAAACCCGGCACTCTGAGAGCCCTGCCTGAGTGGTGTCTGGGCCTGGCTGTAGCCAAAGCTGCCCCCAACATTCTGCAGACACAGTCTGGGCTCCAGTGTGACATTTCTAAGGCATAATAGGGGTGCGTCGAGGTGGGCACGCTGAGCTGAGGGAGGGAGCCTGCCTCTCCTTTGCAGATGTAAAATGGGGGATGCTCTAATAACCCAAGATGCAGTGAGTTGGTAAAACAGGCTAATCTGTGGCCCTTTTTAACTGCCTTGCCTAATTTGTTGGCTGCTAAGAAGTTGGAGTGTTTGTTTTGCTCTGGGGTGGAGAGCAGGGTCCAAGTCCATCCTGTGTTTGTGCTGTGCAGCAGGGGAAGGAGCGAGCAGAAGCTATTCATTTAACAAGTGGCAAAGTGATGCCACGGGGGAAAAATAGATGCAGCTGTGCCTGCAGCATTACTTAATCTTTCTCCTTCCATTTCCTTCCATGAAGACTGAGCCCCAGCCAGCGGAGAAATAGCTGCTGGTGGCTATAGAGAATATAATGCCCAAGTCCAGCCTGTAGCTGGGAGATATGTGTTTGCTTTTCTGTGCTGGGCCTTCTGCATTCAAGGTTCACAGAACTGTCCTCAGTGCCTGCCCCAGGGCTGTGCCTCAGTGCTGGGCAATGCCAGAGGGGAGCTGGGTTTGGAGCACAGGGCGGGCCTGGGTCTGGCAGCACTGCCAGAGCCTGGCAGTGCTCTCAGCGAAACCTCGAACCTCTGTCCCCTCCTTGGTGCCACCACGGAGAGCTCTGGATCCAGGCACACGGCTGGATCCTGCTGCTGGGGAAAGGCTGGGCTGGAAAGGCCTTCCTGGTGCCACCCTGCTACTGCAGACAGGCATTTAATCCCAACGACATCCGAACAACAAAAAGGCATCAATACCCGGGTTTAATTCCCAGTTATATAAAGGCACATCCAAATATAAATCACAATGGAAACTTCAAAGTGAACTAAATTGCCTGATCCGGTGAATCGGATCCAAGGCAGCCTACCATCGAAACACAGCCCACAAGACATTAATTAATACAGAAGCAGAAGGGAAGATTGATGCCAGATTTAAATAGGTGTACTTCAAATCACAATCTGGTCCAAAGCATCTTGAGTTACATTCCTGAATTACACGATTCGTGGTGGGTGGTAGGGAGCGTCCTGCCCAGCTGGAAGATTGTCCCCATTGCTCTGGCTACATCAAACCTCAGAGCACTGAGATTTCAGTGGCCTGGCATTACTCATTTACCCATGACCTCGTCCTCTCTCACAGAACAGAAAACTTTGTCCTTCCATTCTTTGATGTAAAACAAAAATGATGAAAATTGACAGAAAAAGTCAACTATCAAGAGTCTGACAGAACATGCAAAAAGAAGAGAAACAGAGATTAATGGTTCCCAGCACCATGTATCCATTTTATGTCCTGTGTGGAGAGAGACAGTGGAGACAGAGATGCCATGGCTGTGGCTGCCCTGGATCCCTGGCAGTGCCCAAGCTTGGACGGGGCTCGGAGCACCCTGAGATAGTGGAAGGTGTCCCTGCCCACTGCAGGGGATTTGGAGCGGGATAATCTTCAGCATCCCTTCCAGCCCAGGCCATTCTAAGGCTCTGAAACTGACTTCCAAAGGGCTGTTTCAGCTCCTGAGAGCGGCAGTGCTTGGTTCACACCTCAGCTCTAATTCCTGCAGCAGTGCCTTCTGCCACGGAGAGAGCTCCCAGAGGAGCCTCCCTCGGCGTGGCTAACATGCTGCGTTGCACCTCAGCACATGATGCTGGCCTTGCATGTCTGCACAGCAGCCAGGAGGTGACAAGGAGCCAGCGCCTGGCCCGGCTCGGAGCTAATGCGTCCTGCTCATCCGAGGAGACATCTCTTAAACTGCCCCTTGTCTGCCCTAAGGGGAGAGCAGGTTCACAGCACGGAGAGCTCCCAGAAACCCCGGGGGCTGCTCAGACACCGCCTGTGCCCGCAGACAGGGAGCACCTGGGGCATTCCACAGCAGCCACAGCCCGGCTGAAGTCCTGGCTTAAGCGAAGGGAAGATGAACGTGTGGGCGTACGGGCAACGCATTCCTGAGACTTCCACAACTCATAAAGGAAAACCCGGCTTGGAAAGAAAACAAGCAGTTGGTTTAGGCAGATGCTTATTAAAAGCTTGCGCATTACCTCTTGACCATGCTATTTTTAAGCTCTCACCCTACAAAGCGCTGGTACCTTCTCAAAGGTAATGAATGTTCATACCTGACAGCAAAGCTGGACAAAGGGAGCGCTCGGTGACTCTCACAATAAAACTCGCAGAGAGGATGGGGGAATTAGAAAAGCAAAGCCTCAGGCTTGGATGATCAGAAAATCCTGAAGGAGTTCAGATGCTTTTCTGAACCCGCTCTGCCTAGAAATCACAAAGGATCTGCTTCTCTCATGTGAATCACAATACTGTTCTGGTTTCAGCTGGAAACGACACCATATTTCAGCAGATTTTTCTGCTTTCAGCCTAAAAGCAAAAATTGCAAGAGCACAATAAACATTCTGTTAAGTCTGACCAAACTTCTAGCCTCAGAAAAAATACTTATCCTTGCTTTATTAGACCCAATTTGGATCACCCATCTGTTGTCTGAGGGAGTTTGAAAGCTCATGGGTGGAATTAAAAAAACCTTTCCATCTTCTTAACTATTCCACTGGCATTTGCTTACGAGTTTGCTGCCAGCCAAGAAGTGTCTGAAGGGGACAGCACCTGAAGCTTTTTGGAACTGGCTTAGTTCAAGCTCTACCTAACAAGCAAGTGACAAGTGTATTGTGTATTGTCACGGGCATCTTTCCTCATAAAGCAAGAAAAGCATGTATAGATCTGGAGTTATTTTCCCCACTCCTCTTTATTACTTTTCCTTTGTTCTCTTGCTTATCTATTCCTTTTTAATGCAGAAGATAATACAATTCCTATTCTCCTGGCTTGTGATGTTCAATGCATTTTGACATGTGATGCTGGTTGATGAAATTGGAGGAGAAAAGCTGCATGATGATTTAAAGTGTTATTTTCATGATTGTGCCACTCTTGAGTATGGCACAAAGGCAAACATGACACATGAGTCTCCCGAAGAAAATAATCAGGATGACAGAACGTTAAATTAAAAATTAGACTGTCCTGGTTAAACCAGGATGTCTGGACATCTAACCTTATAGGATTATATCTAACATCCTTTTACCAGCGACAGTTAATGCTTGAAGGGATTTTATTCTCATGTAATCCCTGCATTGCTTTCAAATCTGCTTGTTTGGGGAGATATAATTAAAACTTATTATTCCTCCTTTCTCTGCCAACCAACTGTCAGAGAGCAGGAACAGAGAAAACAAGATTTCTTTACCAGTGAAAACCCTTGTTATTTTACAACTAAACCCTTCTATTTCTACTTAATTTAAAATCAAAGGATCAGCACAGCCCTTTTCACTGGCAAAATGTAGTGGACATGTATCAAATTTTCTTTAGGCAAAAATAAACTAAAATAAAATGTTGACAAATCCTTGGAGAAATAGAGTTTCAGAAACAATCTTGTTCTCATCCTCCCTTCTCTTTGTTCTGCATCTTCACATGCATCAGCTGACTCTTGCATATGATGCTGTAAAATGACTAGACAATTACATTTTTCCATAGCACTCTACCTGTCTCGTCTGTTTAGTGGAAAAGAATAAAAAAACCCCATTGTATATAGGATAAAACATCACTGGATGAAAGCAGAAACCCCCCATGAAATTTTGGAGGAGCTCTCTAACGTACACACAGCACACATGAACAGTACCGTGCAGTTTAGATCCCTGAAGGAGTTTCAGAGATTTGACAACCTTAAACCCGGGGATTCAGGACTTTTTCATTGCTGATACACTCTCTCATGTCAGTTCAGGTTGATCTTAACAGCATAAATCCGGGAGATGAAGGATGGCATCTCTGCTGGCTTCAGGGAGGACAGAGAAACCTGCAAGGAAAGCCTTACATACCACCTGGCCAGAACAAATTACAGCTTTTTTATGTTTTAGGCATTTAAATAAACTTATAATGGCAAAACTCAGTGTGGAGTAGAGAGCTGGAAAATCCCTGGTGTCTATTAGCTGCATTAGAGCAAACAGAGTTTTATTTCTCCTCTCTGCAGACATTTGTCTTTTTGGTAGTGAAGCAAACAATTTTCTCCCTCTCCTCCAGTCCTGCCACCCTGCTGGGGCAGGGCAGGGCACAAACTCTGCCAGCCTGCCTGGGCAGAGCAGGCACAGCCTGTGCCACCTGGCCAGCCCCGCTCTGCCCCTCCTGGGGCTCTCTGGCCGCCCGCTGAGGGGCACAGGGGGTGGACATGGCCCTAGAGAGCCAGCAGTGCCATCTGCCCCATTCCCCAGGTGGCACAGGGCTGGCCTGGGCTGGTTTGCTGCTCACCTCGAGCCCCAAGGAGCGCCCTCAGCTTTGCTCTCAGGGTGACACTGCCCTTGGACGGGCACCGTGTGAGCGACCCCAGCCCCAGCACCCTCTGCTCCCTTCAGCTGCCTGCCAAAAGGCCAGCCCGACCTTTGGGGAGGAAACAGGAGCTGAGCCACAGCTCCAGCACGGGCACAGCCGTCCCTCTGTGTCCAGCAGGATCCCAGGCAGGCCAGCTCTGCCCCCCAGCTGGGGCACAGCGGGGTCCCTGGGAGCGGAGCTGAGCCTGCCTGGGATCATTGCTGGGCACGTTCCACGGACAAGCCAGCCAACCACCCTGGGAGGAAGGAAGCCCCAGGAGCAAACGGTCCTCCTGAGTTTGGAGCAGAGCTGGGTCCTGAAGCTGAGGAGAGTGATTCAGGGAATGAGAGAGGGCGGTGTGAGGGCACAGCCAGGCTCCCAGGGCAGCCACCAGCAGTGCCCACAGGGGGCTGGCAGCTGCCAGGGGGAATGCAGGCTGCAGGGGTCCCTGGATGGTGAGGGGGATGGATGCAGGCTGCAGGGGTCCCTGGATGGTGAGGGGGATGGATGCAGGCTGCAGGGGTCCCTGGATGGTGAGGGGGATGGATGCAGGCTGCAGGGGTCCCTGGAGGGTGAGGGGGGTGGATGCAGGCTGCAGGGGTCCCTGGATGGTCAGGGGGGTGGATGCAGGCCGCAGGGGTCACCCAGGGGTCCCTGGCAGTGCCACAGCCATCACCCAGCATGTTCTGCACTCAAACACAGCAACCTGAGCTCCGGCAATGAGGGCAGGGCAGAGGCAGGGCCAGGGAACCAGAGCTCCTTGGTTTCTTCAGATGAGATTTTCTGAACAGCGAAAGAATGAAAATACTCAAACCAATCTTCCCTGCAAAAGTGTGGGTGTGATTATCTCATGGTGTGGATCACTTGGCTCAGCCCTGTGATAATTGATGGGGCTGTACTCATTTAATACCAGCTCGGGTCTGATGCATAAACATCCAGCATTCCCCTTAGCAATCAAAATTAAACAGGACTGGGCTTTTGGCAAGCTGGGACTGAATTCACTGACTACTTCATTTTTTAAAAGAACGCTATTGATTATGTAAGTAAAGAAATTCCAAAACTTCTTGACAGCTGTTCCTTCAAAAAAAGAAAACACGCAGGTTTTTATTTACCTGGGAGATCCTCTAACTAGCAATTCTCAGTCACCCAGAGGTGGCTGATTGAAATATTGATTAAGGTCTATTTCCTGCACTGTGCTCCAGTGGCAGCTTTGCTGCAGCTCGTTTTTACATGCTAAAAGAATGCATTGTTTGGGAGAAAATGCAGTAACTAGACCAAGTTTTTAAGGCTGAGCTAAATTCAGCCTGACTTTTAAAATACACTAAACTTCAGTTTAGACTAAATTCAGTTAGACTTTTCTAACTCTCTAGCAGACATAAGCAATGCAGGTCTTGGTCTTGAGGTGGAGAGTTTCTATTTATAAAGGATGAGAAGATTCAGGTAAAGGATGAGAAGAGCTGGATAAAGGAGAAGCTCTGAGGCACATGGTGGCATTCTCGGGGTAGTCCTGAGCAGAGCCAGGAGCTGGAGTCCATGATCCTCATGTGTTCCTTCCAACTCAGGAGATTCTGGGACTCTGAGGCTCCTCAGTCTCAGGGTGTTAAAGAGCTGGCCCAGAGATTAATGCTACAGCACAGTCTCAGCTATTTATACTGGTGGTGAAGGACTTGGCTCCAGTCCTGGCTATGACACATCTCACTCTGCTTCATTCCTCCCTGTTTCTCGTTCTTCCCTCTGAGATCCTGAAATTCAGCCCTGCCTTCAATACATCCCTACTCAGAACTGAGCGTGAATCATAAAATTCCTTCTGATCACTCAGTTTTAGTCTGAATAAGGAGCTTAGTAGCAAACCAAACTCTCTGATATCTTTAAGGAAAATTCAATCTTCTGTTCCTGGGCACAGCCCAAACCACGAGCGATGGGAGCCAGAAGCAGCTGGCAAAAGTGCTGTAGAGCTTCCTGATGCAGACAGCCTCTTCCTTAAAGCAGCTCGAGCGAGCAGCAGCTTTCAGCAAAGTCTAGGCAAGCCTTCAATAATCCAGTAAGTTCACACCCAGTTTTCCTAAGCCATGAGACAGGTATTGGACTGTAAAAGCTAACAACTGAAAAAACACTTCCCTTCATCCAAGTAAAAGCTCTTTGCATGGGAGATTATGAAAAGGAGTCAGTTTTTAATCGGTTTGTGATTATAAAAGTAAGCAAAATTTGAATAGATATTGCATCCACTCACGATTCTTCTACTGGTGTGCAGCAATGGATTTAAGTTGTCACTGAGGCAGGGCCAAATTCTACTAACCAAGGTGGATGGTGTTAAATAAGAGATTTATATCAGGGCAGAACCTGCCTTGTGGTCTGGACTTGAACCAGGTGATCTGTTCAGAAAAAGCTCCATCACCTTTCTGGAACCCCTGTTAACTTATCAGTGTTGGGTCACTGATTTCTCCACCCTTGTTACGTCCTTTCACCCACAGAGTCACTGAGTGGGCACCTTTGTATCACTCCTGGTTTTGCTGTGTTATTTTATTGTATCACTCCTGGTTTTGCTGTTATTTTATCCACTTTTAAGCAGTAGATACAGACCGTATCAGCCCTGCTGGAATCCTTGTACAAGGACATGAAATTCTTTTTATTACATAGCACTTTAATAACTTACTTGGTAAGCAGCCCATTCATTTCAGATACTTTGACACGGCAGTTCCCAACTGGATTCAGTCGTTAGCAAAAAGCTGTGTTATCTTTCCAGGAATGCAAAGATATTATTTCATTCCTATGTGTTGATCCAGATTCTAACCTATGATTAAGGTACTGCGAGCATCTTTTAGCAGCAAGGTGCTTTTCCAAAATGCAGGGCTGGGCCCGGAGCTGGGGAATCTGTGACTTCTGCTGAGTAAGCGAGGAGATGTCCCATGGCAGCAGCAGAGATGAGGGAGGGGAGGACCACGATAGCAAAACCTCCAGAGGAGCTCGGGGAAGCAGAGACTGGAACTGGGCCAGCAGATCCAGGTTCACGGTCCTACCCTAGAAGAACTCCACAGAAGGGCTCGGCACCCGAGTTTTACCCCTCGGGGTCGGTGCTCAAGGTGTGAGGATGGCTCAGGGTCAGGGTCTGAGGGAGGACACGAGGGCAGCAGCCGTGAGGAGCACTGCCAGCTTTCCCTGTAAGCTGCACTGATCCTCAGATAGTCCCACTATCTGTGGGAGTCCAGGGTCAAAGTGTGTAGCCCAAAATATAGCTTGAGGTCTTCAGACCACTCAAACAGCAATATTTGAATACAAAGCAGAACAGCAGAGCGTGCTAAGTTTCAGTTCGTCACTGCCATAGGGTTCAAATAATTACCTAAATACAACACTCATTATATATTCAATTAAAACTTTGTAAGCTGCAAAAGCTTAGAAACACAAACCTATCCCAGTCTACGTTCAACAAAATGCAACCCAGTTAACTAAATACCATAAGACTCAGTGGGAACACTGACATATGTATGCAAGTTATTTTAATTAGACTATGCAGGAGAGACACACACAATCTGCTCCCTCCTGAACACCCAGCTGTAGGCTCAGAACACGCTACACCTAGAATGAGGAGCTCTACCAGCCACTAAGGCTTCTCAGGAAAACATTCCTATCACCACCCTCTGGAGAAAGAATTTCTTTCTGAATTCCTAACCCAGTGCAGCCTCTCTGGCACTCACCCTGAAATAACTCTCGCAGGCAACCAGTCAATTACTACAGCACCTCTCCTACCTGCCTTTATTTAAAGTATCAGCAAACAGTCAGATATTTTGACATCAGCAGGTGGAAGAGCTTCATTACTTTGCAGACCTAAACCTACAGCTGAATTAGCAACATAAACATCTATAAAGGAACAAAAGGTAAGGGACAGCTTGTTTAGCTGAGCTCCCATTGAAATGATTGCCTAAATTTATATGTACTGATCTACCTAGGAGCTTGGCTTTCTTCTCCCACGTTCTTCTCTGGCCCAGTGCCGGGCTCAGAGCGGGAATGGTGCTGAGTCAAATGTGTGGGGTGTCTTATCTGCAAAAACACACTTTCCCACTGCCCCTGCTCTTAGGAGATTCATGCCAGCCATTGCAAATTTTGCTGACTTGAGTTTTGTGAGAAAGGAATCAGAGGTGAGTAGTAGTGCCAACCAGAAGTTTGAGGAAGTTCAAATGAGAGCACAGAGGGGCAGCTCGCTGAGGAAGGAAGATTTGCAGTGCCAGTAGAGGACCTGTAAATGGGAGAGAATAACCTGGCACAGCCAGGGTGGCTGGGGGGAAAAGAACATCTTGCAACACATCCCAAAACTTGGTGATACCTGCATTTGGTAACTTTACCAACTGAAAGTCTCATTTCTTTCTAAAATGGGCGGAAGTCAATAAATTCCTATGGATAGAAGTAGTTAATTGATTTTGCTGCCACCTGTGAGCCCAAGGAAGCTGAGAATATAATATTACTTGCTGGCTTCTTCACACAACTGTGAATATTTCACACAAGAGAACTCCAGACAAATTATTCTAGTCCTGTGTCTTTTTATTGCTGCTAATAGCTTGTTTCAACAAAGAGTCAGACATTCCAAAATTGATGGGAAGAATATTGACATTGGCTTAATAAATCCTTCCAACCAGAAAGAGTTGAACAAAGGGAAATAGGTTACAGTTTTCCTTGTGGACCTGTTCCGTAATTAAGGAGCTTCGGGCAGAATTTTAAGACCAAGAATTCCAAAACATGTGTCAGTTTGTAATTCCTCTGATCATTACTTCCCTCGGTGTGCCCCTCTACCATCTAAATGCCTTTTAAAAAGTCTGCCCCTTGAACGTTTCTTTCCTTGGCAATTTGTGCAGATCCTTTTTGATATGCAGGGAGCTTAGATATGCCTCACACTGATGGGCTGCAGCAATAAAGCTTTAACTAAGATGAAATCAGAAAATCTGGAAAACCACAGGGTCGGGGTTGCCTGAGCAGCTTGTTCCAAGATCAGTGGTGCGCAAAGTTAAGGTTTTAATAAAGCCAGCCCTAAATTTCTCAGATATTCAGAACAGAAATGATGTGGCCTTGAATTCAGCCCATCACGGGCAGTTTAGCACCACTTGACTGCCAGGGCCAGGCTGATTTTTATAATGATTGTTAATATCTGCTGCATAATGAGCTCTCACGTGAACATCCCGGGCAACCTTGATTAGTGCTGCTGTGACCAACAGTGAAACAGGAGAGGCAGAGGGAGGACTCTGTGTCACACAGCGTGGGGCTGCTCCAGCTCTCCCAGCTGCACGGGAGGAAGGAAACAACACTCTGCTGAAAGAGAGACAGTTTTACCAGGACAGGAGTATCCGGAGGAGAACAGATGGTGGAAGATGGAGAAATGATCCTTAAACTCTTTGCGGGCACTTGACAAGGAATCTTGGGGTACAAAGTATTAAAAAGCCTTCCAGTTTCCACATCTTGTAGATAGAGCTCTGGCTGATAAGGTCTATAAGAAGATCTTGAAAAATATACCTTTGCAAGCAAGTTTCCTTCTCTACAAGGAATTATGTGAAAAGATACTTTTCTGAGCACCTCCTCCATTCTGAAGGACGATCCCATGTTCAAGCAGGCTGGGATTTACAAAAATCTTAACAAGCACAAAGGATTTTTTCTAAACCCTCCTCTGCTGTAGCATGTAGAGTTTTGCTCGCCTCATTCTCCCATTATTCCCTCTTCTCCGTGGTCCCTTTCACCTCAGCTGTGCTCAGCTCTGTACTTGGATCCTTTCAAAACCCTGCTCCCCTGCTTGGCCCCTCAGCTGCAGGGACAGAGCTCTGATCCCTCTCCATCAGGACACATCAAGCTTGGGGCACTTTTGGGAAAGACAAGAGGCTCTCCCAGCTGCCTGTCTGTGCACCTGGAAGGCCACATCCAAAGGGATAATGGAGATATCTGGGAGGAGAGCTGGAGCCCTCCCACGCAGCAGGAATTAGGAATGCAGGGAAGGAATAGCCACATTTTTACTCCGTAACTGGATGGACCTGTCATCACTCCAGCAAATAAATAGTGAGGATAGGTGTGAAAACTGGCTCTCGGTCTGATCTGAAAATAATTCCTGAGCTACAGGAGTGACAGTGTTTTGAGGCTGGCTGGGGAGGAAAATGCGGCTCTGGCATGTGAGAAGGGGAGTAAGGAGGAAGCTGTGGGGGCTTGGGCTGGGCACGAAAGGTCTGAAGGTTTGCTCCGCTAATTTTCACCTCTCGGTGAGAATTTCCTCTCCCTGGTTTATAGAAAACACAGGTGTATTCCAAACGGCTGTTTGCTCGAGAACAGAGTTCTCTGAAATTTTGGCACAAGGTCCCTGTGAGAACCGCTGAAAATTGCGGTAGCACTGCTTTAGAAAAGGGCTTTTCATAAGCAAATATCAAATTACCTATGCTATCTTCGTACGAGGCATTGTTCAGTAAATAAAGAGTACTGATAATTGACACTAAAGCCAGACATTCAAATTCTAGAAGGTGAAAAAAATTCTTTGGTATCGGCCTTTGATTCCACCCCGATGCAGCTGAACTCTGCCTACAGAGAACTTCTATTTAAAAACCAGCAACAAAATAGCCTGTTCTTTCCTTTGTACTTTTTTCTGCTTTGTGTTAGGGAGTTGTACCAACTTTGTGGAGTCACTGCAGTCACTTGTAAATGATGTATGATATGAAAAGAACAATTCCTGTCCTTTCCATGCACCGAGAGAATACTGGCAGCTCTCAGCAAGACCAAGTTTGCTGCTTGTTTATATTAAATTTGAACCCACCAAGCTCCTGAATCTAAAGATAATTCTCATCTGTACAATTACTTCTATTGCCACTTCAAAGGAGACACGTTAGAGGAGAGCCTTTATCCCTTCATCTCCCCTCAGCCCACCTTCAGGTTTTACAAATTTTGTTTTGAAAGGACAGGTTTTGACATTTAGAGGGTAAAGCTTGAGGTGGGACTTGCCAAAGACCTGGGTGTGGGTCTCTCTGACCCAGGTAAGAATTCCCCAAAAGACTGATCCTACAATCAGAACAGCCATTGGTGCAGCAGCAAAAACCAGAAAAGGACCCCGTGACAGAGATGATGAGATAAACTCAGCTGTTTTCCCCTCTTAAATTCCACCTCTCTTGGCCCAGTGGGAACCCATGCTATTTTGTATAGGTCTTTGATTTTCAGAGTAATAAAATACTTCACTGTGTAACCACAAGAGTCTCTAACTGAAAAAAAAAAAAGGCACAGAAATGAAGATGGTCCCCTCTTCTGTAGGAAGAGCCCAGAAGTGCAGTGCCCCTGTCTGGCTGGGCTGGACTGCTGCAATTGGGAGTTTTTACAGAGAAACACCAAATTCAGCGCATGGCGTGTCTTGCTCTCAGCTCCAGCTGAAACCACAGCCTCTGCTGTCACAGCTCTGTTGATTTCAAAGCCCCAGAATTGCATCTTTTCTCCCTGCCATGCCATTTGATTAGGAGAAAAGACACCACAGCTCTGCTCTCTGCATTTCAGCATCTTTAACACATTGGCAGCCAGCTGACAAAACGACTCTTAAACATAAAATACTTCACCTCCCCAAAGCTGCATGTAAAAGGGAAGGCAGATTTTTATTTTACTCCCTTTCAGTACTCAATAAGCAGCCAATTCTTTCAGGGACATGGGCTGTGCTCCCTGCCTTAGCTGCCTTCCCTAACATGCTGTTCCACTACACAGGCATGTAAATAAATTACCTTATTTTTCCCACGGGAATAACACACTGACATTTAATTCTAACTAATGCTTTAGGGGGTAAAAGACGGGAAGAGCTGGGTCAGAAAAAAGTATTCTCCTGCTGCTCGGAGTGAGAAGCAAGGAAGAGACAGATGGCAGCTTTCCCTTCCTTCTGAAGCAATAGTCTTAAAGCTCTTGGATGCTGTATTCTTAAATCTATAAAGAGGTTTAAAAGTGGCTGTGCGTGAAAGGCTGGCAGGGGTGCACTTGTTTATGGGGAGCATTCCTGCTCTGGCTAGGGTAATAAAAGAAAAGGCAAGAAATGTCCGGGGTGTCTGGACTGTAGGTTTGCAATGCTCTGTGCTGACCAGCTACATTGGGGGGGGAATCTCTAGCCAAACAATTCATCTTTTAAAATATCACCCCTGCAAATGCTCCTCCATTATTGCTTTTGATCTCACATCACCTTCCCCTTTGCCTCCCTCGGGGCTTTAGAAAGAAAGCTGAAAGAGCTTCAGCAGACAGTGATCCTTCACCTCCTTCTGGCTGCTCCACTCCTGCAAGCCTTTCTCCAAAGGGATGTAGGGGCAGACTTGGAAATCAGACACAAAGGAGAAAATCCATCCATGAAGCACTGCACGCTCTCATCTCCTCGGCTCTTCCACAGCAGACCAGCTCCCCACAGCAGTGATCATCTTCTGCTGCAGCCTGCCACAGTCTGGACAGGACAAAACAATTTCTGAGAAATCCTGTTTCTAAGATTCTATTTCAAGGTGAGTCACGCTCTGTCTCCAGCGCTGCATGGAGCTGTGATGTCTGTCCACAGAAATCCCCAGCCGGGCTCCTGACCCAGCCTGGAAACAGTTTGAGTGAGAACAGAGAGCAAGGAATGATTAAAGGTGTTTGGCAGGAACTCTTTGCACCTTTTTTAACACTCCCTGCATCATTCAGTTCTTCAGTAGCTTGAGCTTGGATCTTATCAAAGCCGCCAGTGACTGGAAGCCTTTGCCAATTCTTGCTTGCTCCAAGTAGCTACCGTGGTCTAGGCTCAAGTACAAGGAAAATTAACACCTTAATTAGCTGAACTGCTGCTGCTCTGAGGCTCTTCCTTTGTCTCCTGTGGCTGTGAAGCTGCTCCAAAGCCCCCGGAGGCCACACGGGTGTCCCTGCAGAGGCTGAAGCTCTGCCACCCTCGCCCCTCTTGTCCCGCTCCTGCTGGGGCACCTCAGAAAGCAGATCTCACTCACTGCACCCTCTTCAGCAAAGCAGAGTATTCCAGAGTCGCGTTCAGCCATACAAAGACCAGCACAGCCCAAGGTTTCGCAGCGAGAAAAGGAAAAGCCAACTTTAATTCACTGGTACCGTCCATGGGATGGGCAGCGGACTTGGAGCCGCGCTGGTGTCTCTGCAGCATCCCTCAGACACATCAGATTATCTCAAGCAATGGCAATAAGAAGGTCGAGCTGTGCTCTGGAGCAGATCTTGTCTACTGAGTAACAATTGCAATAGTTTGTTTTTTGTCTGAGGCTGCCAGATCTCAAAGGCTTTACCTTGCAGGGATCTTTGTAGCAGTAAGTAAAACTGAGGTACTTCACAATACACTTGATTGCATCCATACAGAATTGTTTGGTGCAGTAAGACCTGACTCTGCAGGGCTCCTAGTGAAGGAAGACACTTTAGAAACAAGATTTTCTGAGCGGAGATGAAGAAATGACTTTCTGTTTGCAAGAGTGATGCTGTCTTGCTGGGCAAACATCTTGCTGTTTGAGTTTGTGTGCTTGTGTTTACTTAAAGTTGACATGGTTGATCTCTGTGCCAATCACACACAAATATGTACATCAAACTCCATTTGCATGAAGCAACTTTGCAGTTAATTAAGAAATACAGAAAGATTCAATGTGGATTTATGCTGCCAATTTAGCTAAAACGCAGGGTTATGTTTTTCTGTTCTCTACCCGTCCTTGAGTAAGGAATCCCCGATTTCAAACTTGTGTTTAGCTTTGGCCATTCACATCCACAATCACCACGGACTTCTAATTACACCAGAGGCATGATGCCAGCCTTCCTAGGTGACATTTGGATTCCTTGCCAAGTCATTAACCTTACATCCAATTCATTTTCAATCTACTCTACCTCCTGAAGGCTTAGGATATTTGTTTGCTCAATCAGTTCTTGTAAATCACAGATTCATCTGAGGGTTGGCCATGGTTTTGCCACTGGAATATATCTCAGCCCTAAACACAAGCTCAGGAACAGCCCTGCCCTGTAAAGATCAAGATCAGGGGTTCCAGACAGAGGCTCCAGCTTTACCTTCCTGTGCCTTTAAGGAAACAGAATCACACATGGACTGTGAGAGGGTTTGCTATAGGTAGCTCATGCAAGGCATAAACTTCCTTCAGATGTTTTTAAAGTATCATGTATAAAACACTAAAGGAAGTACCCATCTCTGGCATTCTTGAGCGAGCTGGAACACTGGACGTTATGTATGAAATATTTAAGGAATATAGTTTTGATGTGTTATTTTCCTTGTCTTTTTGCCAGCAAGTGGAGAGGTGGATGGGATTCCCAGAGAGTCTCTTTTATAGATTCTGCTGACAGCTCTACAGATCCCATTCTTTTCAAGCCCTGTTGATTCACTATCTAAGGAAAACACAACGCAAAACAAAACAGGCATACGTCCAAACTTTACAGAGAAAAATAAAATAAACTTTTTTACAGAGAAGTTTGTTTTAAACCATTTCACTTTTAGCTGGTTTCATTAACTCTGAGTGCTCTGAGACACTAGATACTTGTACAAAACAAAACCCAGGGACTTTGGCCCTCATACAAATTATGCTCCGTGCCCCCAACATGAGGCATGGCAGCCTTGCAGAGCTGGCTGCCAGTAGGTTTGGATGTCTTTAATACATGATGGATAAAGAAATACTGAAAGAATTTTAAAATCTATACTTCATTCCTTTCATTTGAACCCATAAATCTCTAGTGGCTGGGAAATGCCAGACTTCATGGTTAGACCCCAAATATCTGATGGTTCAGTTTTTAATGTACTCACAGGATGGCTTGGGTTGGAAGACCTCAAAGCCCACCCAGTGCCACCCCTGCCCTGGCAGGGACCCCTCCCACTGTCCCAGGCTGCTCCAGCCCCAGTGCCCAGCCTGGCCTGGGGCACTCCAGGGATCCAGGGGCAGCCACAGCTGCTCTGGGCACCCTGGGCCAGGGCCTGCCCACCCTGCCAGTGAAAAATTCCTTCCTAATGTCCAGTCTAAATCTGCTCTCTGCCAGTTTAAAGCCATCCCCTTTCCCCTCAGTTTACTAGAAAACCAGTTGTGCCAGTCAGCATCTAGAAAATATTTTAACGTCCACGGATTAAGTTTCCAAAAGTTTTCCAAGTTTTACCTCCCGTATTAGTATCAGCTATCACCTCCCTGTCAGATGTTAGGGGAAGAGGCAGAGAGGGACGGGGAGCAATCAATAACAACACAAATCTTCCACCTTCAGGTCTTCTGAATTTATGACCACTATCATGGGCTAAGGTGGCCTCATGTTTTCTGGCATTTGTCATACACTGCTGGAGATTGGCACAACACAGGGACTGAGAAATCCAGGGATTAGCCTGGAATTGCAGGGCCAGTGCTGCCCAGAAGGAAGGAAGGGAGGAAGGAGGGAACACTGCCTCTCCTTTCAGTTTTCCCTGCCTTTCTGCTGCCTCATCAGTCCCAGTCAGCACCCCCGACGGCAGATGCCCTGCTGCACAAGGAGTTCAGACTCCAACCCCTCCATAAGAGCCTGAGCTGGGCAGTAAATCTGAAATCCTGCTAGAGCTCGTTCACGTGAAGGCAGACACACAACACGTTTTTGCTGTATGTAGCTGCTCCTGCCCACTCAGCTCTGAATAAAAGCATGGAAAAGTTGGTGAAGTTCCCTTTTGTGCCAGGCTTTGCTGTCCCCTCTGCAGAGCTCACGGTGAGCTGGCACCACAGCACTGGGCCTTTGCCAGCATCAGTTTTTAAACAGCTTTACTTGAGTCACTGATGCTTGTCGCACCAATCCCTGTAAACAATGGTTTATAGTATTACTCAGGTTTTACATGTTAGGACAACTGCTGCATAATATTGTTTTCTCCACTATAGCAGGAGCTGGAGTCAAGAGTATGTTCTGCATCTCAGCTGAGGCAGTAAAAGAACCAGATAAGAAATTATTTGGGGAGTCACACGAACCACAGTACACAGTTTTGTAGGCAAGTTTTTTCAGTTCAGCTGTTGCTGGTCGCCATTTAACTCCTGTTTGCAAACACCTGCTCACACTGGGGTTTGTTCACACAATCCCAAACGCTGCCATAAGCGCAGGATGCGAAGGCAGCTTGTTTCACAGGTGGGTTTCACCTGTGTAGGAGCTCATGCATTACAAAAGCCCTGCCAGGGAGCCCCGTGCTGCAGCCCCAATCCGTCACAGCCGCCCCATCCATCAGCGGGGCCACGCTGAGCCCCAGCAGCTGGCAATCTGGCCCCATATGTCTGAGCTGACCAGCCACACTGCACAAATAATGAGCCCCAGCAAAGATTAATGAAGCCCGGAGCACAAATCAGCCGTGCAAAGGGCTCTGGGATTAGCGGGGTTTGTGAGCAGGGGACACAAGAGCAGCCTCTCGCACACACAGGGTGGGACTGGGCTGGGAGAAAGCCCCAGCGGGGCAGCACTCCACGCTGAGGGGGGAAACGCTGGCAGATCCGAGCAGGAAATCAAACAGGAATTTTGACTACAAAAATTGGAGAATAATAAGTCAAGAAATTCTATTTTAGTAAGATTACATCCACCCACAAGTTCAGATTGAATTTGATAAAACCGTTTTGGCTTCAAATAGCGATGAATTTTTTCTAATTCATGCAAAATATTTAATTCTTTTCTAAGGGAAAAGTTATGGCTTTTTATTTTTCAGTGAGACTTGTGCTTTCAGCACCTTATTATGCAATTGTAATAGGATGTGTTTATCATCCTGGAAATAAAATGAAATCTTTAAATTTGGACCAAATTGTTCAAATTTGGATATTCAGCCATAATAATAAGAACACATAGCTAGATATAAGTGCATGTACACATAGCTGTATGCATGCCTTCCTTTTAGCTGGTTAGCCCAACCAAGTGGAAAAACCCTTCTGACAGCTCCACACAAATATTTCTATCAAAACTGCAAAGCCTTTCCTTCACACCCAGGACATGCAAAGAGCTGATTTGTTTTCCTGAGCTGTTGCAGACGCCCAGCTCTAGAGGATGAGCTGAGCAGCCCTGGTGGCTGGGCAGCATCCCGGGGGCACCGCAGAGGTTCAGAGCACACACTGCCCCAGCCCCTGGCCCTGCACACCCTCAGCACTGGGGATTGCAGCAGCCCAGGTGCCCTGGATCCCCCCTGGATCCTCCCTGGATCCCCCCGGAACCCCCCTACAGCTGACCAGAGCAGGGTGATGGGGAGAGGTGATGCTTTCATTGCACCAGGCTGCAGCAGGAGGAATCAGATGGTTTCTGAGAGAGCACTGAGCGAAAATTCAAGATGAATTTTGTGGTTGCTAATTTTAGATTGCTCCCCTGAGGCACCAGCCTTCAGGGATTTCTGCTGTGGGGAAGGAAGTGCCAGGGGAACTTGTTTCTGCTCTCCTGACAGCCTCCCTAAATGTGCTGTGGGGCAGGGCTGACACTGGAGCAATTCTTTCCAAAGTCTGGAGCTTAAGTTGCCCTGAAATGGAGCAATTTGTCATTGGGTGCCGAGCCCCGCTCCTGACCTTTAACATGCACAATGTATATATCAAATGACGTATCTTCTGTCATACTCCCCTTTCCCCTCTGCACTTGGGCAGGGCTGCAGAACACGCTTGGAATCTCAGGGAGGAAAATGCGTCCACCAAAGGCTTCCCACCGCAGGACGCGAACCTCTCGCTTAACAGCAGTGTCACAAAGAAGCTGTAAAACCCCCAAAGTCATTTCCTCCTTCTAATTCACGATGACATTAACAAGATCTGAACCCTGACCTGCAGGTGACTAAATTATGTTGCCAAGCAACCGCACTTGCCGTGGGAAGGGAGAGGAGAGGAGAGCAGGCACGCCAGGCTGCAGCGAATGCGCCGCGCGCCCGCAGCCAGGCCCAGCTCTGGGACACGCTGCCTTCCCCCCAAGTGGACAGGCTGCCTTTCTTCTTCTTTTCTTTTTTTTTTTTTCTTTCTTTCCTTTTTTTTCCCTTGAAATTCCACACAGATAGGTACACAAGAACATTGCTCCAGCTAAAAGTGACAACATGAAATATAGCAGCCATTTTTCTTTGGAGAAGAGGTGCTTATAAATTCACTTCGTCCAAAGTATCTCTCACTTCAGCAATTCATCAAACTGTGCAGCCCCATCAGTCTGAATCAATTAGAAATTACTCACCAAGTAAATTACATTGAAAAGCTTTGATTTGTTACTGGAGTTTGTTACTGTTCTCTTCAATCTTAAAAGACTGAAAGCAAAAAAGTAATAATGTGACAGTGATAGTGAAATGTAACTTTTATTGAGATTGATGGGAACCTATTTGCCACAATATTTGCTTTTAATAATTTAATTTTTCAAACTCTGCAAAGAGAGCCATAAATATTTGACTATGAAGTTCTTCCAATTTAAGGAAGTTTTGTACCAGTTGCCTGTTTTTTCAAGATTTTTGTATTTCATTTCTAAAAATAAATCTGCCAACCATATGTTCATAACCACCTTTTACTTTGCCTCCTAACCGTGTTCTTTTAACTTTCATCTGTTGCAGGTTAGTAACCTTTCTACAAAAGGCACTTCAGGCACCGAAAGAAAGCACGAAAGGATGACTCCCTTAAGAAAATATTGGTTTTCACAGCTTCGGTTTATTTTTGAATCCTGAAAAGGCCCAGCTCTGTCTGCCACGGAGGTCAGGGACAAACTTGCAGTGATGCTGGTGGGAGCAGGGCTCGTTTCCCTCATTAGCATCACTTATGGCACCGGGGCCGCTGCACGACCCGAGCGTGGCATTGTGTAACTGGCACTGCAGCGGGCTCTGCTCGGGCTGAGCCACACAGTAATGGGAATTTTGAACCACGCAGTAATGAGAACGCCACCAGAACCTATGGTAATCGCAGGCAAGGCTTCTAGCCAGGAGCACTTCTTCTTGTTAGGTTTGCAAGTGCCTAGAGCAGAGGGTTTGGCTGTTTGTGAGGACACGGCGGCAGGCCAGGCTGCAGGACTGGGCTTTTCTGAGATGCCAGCTCGCACAGGTGTGCAGAAAGCAGGTGCAGGGGTTGGCCTGTCACTGTTCACCAGCCCTAAACACAAAGCAGGATATGATGGGAGGCAGCTCCTGTGTCCTGTCCTAGCCAGGCTGCTCCCAGAGCAGCGGCAGCGCCAGGGCTCTGCTCTGTGTCCCCACTGCTGATCCCACACGCGCACTGGGACCCCTCCTGGGGATGGACACCACCAGCTCCTGCTTGGCTGCCCCAGCTGCACACTTAACGAGGTCATTTTACAGGTGCCAGCTACAGATTGGCCAGTAAAAGGTCCCCTGAGCCTTTCTGCCAGGCTGGCTGCCTTCTAGGTGAATTATTCCACTCGTACACGGCAGCTCTGGTGCTGGAGTTACCATATCCACCCCTCACCACTCCCAAACCTCTGCCACTGCTGATCTCACATTCCTGTGGGAGGATTAGACTGAACAATGTGGTAAAACACAGCAGTGCATAACAGTAACACCTGAAATTAAGACAAATGCAAACTAAAAGCACTCCTAACATCGGTGTCCTATGTAAATGTCAAATTCTAAAATGTGTCATTTGTAGAGAAAATTACTCAGAAACTGAAAGACAAGGCAAAAAGAAAAGTCAGGTTAAGTTCTTTTAAAGGCTAGTAACAGATGACAAATGTAGTTCAAATAGCACAGGTGAAGAATGAGTCATTATTAATGACCAAGGGCTTTAGTTGTTGGTGTTGAATGAAAAAAAAAAAAAAAATTATTATGTTTGAAGCTTTAAACTGGCATAGAGTGGAAATTATATGCAATCCCTGCTAAGTGCCTGATTTTACTGCTAGAAAATCCCTCTGACTGAAATGTACTTCAAAGTAAACTACTTTAGAATTTCTTTGCGCTGTTGGATGCCCAACCAAAGGTCATTTTCTCTCTCTCTTTGTGCATCACTTTAGCAATTCCTGAAGTTTTTTTTCTCCCCCTCTTCTACAGAATACTTCTATTTTTCTACACTTCAGAGGGCCTAAACTGAAAATTGGATAACTGCGTTTGGGAATGAAATGCAAAATCGGAAGCCTACAGTGATTTAAAATGAAGATGTTTATTCATTACAGACCTTTCCCTGCAAGGCACTGGACACCCCCTTGTGCCACGGAGCTCAGGAGCTGCAGAGGGGCTGCAGAGCCCCAGCTTTGAGCGGGAGCCAGGGGCTGGAGCACAGCTCTTCCCCTCCTCTCTCTCCCAAGATTTACTCTTCCCTACAGCAAATTCTCACCATGCCCTGAAAGTAAAAGTCCCTCATCGAGGATGCTTTTTTCTGGGCGTGCTGGGATACTCTGGCTCTAACAGCCTCCTCAGTCCCTTGCTGTGTTATTTCCTCTCCTGATAATCAGAGCACTGATGCTGCACCCTGGTCTCCCAAAAGGAGAGCTGCTCCCTTTGGTGTTGAGCATCTGCTCCCAGAGATAGAGAGGAGCACTTGAAAGGAGCCAGCATCAGGAGGGAGACAGAGGGCTGTGCACAGGAGCTAGTGCCACTTCAAGAGAAACCCCATCCCAGGCCTTCCAGAAACAGCAGAGCTCCTCGGGGATGAAGTGGGGCGCGCTTCAGTGTGAGTGCAGCCGGCTCTCCTCTCCCACGCTGCTCCGTGGGGACGCTGCCGAGCAGCCTGAACGGGCTCTGAACTGATCCTGGCTGAGGGGCACAGCTGTGGGGGCCCTCCTGCCCACCCGAAGGCACGTGAGCCAGTGCTGGAAATGCGTGGTTCAAAGCCTGTACCGGGAGACAGAGCCTGAGCTTCCCCCTCGGAGCAGGGCAAGGGGCTCCTGGCTCCGTGAACCACTTTGGAACAGCCAAGCAGCATTAGCTGCTCTGACTTCATGATTGCTTCAAGACCATCTCCTGGACTCTTTTCAAATGAGCTCATTTGGCTGAAAATTAATGTTGCCAATCTTTTTATCCCCCCGGAAAAAGCAAGTTAGTGCCATCCCTCAGTTTACCAGGTAGCTCACACAGCAGCAGCGCCCGCCCCGCCAGTCCCTGCGCTCCCTTTGGCAGCTTTCCACACTGCTGAAAAACCTGCCGGGGAAAACCTCGCTCCTTTTTGCATTTTCTTTCTCTTGTGTGCAAACAGCAAGCAGTTTTTGGGCAGCATCTGAGGCCAAGGAAAGAAGGAAACACCAGGAACAAAAGGAGAGCCAGATGTCAGGAGAGGAGGACAGACAGGTCTCTCTCTCCCAGCCACGTGGGCTGATGCACTACATGGCACTGTGTTTTCTCTTACTATTTTCAGTAACAGCAAAAGGACTTTTGTCTTGCAAAATGGCATCACATGTTGGAAGCACGGTGTGTCCCGAGGCCCTGCAGTGTTCTTGGTGGAACACAGAACTGTGCTTACGTGGGTCTCTGTGCTACGCTGACGGGAGAAAAAGAAAGAGGAAAGAAATAGGACGAGAAGAAAAACTCTTCAGGGCAAGCTAGTAATAAAAGAAATGCCAAGTTTTTAAACTGGCTAGGGGATCAGCATAACACCCATGAGAAACCTTCGTTCAGTTTCCAATTTTTGGTGCCGCTCCTGATCAGCTCTCTTCATCTCTCAGTTCTTCCATTTTTTTCTTTTTAGACCAAAAATGACACTACTAACCATTTTGCCTTGTATTTGTGTTGTGGAGACTAATTCATTATTAATAGCAGAGAGGTTCAGAAGCACAATGATGCATGCCACCCGAGCCAGCAGAAACTCTGCTCTCCCCCCTGAACCACTCTTCATACAAAAGGAGATAAAGGGCTTGATTTCTAGCAGGAGAGCTGTGACTCCTGCAGATAAAAGTTCCCTACAGACTTAAGAAGGCACTATTTGAAGGTATTTAATGGTATAGCTTTCCTTACACAGCCATCTTTATTCTACATAAAAGCATATTTACAGAATCCAGACTTCAGTGTGCTCTGAGGGAACAGTGAAAGGGATTTTTAAAGGGATTTTTGCGCTGCTTTTCCCCCCAGTTTTCCCCCTAAAGGTGCCCTGGGTCTATATCCTGCCGCTCCCAGCCATTCCTGGGGCTGCTCTTTTCTCACCTGTACCCTCAAACAGCCATGAAATCACATCCTTCAGAGCCCGGGCTCCTGACTCTGAATCCAGGTGAGTTTACCCAATAACACAGGGAGTGGATCATGACTTGAAACCTGGATTTGTCCTCAAGAAAAGCACGTCTGAAACAACAAATCCAAAATCTCTCCGAGAAAATGTACAGCTCTCCTCTAGGCACGTGTGCAGAGGAAGACAGGGCATGGAAAAAGGCTCATGCCAGGTTTCTGACTGAGGTCAGGGATACCCAGTGGGACTGGCACCTCAGCTGCACGTGTTCAGTGTTTCACAAAACCCTCTGTGAGAGGGAACTGGGTGAAGGGATCATGTGGCATTTAATTGGGGTTAATTCTGCCTTTTTGTAATTTCTTCTCATTTCTGAATAACGGTGTGAAGCTAAGTTGAACCATGCAGCCACAGCTGTGGCAATTTAAACATCTAGTCAGAAGAGCACTGGCTGGAAGTTCTGGCACTTCAGCTTTCAGAAAAGTATAAAAAAATTCCTCAAGAGTTACCAGAACTCAGCAAAAGTTGCAGTGTGGATGACAAGGACAGGTGAGGGGGGTCTGTCCAGGCAGTCTCAGGACATCTGGTGACACTCCAGCAGACGAGCTGAATGTTCACAAGGACAGGGGCACCAACTCTTCAGGGTGTTCAAGGTCAGGAGCTGGGGGGGAGCCTTGAGCAACCTGGACTACTGAAAGCTGGACTGTGTGACTTTTAAAGATCCCCTCCAACCCAAACCATTCTCTGATTTGATGATTCTCCTGACCTCAGATTAGACTGCACAAGAACAAGGACACGGGGACCAAAGTCGAGCAAATACATTGCAGCCCTCAGTAAATGCAAACACTCCTCCTCACAGGATTTATGCCAGTTGACATTAGGATTAACTTATTTCTTAATTAGGATTACACACACTTGGCTAATACCAAATGAAAAGACATCCAGTGCCTGATAAAGTATGGTCCTATATGCTGTCTCACAGAGGTCCTAATGTGAATCTCCACCCCAGAAGAGGGTGGATTTTCTGTCCTTCAGCTGAATGTTCTGGAGAGTAATTGAGACCAGCTGAAAGGCAGGTTCAGGGGCAGGAGCAAGGTCTGCTGTGATCCATACCTCCAGCACCCCTGGGCTGAACTAATTTCCCTTCCTCAGACCTCTCATGCCTCGAGCTACTTTGTCTTGTACTGGGGTGAAAAATGGTGGGTTGGGCAGGATCCAGCCCAGCATACTCATCATGGAATTATTTCTGTAAATGATACCTTGAAACTCGCAGGAGTGTCTGGAAAATGCCCCCTGGTTTATATACACAAACAGGATTAAATCCTCCAAAAATCCACACCGCATTTTACAAAGCTTCCTGCTGGTAAAGAAGTTCATGATTTTTAATTAGTACTATGCAGACATGAGGCCAGACATGCAATGTTCAATAAACCAGTTAGTTTTTACATCAGTAATGAGTCTTAGAATATTAATGTAGGGCCTTCAGAAGTCAGAAACAGAAGAGTGAATGTGTAGTGATCCTAACATTACCCCTAGGTGCATGTGACTAGCAGAGATATTAACAACCCCACAGTGTAAAGTTTAAGGGGAAAAAAAAAAAATCCACGGAGGTGGAAATGTGTATTTCATATGGGTTAATATAATCAGCTGCAGGTAGATTTCAGAGGATTATTTCCAATCTTTTGAGAAGAGATTTCTTTTGTGGGCATGATAAAAATTGTTAATATGTTGCTGCTGTTTTATTCAAGGTGAAAATTTTGCTTTAATCACTTTCAAATAAATGCGAAACTCAACCATTACTCCCTTCTAATAATACTGAAGAAAATAGTTCACACTAAATCTAACATAATGAACACAGCATGTTCATAGAGAACTGAGTGTTCTGAGCTTAAGTCCCCTTTAATCCATAATTCCTTTGGAACTACATATTACATCCACATGAATACCAAAGAGGTTTATGATTAATGTTATTTTAATGAATAATAAAAAAATTGATGATGATTTACATAGAGTTATTTTCAGGTTGGTTTTTTTTGGGGGGGGGGTTTTGGTGGTTTTTTTTTTTTCGTATAAAGATGTGTTGGTTAGAGACGCTAGCACATATAAGACAGAGACTTACAATCTGATTGGGGTGGAAATGTTTTTGCCAAAGCTTCTGAGCAGTGTGAGCGAGCAGCTGAGCTGAGAATGGCTGCGGGCTCTGACAGGCCCCAGGTGCTCCCCGAATCCCTCCCTCACCCAGGCTGTGCCGAGGAAGCACGGCAAGAACCTCCAGAGAAGGGGCTGTGCAAGGTTGAGGGGCTGGGCCTGATTCTCCCCTTGCACTGGTGTGACTTCAGAATCCTAGAACTCCAGAATCCCAGAACTCCCGAGTCCCAGGATTTCAGAATCCCAGAACTCCCGACTCCCAGAATCTCAGAATCCTAGAATTCCACAACTGCAGAGTCCCAGAATCCCAGCACTCCAGAATCCCAGAATTCCAGCATCCCAGCATTCCAGCATCCCAGCACTGCAGAGTCCCAGAATCCCAGCACTCCAGAATCCCAGCACTCCAGCATCCCTGGAGTACGTCCCCCAGGGCAGGGATGAGGGGTGCAGCTCCTGCCCTGGAGGAAGATCCTCAGCTGTTCCCAGTGCCACCAAGGTCGCTGGCAGCGAGTGCCACCAGCTCAGCAAAGAGCAGCAAAGCACAAGAGGTGATTTCCAAAAGAAAGGGGCTGGCAGAGAGAGGCCATTCAAAGACAGATGGAGTGTGCAGGCCCCCAGCACAGCTCCAGCTCTGGGAGGGCTCTGCTGGACCGGCCCTCGCACGGCAGCCCCTGCAGCTGTCCCAGAAAGGCTGGGAGTGTGGGGCTGCAGGGGCTGCTGCTCTCGAGCGGGCTCTGAGCCTCCCTGCAGAGCTGCAGCACCGCTGCTGCCTCGCACCCGCTGCTCTGCTGCCTCCTGCCCCGACCGGCTCCGGCCAGGCCTGCCTGGCTCATCTTCCCAAGGAAGTGAAGAAGGGCTGTGGAGCAGTGATAGCACAGCATAAGCCTGTCCATACTGTATCCAAATAACCTATTAATGAAAACCCTTTGGCAGCTGTTTAAGTGCTGTGAGTATGGAAATGTCTGCAGTCAGAACTCTGTGGGATCCTTTCCTGAAAATGTCATCACCATGTTATAATTAAAATAACATCCCTTCCATGCCAGCTATCTTTATGAGGTACCAAACACTGAACCTCTTCCCAAATCACTGGGGTGCAAATTACTTTTCAAAAACATTTCTGGAGCTGATAACCATAAGCTTTCACGCTGGAATGAACTGTCCCAGGGACAATCATTATGTTCCTTTCCCTGGGCTCTGGGCTAGAGACTTCTGACTCATTGCCAGAGCACCTGACTGGATGCTGGAGCTCCTTTTCTGGACTAAAGTATTGGTGGACCCTAGATTGTATTCCATAATGGTAATTTTTGCATGTTTTTGCTTTTGGAGTTCATTACTTCAGAAGTAAAATCTGCACTCCAACTCGCAGTTGGCATTTGATTCCCTGAAGCTCCTCCCAGCCAAGGGATGCCCAAGCTGCTCACCTCTCCACGGAGGGAACTGGGAACATCCCTCTCAGGACCAAGTGTGGTGAGGGCAGAGCCAGAGGCAGAATTGCTGAGTCCTCTGCCTTAAAACGAAGACCCCGAAGGATTCTGAATCCCTACCCTTGAACTAGAGCAAGTCTTTAACCAGAGATTAACCAGATTGTGTTGCTGCACAAAATGCAACCAAAGGGTCTGACAGCAGCTCCTGCTCTGCTTTCCCTCCTGTGGGCTCGTCCCAGTGACCCTCCAATGGCTTCCTTTGGCACCACGAGTCCTGCACAGGTGGCAGAGAGCTCCTGGGGAGTGACAGCTGACCCTGCCCTGCAGGCTGTGCTTTGGGGCAGCCCTGGGGTGCAGAGGAGCGCTCAGGGCACCGATCCCATCGGCTGCTTCCTCACACACAGCCCGATGCCTGCAGG
>VWZN01017756.1:1112295-1126832 GCA_013396955.1 Regulus satrapa | reverse complement strand
CTTTGGGGCAGCCCTGGGGTGCAGAGGAGCCCCCCAGGTCACAGATCCCATCGGCTGCTTCCTCACACACAGCCCGATGCCTGCAGGTGACCAAACCCACCCAAGGATCGGAGGTAGCCAAGGACTCCGGCCCTGCCACGGCTTCTCCGTGCCCCTGGCTGTTCCCTGTGCTGCAGGAGCAGCCCCAGGCCCCTGTGCTGCCCCAGCCCAGCTGAGCAGCCTGCAGCAGATGGCTCCACGCGTCCCCATGCCTGCAGCCAGCCCACACCCTCCCACAGGGCACGGCGTGCTGCAGAACCCAGCAAAACACACCCTGGGGCTCTCAGAGGAAAGCACCCTGGCAGGCTTTCCATCCCATCTCACTGCCTGAACGTCCTCAGCATCGTCTGTGGGAGTGATGGCCATGCCCTCCCTGCTTTCCAAGGGAGCTGCTGGCCAAACTTCCCCTTTCCTCAGCCACACTGCAGGACCTTTCACAAGTAAATGCCTTCTGAAATAATTACAAAGCATTTTCATAGTGCAGATTTTATATTCTACAATTCCATCTACATTCTGTCCACCATCTATGATGCAGAACACGATGTGGTCTGCAGGAAACAGGAGCAGATTTCCTGAGCAGCATTCTGGCATCAATTTACCCTGGATTTTCTGAGGGCACAGACCATCGGACTGGAGAAAACTCTGAAAATACATCTTCTTGTAACTTTTATATTGCCACTTAAGTTATTTGGCCCTCCTCCAGTTTTTAAAATTACCTCAGCATTCTAGAGCAACTTGGGTATTTAATAAACAAAATGCCATTTCTGTGCCTCACAAGATCACGGCGCATATCTGCTAATAAGGTCAAAGCCATCCTTCAGAATCTTAGACAAGCACACCCCAGAATGGATTTCCTGGCAGAAAAAAAAAAAAAAAAAAGCACCAGACCACATTTTGTTGGAACTAAATGTTTAAAACTCTTGCTCTCGGTGTTTAGAACCATAAAAAATACATAAATGCTAAGGCAGACAAGCAAGCAAGCAGACTGTGTGTGCTGGATGACCTCATTATTCCTCTGTGACCAGCTGGAAACCTGCTGGTTTGCAGCCAGCCCCTCTCGTGCCTGGGAGAACAGCACGGAGCTGATCCCAGCATCTGCTGGGCCGAGCTGACTGGGAGAGCTGGAAACTGAGTTTCACTTTTTCACAGTGGATTTGCTTCTTCCTAAAGGGTTTCTGTCCTTCCCTGCAGAGGAAAGAACAAGACATTTGCCTCGCTCTCTCCCACCTACAACCAGCTGAGAACTCTTTTGGTTTCCCACGCATCTCCAGTCCAGCCTTCCAAACACTGTCTGGGCTACCACAGCTACTGCCAGCTCCAGAAATGTAATTCCTAACAGACATCAACAGTTTCTATTTTATCAGCACCATTTTCTGCGCTGGTGTTTCACCTTCAGTGTTTTGCTATCATCTTTGCCACGATCACGTTTTAGCATCTGCTGTGTCAGCATCATGTCTCAGCATCAGCATTTAACCATCAGCTGTTCCACCATATGGCACAAGGAGCATCAGCAACGCAGCCCTCTCAACGCACCCGAGCAAACAAAAAGCACTTGTAATTCACCTCCAAGCCCCCTGCCCTCCCCTGTGCCACCGCCACCTCTCCCTGGGACAATGCTGCCTTCATCTCTTTTTTTTTTTTTTTTTCCCATGAAGAAATAACATCCTGCAGAGAATTAAAAACAAACCCAAACAACTCAGTTCCTCTAGGCAAATTTGCAGGAGTCTCTCCTGTGATCTGATTTTCCTCTGAGGTTCACTGAAGCATTTTTAAAGTCCTGTGCTACAAGAGCAAACTCAGGGTCACTGCCTGTCACACTTTTAATCACGGCTGCCATTTGGCATGGGAGCTTCCCAGCAGCACTGACAGGAAGCCTCCTGGAGAGCTGGATTGAATTTCCAACTAATGCAGTCTTTTACTGCCTTGGGGGATAAATTTAGGACACTCTTTAGACTAAAGTTCTTCAGAAGGACCCCATTTATTTCACAAATGTTCGGCGTGCAGGGCAGGATGGCTGAAGGGAGCACCATTTGCACAACTGCCCTGGTGACTGGGAAACGTTTTAGGCTGACATTAAAATGCTGGATAGGTCCACAAGTCTGGGAGGAGACAGGCAGTGTGAGGATGACTCAGAGCCTCACTGTCCTATTAGTCACATCATGTACCATCAACATTTTCAGATGGGATTAAACCCCCAACAAATGCCAGCAAACATCTTTTGGGGGGCTGCACTCTGCGAAACCAAAGTGGGATTTAACTCTTGACCAAACGAATTTGGTATCTGCTTTGCTTACAAGCAATTATGCCTCGAAGTTTGTTCCTGGTAAAGAGTGACATTTTTCCACCTCATTGTAAAATTTGACAAATGCAAATTTTGTAGGCTTCACTCTGAGTGTGAAATTCTCCAGCACGGCGCCTGTTTATCTATAGAAAGCTGTAGCTAGTAAGATATCTTTAAGAAAAATGCATCAGAATGGGAATTAAATGAGGCACAAGGCTTCTCACCATTGTGGTCAGAGTCTAATCACTCCTTGCCATGCTTTGAAGAACAGTCAGAATGAATCAGTAGCTCTCAATTTTATAGACGCTGGGGGAAAATGTCGATCTCTGGAAACCACTCAGGAGCCGAGAAACACAACACCAAAAAAGAGAGAGCTGACAAAGCCCACGAAGGGAAGGACAGCATTGGCTGGCCTCTGGTGGTGTTAGGCACAGTTAGCAATGCTGTGGACACCAGTGGCAGCAACTTAAAGGAGGGAGATTAGTAAAAAACCTGTCAGAATCCAGTCCTTTGTATCAACAATCTTATTTGGAATCAGAGAATCAGAGAACGGCTTGGGTCGGAAGGAATCCTAAAGATCACCTGGTTCCAAGCTCCAATTTAGTCGGATTCAAAGTCTTAGACCAGAAAATCTGAATTTTCAGCAGTAATAAAGAACTAGTAATGGTTTAATTGACAGCAGGGTGGTGCCTAAAGCACCCTTTTTCAGGAAAGAAGTGTCTGATCAAGTTGCTGGAGGAACGACCCCATGGAGCTGGGACCCCAGTGCAGGTGTAGAACAGAAGTGTCTGCCTGTACAGGTGCAGCTCAATGGGAACTGAGATTATCTGTGCAATTCTGCACCATTATCAGGCATCACAGCACTCCTGTGTGGACTGGCTGAGTGAAGGATGGCCACAGCTTCTCTCCCAAGAAGCCCTGCCCAGAGTCTGCAGTGGCTGCCAGGCTCTCAGCCCTGCTCCACAGTGAGGAAATCTCTTTTTGCAGGCGAGCTCCTGGAGCTCCTGCCTCACCCTCACCCTGGGGATTTGCCACTCAGGTGCTTCAGTTCATCCCTTGATTTCTGGAGTGCACGCTGCTGTCCCAGGGAATGGGGGAAATCCTGGCAGCACATCATCTGTGGCTATTTTCATCTCATTTAAGATCTGTTCTGTCTGTGAATAGCTCCCTAACGAGGCCAAGATTCTCCACATCCAGCAACACTTTTTACTGTAAAATACTGTATTTTCCTTCCATAAATAGGAATCCACTGTGCTTTCCAGCCAACAGAAGCTTTTGTAACCAGCAGAGCCTGCATCTGCACTGCTAATCACTCCAACCTTGTAAATTGTAAACAGGTCTCTCACAAAGCCACAAGTAACACTTCCAGCTGTAATGCTATTAACCTAATCCCTGGTAGTTATTACAGCAACTCATGACACACAGCTTAGCAGATACCAGAAAATACAGTTTTTCCTCAGTAAAGTTGGAGCTGATCTTTGTATGTTAGGAGCATTATTACAACCAGCTGAATTAAAACGTTGAAAGTTGAAGCTTCTAAAGCCTTGATGCCCAGACGTAAAAGGGGCTCTATCAACTTTCCTGGGGCATAAAGATAATGGCACAGGGGAGCAGGTTCCCTGCGTGGCACATTCACACCTTAACGTTCTGCATTGGAGCCCACAGCACAATAATTTTGTTGTATACAACTCAATTTCCCCAAATTCTCTGCTCAATGTCTTCCTGTCTCTCCACCCTGAGAAACACGGGGCAGAATCATGGCCAGGCTAAGGCAGAAGATCAGGACAATTTAAATCATCTTATATTAAGCATGTTGGTAGACTCCAATTTATTCTGAGAAACGTCTAGATTGCTGTTACAGTGCAAAGGTGCCAAAATAGTAGAAGGAAACAGGACTCAACTTATCCTCATGCAGCTGAACAAAATGAATATGAATATTCATTAACACAAGTGAATATTGTTCTAAAAACAATTGCCTTGACACAATTAAATCTCACACATTTCCAAGGGTGCAAAGATATCAGCTAATCAGTTCTACAGTTACTGTAGAGAACTTCAGGAAAGGTATTTCCCATGGCCTTTCAGAGAAACTTTGTTTTTTAATGCTTTTCTTCCACAAAATTAAATTACTTTAGACTGAAAGTTCTCTGTTTGCCTTTTTCTGGGGAGCTGCAAACTCCCACAGATAAAATTCTTGGCAGTCTATCTGCAGAAGAAGACTGGAAACCTCACAGATGTGATGTGAAAAACAAGGATTAATTCAGAGATAAATAATGATACACCCTGTTCCTACATCACTCACTTATGCAGACTCCACTCTCCCTGGGGCCAGCTCCTTGAAACAACATTGGGGAGCTCCATCACCATAAGCCTGAGCAGCCCTGGGGGGACTGCAGGGAAGCTCCTGCTGTAGCTGTGGGATGGAGCTGTTGGACACACACTGGGTTTGGATATCAGAGTTTGGGACGGAGGTGTTGGAAACACACTGGGTTTGGATATCAGAGTTTGGGATGGAGATGTTGGACACACCCAGTGGGTTTGGATATCAGAGTTTGGGATGGAGCTGTTGGACTCACCCAGTGGGTTCAGCTCTCAGAGTTTGGGATGGAGCTGTTGGACTCACCCAGTGGGTTCAGCTCTCAGAGTTTGGGATGGAGCTGTTGGACTCACCCCGTGGGTTCGGCTCCCAGTTCCACTGGGACACCCATCCCGTTTTTGGGGCTGCCTGCCTTGGGGCAAGCTGTGCTGTGAGGAGCACAGCCCTGTCCTGCTGGCCAGGCTGTGTCAGGAGGGATCTGAGCCTTCTCCCCCCTGGAGGATCCAATTCCAGAGTGAGGTCAGGCTGGAGGAAGGCGAGGACAGGGAGCAGCGCTCAGCAGCCAGGGCGATCCAGGGATGACTCAGCCCTGGCAGCAATCCCTGCTCCAAGGCGCATCCCGAGCTGCCAGGATTAATTCCCAATGTTTCCCAGCACCCTGAGCTGAGCCCAGCAGAGGGGACACGAGGAGAAGTGAGCGGGGAGAGCTCCTGGAGCTCTGCTGTGCCCCCCATCCCAACCACCACGCTCCTCTCCTGTGACAATGGGGCATCGCCTTCTGGAAAGGGCCCACAGGAGAGGGCTCCCTCCAGAAAAGGAACCAAGGAACGTTCTTGTAATTTTAAATTAAAGCGTGCAATTACTGTTCTTTACTGTTGCCAGTTAAAAGAGATTTGCTACAGTTGCTTACATACACCTAGAGGAGCTGGGAGAAACCAGCAGATCCTAGAAGAAGGTTTCCTCCCGAGAGGTGTGAATTTCACAACAGCAATAAAAATGTTTGCTGCAGAGTGAGAGCTATGATTTAAACACAGACAAATGCTTATTTCCCTTCTGATAGCATTTTCCTCGGTTCTTTCTGACACATATAAATACCCTGCTTGGGAAAAAGACCCGGAATATTATTTTAAGATGAGATAGTACAGGTTCATAGTAATTAAGTCAAACTCTTCTTCCTATGAGAAGAAGCGAGCACGTTTCCATGGTAATTCTTTTCTTACCTTTTAAGACAAAGGACAGCTTAGAACTACAGAATTAAGTCGTTTTCATCCCTTTCTTTTCATCCTTAACAGAAGCCACTTCTGTTTTAAACCATCAGCTGCTCATCTTCTCTGATAAATCCAGTCAATATCAAATGCTAATGCAAATTTACACTAAATATTTAATGATTTTAAAATTGAAGGCATACAAAGAGTTAATGAAAATACCAACCCCTCATTTTTCTCAGCCAAATAATTTCAGGTTAGCATTGGAAGGAGGGTGGGGGTGGCACAAGTCTCACTGAAAGAATTTTACCTAATTATTGAGTTATTCCAAGGCGCAGCTTCAGAGAGTTAATTGGCACTGCAGCAATGACAAATTTGGCCCAATGTAAATTCATCTCTTCTCCATTGTTAGGACTGCTCAAAAGAATGTTTTTGTAACCTATTTCTGAATCCAACCATTGTATTTCATTATGATTTTCTTTTGATTCTGTTACCATGTGAACGGTGAAATACACATAACCACAGCTCATGATCTCAGAATGTCAACCGAGGGGTATTTTGTGCTTCAGAACTGATTGGAGTGACTCAGAGCACCCTTTCAAAGTCCTTTGAAAAAGTCGCATGTGTGTTTAGATCTAAAAATTAATTGGGGATTAAGGAACCAAAAAGAAGGCAAGGGAAAATTTTGATCACCTTAAACTCTCTACAAGAACTTTGCTTTGAGAAAGCCTTTACTCTAAATCCAGCCTTTATTGCAGATTAGATCCTGGACTGAAGTAAACTTGATTAGTTGCACTGACCAAAATGACTCAAATTGAGCAGAGCTCCAGCATGCAGGAGGCTGAAGCCAATTTCCAGGAAAACTGTGTATATTATGACACCAGTTTGCAGATTCCCAGTATGTCAGAAGTTGACTCCATTTGTGCTTTATTTGTACAGACAGGACCCATGGATTCACCCTGCAAAGTGGCACACTGCATTTACTCCTCGTATGAACAGTGATTATTCATTTCTTAATTGTGCTATTAAGTTTCTTACAGACACAGGCCGTGCTGTCTGGCTCCATCCTTGGGGCTCGCCACAGCCTCCCTGTTCAGAGCAGGGCCAGTGAAACAGGGCACGAGCAAAGGGGGTCCTGGGCTGCCCTGGGGACCGGCTGCTGGAATCTCTGCTTTGCGACAGCGCCAGGAATAACAGAACCCAGCAAGGATTTCTGATCCCCGTTTGAATTTGGGCAGATTCCCATTAGAAAGGCATCCTTTGGGTGCTAACTTGATATTGAGCAACCAGTGTGACTGCTGGCTACATAAAACTGCTCTGGGCTCCTCCTCTGGCCTGACTCTACAGCTTCCACACAGCAGAGGGAGGGTACAGGTGAGGGATTGCCCAGGGACACAGGGAGGGTGGGGTGAGGGATTGCCCAGGGCACACCACAGCACTGGGCAGCTTTGCCAGAGCAGCTCCAGAAGCCTGTTGGTGCTTTGCTCCACTGGATAAGCAGTGAGTGAATCTCAGTGCTCTGCTCCTTGTCCTTCAGCACTCGGGGATGCCCTTCAGTGGAGCTGGGCTCGCTCCCACCATGGGAGTTAGCAACAGGAGGGAGACACTGGTCTGCTTGGGCTCTCCTGGCACCCCAGCCATCCCAGGGAAGCTCAGTGCTCACACCAAACCGGGGGGAAGCTGGGCAGCTGTCACAAGACCTTTGTTTTGTAGCCCAAACGTCACACCGTGGTTGCAATCAAATGCATTTGTCAGAAACTCATTGGAGGCTTTTCAGGGGCTGCTCAACTTCTGCTGCTCCTTTCCTGATTTCGCTTCTCCAAGCTGCATCAATCATTCTAATAGAAAGCGCAAGGGGGATTGTTTTCCTTGTTTCCTTCATGTAGTTACCAGAGAGTTACCAGCACATTAACAAAGTGTTTTCCGTGTGACAGACGTGGATATGGGAGTACAGCAAGGACCTGAGCAGTAGTTTCCATACTGCTTCAGGACTGCCAGAATCTCAGTGGAGACCGGGAGCTACCAGGGGAGAGGAAAACGTTCGTGCCCTCGAGCCCTTTGGACTGGGACCTGTTGTCTTTACCAGCTGTTCTTGACTTGCATTTTGAAGCTTGCTACAAACTCCATATTTTAGTTCTCCAGCCATTTTTACAGCTGTCGAGCGACAGAACCCTCCAGAAGAGCTGGTGGGAGACAGTGGTCGAGAAACATCATTCCCTTCAGCAATTCATTTCTCCCTAGGAATGCTGAAGGGAGAAATCTTCACAGCAGAAAAGCAAGCAGGTCAAAACACTGCCAGAGCAGAAAACTGGGGTTGTGTAATTCCTGCAAAGAGCAGAGGAAGAGGAATTGCCTGCATTTGAGAGAAGCTGTGAGAGATTTCTGGAAGTGTTTCTGGATCGGAGAGAGAAACAGATCTGGGATGCATTCAAGACAGATTTCTGGGAGCCAGCAGAGGCATTGGGCTGGGTTCAATGACCTGACTGTAAAATGAGGTGGGTAACGCTGCCAACTCTTTGAAAGAAAGATTATCTGGGTTTATTCCCAGCTGTGCTACAGAATCCCCATGTAACTTGGGATGAGTCACTTAAATTCAATTTTCTTCTGTTTACCTGCCTGAAAAATCAGAGAGCAGAGTAGATAATTTTCTGTATTCAATTCCTATTCAGATTATAAATGCTCTGGTGCAAGATGGCTCTTCCTTTATGTGGAGAGCCAAATGCCAGGTCAGCAAGGCTACTGCCTCAGCTGGAGCCTCTTGTTTCTAACACAATACAAATTACAGTGACTGCTCCCCTCTTCGCTCCCCTACCAGAACAGATCCCTGCTATTCCACTTTCTCACTGTCCCCTGCTGCTGTCCACGGTGAGGTGAAAGCCATGAGTTCCCTGCTCTCCCAGTTTCAACTAAAGAGACAACAGGGGCCAAGCAGCTCCGCATTCCAGCTCCATTTCCACACTTAAAAGCCATTTCTTCCCAAGGAGAAGAAAAGGAAAACCAATTACAGTTGGCTGTTATTTTTATTTAAGAGCAAAATCAATGACTTTTATGTAACTTTTCTTGTATTACCATAATGTTAGCAACTTTAGCAAACATCTTAAACCAGAGGAGCTGCCAAATTCTCAAGTGGTCACACTTGATTTATAAGCTGCAATTATGTTTGTCAGCTGATAACCAGAGACCAGATCAGCTTTCACCAACTCAGTAGATTGGAAGTGAATATTTTATTACCTTTACCCAATCTTGCTTTTCAGACACAAAGTGCTTTTCAGATCCAAAGTGCTTTTCAGATACAAGGCTGTGACTTTTCTAACGAGCAGCAGGAGATGATTCTTGGTCAGGGGCAGAAGCTGAATGCCTCTGTCACATGGCAGTGCTCAGAAATCACAAAAGCAATTCTTCTAGCCTTTCTAATATTTAAAGGGGGACTTGAAGAGCTGTTCTCCACACACTTCTGGCCTGTTAAACCTCTTTTCAGGACTCCCCTGCCCAAGCAGTGTCATTCACAGCCCGATTTTCTCCTATGGACACAGGACTGTGCTCTCTGTTTCTTCTGGATGTCTCTGCCTACCAACCTTACAGTCTGGATGCGCTACGACAAAAGAATCCTAGGTGAGCTCCAGAAACAAATTAACTTTCCATTTTCAGGTAATAACTTCCTGGGAAAAAATAAAGCAAGCTATTCTTCCTGTAGTTCACAGTAAGATTGACATTCACTGAAAATTACTGCTCATTTCAAATATATTCTTTTACTGCAAAGACTTGATCCATGGTGCATGCTGGGGTAAGGTACCACTGCAGAGCCCAATTTCCACAAAAACACGGTGAAATTAAAATTGAAATTAAAAAGAGAAAGAGGTCTACCTGAAGCAGGAGTTCTAGGATAACCAAGAATAAAGATTCAGCAGAGGAATAGAAGGGTGATGTCAGCGCTGCAATCTGGAGCAAGTGCTGCTTTTTTTGACTTAATAACAGTGAATGTCAAATTCTTCAGGAAAGGAATTTGCAAAGTCCTGGTAACAAGTCTGCTGAGGAACTAAATCGCAGTACATTCACCACAGCAGATTATCTGTCACTCACCAAATCAGTACTTTCCAAGTTACTTCCTAGCATGGCTCACAGATAAAAATATTTACAAACCCCAAGCATGTCCACCACCGTGACACCACTTTCTTAACTGATTTGTAACTTCAGGCTTTAGAGGGAAGCTCTGCAACAAGCAGTCTTACACTGGCGTGGCAGTAATTAAATTATCCGTTTATGTGAAAACCGCCATTTTCATTGGCCAGATAACAAGGAGGAATGGAGAAAACAACAGCTGGATCACAGTCCAAACAGAAGCAAACCCCCTCAAAACCTATCTGGAGGGATCAAATTCCTAAGCTGGGGAAAGTCAGATAACCTGGTTCTCATCCCAGACAGGCGTAAATCAGGAGTAAAGCTGCCAAAAGCCAGACCGGGGTGTTAATCACACTGATGGAATTGCAGATGCCGTCGGTGGGATGGAAACAGGGGAAGGAGTGTTAATGAGATCAGAGCCCATCCAAATGGTCCTACTTCCATGCAAAGGGATAATCAGGCTCTGATTAGACAACTCCTGTATTATCACTTCAAAGCAGATGCAGCACAACGTGCTGATGGAAGAAGCAGAGTGGATAGGGAGCAAACTCCTACCACTGGCGGATGATGGATGAGGGAAGAGTAAAACAGAATCACCACCGGACAGGAACAAAAGTACGGCTTGAGATACGAGGGACTGGAGCTGTCAGCCTCAAAACAAGTGAAGATGGTCTCGCATTGCTTAGCAGGGGTAACAGCAAAACACCTAATGGACATCAGAAATTCAGTTTGACAATCACTCAGTCAAAAGGGTACCAGCTCGACTATGGCTGTGAGCCACAGGTACATGGAATTACTGCTCTTCGAATTACTTTCTGCTTTAGTCTGCCTATAACGCTTGATGAAGCCTGAGCAAGCAGGGTGTCTGCAGCCTTGGTGGGGCAAGTGCAGCAGCACCACTCACATCCACAGCTCTGCCCCGGGGCCGTCACCTGCAGCTGTCCTGGAGGGCAGGAATGTCCATTCTGGAGAGTGCTGCAGCAAGGATTCACCAAACCTGCCCCTGCTCCCGAGAGGGACTCACTGAGCTTTAACCAGGAGCGATGGCAGCGTGCCCCAAACCACACACAGCCCTGGCAGGGAGCTCTGGGAGACCCAGTTCCTACCCCAGTTCCTACCCCCGTTCCTACCCCAGTTCCTGCCCCAGTTCCTACCCCAGTTTCTACCCCAGTTCCTACCCCAGTTCCTGTCCCAGTGATGGCACAAACATCTTGAACTGCACTTTGAGGAAGAGGCTAACCCAGATGATTTGCAGAAGTGCTTAATTCAAAGTGGGGGCTGGCTTTAACTCAGCACGGTCCCCCTGATTTCAGGGGGATCACAGAGGAATGTGTCCTTCTGAGCACATTTTGCCAAATTAAGCTGTGGAGAACTATTTCCATAGTTTGAATTGAGATACACAGCTTCCTACCTAGTGGTATTTTAATTCTCTGTCTGATAGACAGGAAAATCCTTTCAGTGAATTATATCAATGTCTAGCTTTTCTTACATGCTGCCAGTGCAGGTTTCTTCTAACACAATGGCCAGAACTGTGAAATTTCAAGATATTTGCCAGGCAAATTGGAACTACAAATGATGCTGTAGCTGCAGTCCCTGCTTGGCTGGTAGACCTGAAAAGCCACGCTGATCCTTCCTGAGTGCAGTAAGACATAACCTTTACTTTTTCACTGCATCTTCTTTCTTTAGATCATTTTTGTCATTCAGAGCGTTGGCAATCTCCCTGGCTAGGTGAGCACAGAAATTTGAGGCTATAATGTATGGAGGCTCTGAAAGGTGTGTCAAGAAAAGGAAGCATTATAAGCACCTGGAGGAGATTACAGGGAAGGGAGATGTGGCATTACAGGAAGTATTTGAGAGGCAGGACGAGGAGCAGACAGGCACTGGGAGGAGATCACTGACATAATATCATAAAGAGCTCTCAACATCGAGGAATGGAGAGGGTTTGAGAGATACAGGAAAGAGCAGAATTGCCCTACGGAGCATCTGAATGATGGCACAAGAAAAGGAGATAGAGGATATTCCTGAACCTTTTATCATAACTGCAGGATTCATCACCATTGCAAGATGTTCTGGAAAATCTGCATTTCACTGAGTGCTGTGGGGCTGGGATGAACACTGAATAGGCTGTGGCAGCTTTGGCTCCTTAGCCATGAGGTCTGCCTGAAAACGTGCTGGGGGAAGCCTGACGAGGCAAGGTGCTGAGCAGTGACAGCAGGGACAGCCCTTACGAAGGTGCTGAGCAGCCACAATTCCACTGGAGCCACTCAGACCGGCAGGGAGTCACCACCTCTGAAAAATCAAGTTGTGGGAGCTGAAGGCGCCCAGCAGGTTCTGCTCTGAAGTGTCACATTAGGGATATGACAGCAAAATCGAATGAAATCTCTCTCCACGCATACAAGCAAGCACACACACATAGACCTTGCCACACTTCTCCATCTTCCCTTGTTAAAATGATAGTCAATTTATAAGCTAAATTATAAATTAAAAATTATAATTATAAACCCGCAACATTTGGTGAGGGCAATCAGAGGAGTGGTAATTATCACAGTGGGTCTGAACACCTCTGGTGGCCACATAATGGAAAGGAATTGCTTGAAAATATCTTGAATATCTTGAAAAACAGTACAAATGGGAAAACTCTCCGCTACAGCTACCTGCTTTTGATTATTTTATTCCTGCTTTAATAGCCAGCAATGGTGAATTGCAGCACAGTTGTGCACGTGCCTCGGGGTGAGAGAAATTCTCCTTCTCCATCCGCCAAGCAGGCTCAAACCCTGATATTCACACTAAGTCGAGATCTTCCAGCAACCCTCCCTCTGTGGCAAAGGCTTTGTGCCAGAAGGATGCTGTGCAGACCCAGCACTGCTGCCAGCGTGGGGCAGACCCACTGCCAGCCCCCTGTGTGCCGGGGCAGACCCAGGGCCAGCCCTGGTGCCCCCAGCCCTGCAGGAGCAAAGGGCCAGCCTGGGCAGGGCACAGCTGCAGCAGAATGCAAGCCCTGCCCTTCCCAAACTGCCTTTTCACCTGCTGTTTGCCAAGTGGGGGGCACTGGCCCTTTCCACAGATGTCTCTTTTTTTTCCCCTCGTGCCTTCACAGGGGTGGTGTCCCCTGATGTGTGCCAGCCCAGCTGCGGGGGCACCCTCTGCTGTGGCAGCTCAGAGCACAGGACCCCGTGCCAGGCGCTGCAGGCTCAGCTCTGTCCCCAGAGGGCTTCTCTGAGCCCTCCCGCGTTTGGATTTGCTGCCCTGCCCCTGCTGCCAAGCACAGAGGGCACTGTGAGCTCTCCAGAAGCTCCAGCCTGTGTGGGGCAGGCACATTCTCGGGGCTTCTGCAGGGATTCCTTCATTCCTTCGTTCTGCAGCTCTGAGTAGACACTCGACAAAACTCCGTTTCAGAACTCAGCTGCAAGCTGATCTTTTCTTTAGGACTCAATGCCTAAAGATCACAAGAAGGGCTCTTCAAACTTGGATTAGTGCAATTTGCCTTTTCCACCTTTCTTTTGTAGTTTTAAAAACTGCTCTTACACGATGCCTTTTGCAAGAAGTGCAGCACTTCTCAAACCTGAATATAAAATTAACTGGAAATACTAACCCTGCAAAATGACTGTTCTTACTGATCAGCCCTCAGACGTATTCTGATGTATCTTCTCTTCTGTACAACGTGAAACGCAGTTCCACTTGGCTCAGAGCGATGCCTCTTCATGGTAACACTTTCCATAATATTTGAGAGAGCCAGACCAGTCAGTCAAAGCCTTTTCTCGCCCTAATGTCTCTCCAGGCTCCTTGGCTTAGACGAGGAGATTTCTGAAGAAGTGTCAAGGTTACTGAGAATTCTTGGAGCTATCAGGAAGCCGGAGTGAAGCAGGGATGTGGAATCTGCCCATTAAAAGGGAGCTGCTGAAGCAGCATCCGCCAGGGCTGGGGCGATCTCCAGGTAAGGAGCCTGACTTCAGAGGGGCGAGCAGATCCAAACCCCGCAGTCTGCAGCTCCCCAGCAGCTGCTGCCGCCTCAGGAAATCCCCGGGCAGCTCCTGCGTGGCTGTTGGGTGAGGGAATGAGGTGCTGTGCTCTGCAGGACGGGGCAATCCCAGCCTGCTGCCAGGGGGCAGCTGCCCTGGAGAGAGCTCCATCCCATCTCAGCCGCACCAGGCGTCTCCAACCACGCCACCAGCTCAGCTGACTGCAACAAATCTGGGCTTTCCACCCTTTACCATGGCTGGCGCCGCTCTGCACGAGGCACAGGGTCCCTGCTCGGCACACTTGGACTCAGCACAGCGTGTCAGGAGCTCCTCTGCCTTTTGCTGATCTTCCTTTCATTCTGCCGCATATTTGTTTGTCATTAGCACAAATGATGATGGGTGTCTGGACGATTTGAGCAACCTTTCCTCTAACAGCATCATCTCAGCCTTTTTTCTCTCTAAGCTGCAGTTCACTACAAGGGCTGCGACAGCTTTCATGTTTAACAGAATCTTTAGTCTGGCAATCATGATTAACTCGTCTCTACAGAGAAGTGCTATTTTAATAAGACCAAGTGAAGAGTTCTAAGAAAATCTTTTTCTTTCTTTTCTCTCTTTTT
>VWZN01017756.1:1079599-1110106 GCA_013396955.1 Regulus satrapa | reverse complement strand
ACCCTGCAGGATTGGGGGACCCTGCAGGATTGGGGGACCCTGCAGGGCTGGGGGGACCCTGCTGCTGGGCAAGGTGGAACAGAGCTGAGAGAGGACCCTGCAGAGCTCTGCATTGTCCTGGCAAGTGGAAGATGCCCTTTGCCCTGAGCACAGGGGATGGCAGAAGGTCCCTTTAGCCAGGGCAGGGCCACGCTGTCTGTGCAGCAGCCCCCTGATGTGGTTTGCTGAGGAGTGAGCAGCCCCTAGCACTGTGCAGGGCAGGGCAGGAGCTCTCCTTCCTTTCAGCCAGGCCATGAAGCCCAGAGGATGCTGAGCTCTGTTTGTGGAGGATTATATAAATACTTGATCACAGCTGAGTCCGTGCCGTGAGGGCACATCTTACAGAGGGAGAGCTGGAAATCAGCTCCCCAGCAGAGCTGCCCAGGCACCAGAGCTGTGAACAGAACACTCTGTGCCCAGCCAGGAGAAGCACGAGTGGAATCTTTCTTTTAAAGTTCTTTACAGGCACTGCTCCTGCCCAGATGGGCATTCCTGACCCAGCCCTAACGCCAGCAGCACCCAAGGCAAGAACCAAGGGAGGCCGAGCTCCCAGGGCTGAGTGCCCAGAGCTGCTGGGTCCCTTCCCTGGCAGGGGGAAGCCACTGAAGCATCGCTGAACTACTGGATAATATTTTTTTATAATTTTTTTTTTCTTTTTAAAGGAAAAGAATCCAGGTCCTTGCTATGCTATAATAAATTCTAGTGAAACTCCACATCAGTCAGTTCGGACTCTGGAGTATTTAAAATCTGCATCCTAATTTTTTGATTTAGACCTATTTATATGTAAATTAAAAAGAAAAAAAGAAAAAGATGACTTCCCTATTATTTCCCTTATGATAAATTAGTCTGAATTAGTGATGAATATAAAGAATTAACTCTTATATTCCTTATGTTTTGGCTCATTTACAAATGTCACAAGAGCCCATTAGACACTTAAAAAAGTATGTCAAGTAAAAATAAAATTCTCTACAGAAAACAAAGTAAAATGTTTAATGATATAATGAAGACTCATTAATGTAATGCTTATTTTAATATTAAAAATTCACAAGAATTGTCATAGCTCTTGTCTTAATCAGATGAGCTTTTGTAATATTTATTTGTGTTGTAATTTCATAAATATTTATACACCCATTTCCAAACTTTACTGGTCTTTGCTGTATTAAATACATTTTGAACTTGTTAATATTTGAGGAGTTTTCTCCATGTGTGCCAGGCAGCCGTTTGACAGCGGCCCTAACTGTGTGTGCACAGACTTGGAGCTCTGAGAGGAACTCCCACACCGAGGGATGAGCTACCTGCTAGGGGAGAAAAGCTCTTTTTCCAGGATATGCCTGGCTTTAGAGAGGTGTTCCGTGTGAGTCAGTGTCCCCACTCGTCCCCTCCTCTCTGCCCGTGCTCCCTGCTCAGCAGGTGCTGGAAGGAGTTGTTCCAAGTGCTTCCAGAGAACTCCCAATTCCCAAGAGAGGGGCAATCTTATTTCTGGGAATCTTCTGCTCCTGGCTCGTAGTGCCGTGCCCTGCTCAGAGAAATTGGGGCTCACAGGGCCACAGTCCGTTTCATTTTGTGCCTGAGTTCGTCGGCATTTGCAAACTTAAGCTGAGTTAAAGCAGGATGTGGACATGACAATTTCTTGAAAAATTTGAGATAGCATTCAGCATTCTGAATTTAATGTATACGTAAATAAGTGTGCTATGGAGCTTTCAAGTAAAAAAAAAAAATAAAAAATGTAAAAAAATCAAAACATTAGCCCTGACTCATGGAAACCCTTGGAGAGTTCTTTGATTACAGAAAAATCCCCAAACAAGTAACTATCACACCTGAAGGAAATGAGCAGCATCCATTTGGGGTGAAAGCTGGCACAAGTTCATCCATGCACTGCTTTGGATAATGGGCACAAAACTCCTTTGCTGTTCTCCCAGCTCTACCTCGTCTGCATCTCACTGGTGGACGGAGAGTTTCCATCTCATTTATTGCTGCCCGAGTGCCACGGTGCTCCCTGCAGCGAAGGTTCATTCCAGCAGATCAGGCCAGCAGTGAGTGCCTGACACCCAAACTCTGCAGCCAGAGGGATTCCCAGGAATCCCAGGGCAGAACCACCCCAAGAGGTCCAATTGCTGATTGCACACAGGCAACCAAAATCCACAAAACTGCCTGTGCTCCTGAGCCCTGCTCATCCATCCCCGGCAGCTAAACACCTAGACGTCCTCCAGGAGAGTTTTTCACTTCATCTCTCTTGATTTGCCATCCTCTTTATAATTTGTGCAGTAATATTCATAAACAGTAATTATTTATACATCGTTATGGACCTCTTGAATTTGATTCTCTTCTCACTTAAGCTATAAATATGGAATAAAATTAATATGAAGCAGAAAAATGAGGACCCTGAAGACTGAAATATATGTAAGATCACTTACAGTCCTCTAACTTTTTAAAGAGATTTTTTACTTTAATATTCTCCTGGGTTGCAAACACTACAGGGGAAAGTTTACATCCAATCAAGAGCACATTTCTTGAAGTGCTTAAAAATGCACGAAAGTAGCTCTGCTAATATTAAGTTTTCTAACTCTCTCTCTCCTGGATTAAAAACAAAGCAAGCCCTTTTATCCCTGACATTTTAGCATTTGGAACACATCAAAATGTTTCTTCTACTGTGCTGGAAAGAAATTCTAATTTTCCTGTCCTCCTGTGTTCGAGGCAAAGACACAGAATGTACAAATTGAACTCTTTTGCATTTCCAGGGGAGAAGGAAGGAAGATACAGAATTCAAACGCAGTTCTCTGTCCCTCTGGGTTGGTATCTGAGGCACAAACCTGACCTCTGCACCTTCTGAACCTCGCTTCGGTGTCTCTTTGAAATGCAAGTTCAAATCTTGCACATTTGATTGGGCTTGCACAGCAACCAAATAAATAGCTGTGCTATTGAGGTCAGATTAGACAATTTAACCCCTTCTGGCCTTAAAACTTCAAAAGCAAAAGATGAGCTCCTCTGAGATTCAGATTAAAAATGGAAGAGGCACCCGGCAGGCTCAGGAGACATCACGAGGATTTCACCGCTTTGGGTCAGGGCTTATGAAATCTCTTTCACCACGGAAAAAAGGAGCCTGAATCACTCTTCTGGCCAGGCTTTTAAAAACCCACAATGCTACCCCAGACCAGGGCAGGCTCTCCTGTCCGCACCACTTTGAATTTCACACTCAACCTCCAAGTTTACAAAACAAGTATTAATTTTCCTTGCACTGCACTGCAAACAGAGCAGAAGGAAGAAGAAAACAGATAGAAAACAATTCTGAGAAGGAGGCCTTGAAGTGTGCACCATAAACCCTTGTCCTGGGCTGCAGCATTTCCCATGGCTCTAATTCACTCTGACTTCTGTAATGTATTCATCCCAAGCAGTGCTTCCACACTTGCAGTTGCTGTTAATTTTAATCTGCTTCCTTATTATCTTTGCAATTTTATAAATACGAGCTCAACTGAAAAGGACATTCAAAGAGTTGGGTGGCTGGTTTTTTGGTTGCTTTTTTTTTTTTTTTTCTCCTGGAAATGAGTGCTGAGTGATGCTCACCACAAATTAATTTTTCAAGCTTTGTAGAGGTTATGTAAATTTGCAGAATGTTCTTCTGATGTTTAAGCCACGTTTTGACAACAGCTTCAAAAACTGGTCAGAGAACTCTTCCTACTAACATCTGCTTGTTGAAATATATGTAATGACATGGTTGTGTAACACTTCCCATTGATCTCTGGATGCCAGGTGATCACTCAAGCTAAAAAAATGCATGTGCACATAATGGAAAATGGGAATTTAGATCTTAAAAGCACTGGAATGAGGGGGGTGGGGAGAAAGTGGTAAATTTCCTTCACCTCTTTTAAATCAGTATTTTAAAAGACCCAGCACAGCTACAGCTACAGTAACAATGGTAAGTAAAATGCCTTTGACTCGTTATTCACTTCTACTGCTCTTCTTGGGAACTATTTTATCTCCCTTATCACAACCTAGAAGAAGAATTTAAATTTGGACCCTCAAAACCCCTCCCAGTTTAGGCTTGCCTTTTTTTTTTTCTTTTTTTTTTTTTTTAATAAAGTTTAAAGCATCTCAACAGTTTGTGGGGAAATGGGAATCACTGTGATTTGCTTTGAGGTTCAGCGTTTGAGAAAGCTCTCAATTAAAGCAGAAGGGAAACAGTTTTACAGTGTCTGACATTCAACGTCTGCAATGCTTTTGTCACAAATGATGTCTCTTTTCAGCAACATGGTCTCCTTGCCACCAACATAAGGCTCAGTTTAATTTAAAACACAATTTAAAGTTCTGTACACGGTGGGAACTCTCTCTGTCAAAACACTCTGCTGAACACAATGGGTGCAGCTTCCTTTCAAGCCTGCTGAGTTACTTTGGAGCAACACAGACACACGGGCAGCTCCACACGTCCCCAGAATCACATTCAGACGGGAGCTGATGCAGCTGGGCTGTCCAGCTGATAAAGATTTCAGTATATAGGCAGATGTGACAATAAATTATAGCATTCCAGTGGGATCAAAGTAACCTGCCTTATTTGGTATGCTGGCTAATGTTTACTTCCAAATATATAATTTTTAATTATACTTCTGTATAGCAATGTAAATACGTATTTTTCTCCGAGAAGTTAAAGAAGTTTAGAATCTCAATTTAAAATGCATCAGGAAACACAATGCAGAAAATATCTTCCCCCCACTAACAACTCCACTTTGTTTTCCAACAGCTTCCTTTTATCATGGAAGGAAAAAGCCCAGCACGACTTGTCTAAAAAAGCAGCAAAGAGGATTTGGGATTAGTTATCAGGGAGAAAAATTGTGGAAAATACTGCAGGTGACAAAAGTGTGCAGCGAGACATGCCTGGCTTCCTCAGCGGTTCAAAGCACACAGGCTGTATGTGATCCATGCATCAGCACAGCCACTCACACAGAGATCACACGGGACAACACGGCTGCCAGCAACGCTGCTCCACTCCCCCAGCCCACAATCTATTATTGAGGCACTCTCTAAATAATGAATCGGGACTTTTTTCTTTTTTTTTTAATTTTTTTTGAGGCGTGGTTCTGAGTGCTGAACGTGCCCCTGTCCTGGAGGCAGCAGGTGACGTTTGCTGGTGGCCTTGGCAGTGCCAGCCCTGGCACAGGAGCCCTTCCTCCACTGTGCTGTGCCCCAGCTCCTGCTCGCGTGGAGTTTGGGGCAATGTCAGAGCGACCCCAACCCTCTGCGTCCAGCACGCAGGAAAACACTTCATTGCACAGCACGGCACAAGGGACGGACCAGGCAATTGTGGATTTCTACCTCAACAAATGAGCAACAGATCTGACAAACCCTGTTGGCAGAACAGAGACTCTGGACAATATTGCCTTTGGACATGCTGCCTTTTGGCAGCACGGACAGCCTGAGCTCGGAGGTATCTGAAAATCCGGGAAACGGGCCCTGTTGACGTTGGCCATTCCTGATTGTGTTAACCTCGTTAGGTGGCACCGCCTTGCTGCGGGTAAGCCGTCATGTCACCTGTCACACTGTCACCAGCAGCGAGGATGAGCACACATGGCAGATCCTCCGAGAGGCCGGGAGGGGTTCCTGGAACACGGGGCAGATCTCTCCCACTACACTTTGGCTAATTTCAGTGCCTTCATCTTGACTCGACCTGACAGATGGCAATGGTTCCTTGCTGGTTTTATGCCTTCTTTCTTCAATATCTGTTCTGTCAGTGTTCAAACAAGTTTTTGGCATGTTGTGTCCTTGCTTGTTTTCAATGAATTCTTAGGTTAATTATTTATATTATCTTGAAAAGTGATGAGATTTTGAAAGCTGTGTTACACACAAAGTCATTGGAAAAGTCGGTATCAGCACCAGATGTTAACTTTTATAGAAGAACATGAATACAGATTTGAACAGTAATTGGCAGAGTCCCAAAGTCAGGAAGGGAGCCTGCGGATAAGCACCAAAAAAGGGGTGTCCTACTCAGACCATCATCTCAACTATTTTCTAATTCCTTTATTTTTCCAAATTTGGTGGAAAATCTTTCTTAGGCCGCCTTTGGCACAAGTTTCCCCATGTTACCCACATCTGGCCAGGTTAGTCCAACTGTCAGGACAGACTTTGCAGTGGTGCTTCAACACTTTCTACGAGCTGAAGCTGGCAGCAGAGGAACGTGAAAATGCAGCATGACAGGAGAGAAAGTGACAAATCTCTTCCAGAATCCAGAGATTCACTCTGAATTTCTGGTAAAGTTTTGGACCGGTTATTTCTCTTGACAAACTGGTGATGAATTTCTGTGGAGCCAGACATTGAGTTTGATTTAGAAACGCTGCCCTTCCGCTCATGAAGCTTTAATTTAGCTGCTGTTATGAAACAGGAATCCAGGAGGGATGACTAAATAAATCCTAGTTTAGCTTATAGAAAATACTGCACGAATAACTACACTGAGCTATAACCCTCACTATTCCCCACATAAAACACTGAAATAAATTAATAATAAAAGAGAGTTTAATAGTCAAAACTTTAGAAGACCACAGAAGTGCAATCTCCTCTGGTTTGAAATACTTCACTAGGGGCTGTATTTGTATGTTGTGTACCTTTGTGTCATTTTCCTGTATCTGAAAACAATCTTCTAAAATGTTCACCTGCACGTTCTGCAGGTGAACGTTTTGTAGAACATCAATCATGTGTCTCCCATCTCCTTTTTCTTTGAAAGTAACTAATTTCTACTGCTTATTTAAACTGGCAGAGTGCCTGCTTTATTATCAGTTAAGAACTTGTGCACAAAAATGACACCAGTTTGCATAATTATCATGAAATAAGACAGGCTTTTTTGGGGGTAACAATCTGGTAACTTCATAATAAATCTGTCTGGAGCAATCGTAATTACACAGTAACTCATCTTAATACATTTGTATTCGCAGCAGATAAGTGTGGTGATAAGAAGTCCCACTGTCATCTGTGTTTCACTGAGATGAGAAATTGCCCACAAACCCATTATACACTGCAATTTCTAGAGCTTTCCACCCCGTCTTAAGGGCTGACTGCAAGAGCCCAAGGGTTTGTTTATCTAATCTGGAAAACAGCTTGAATTTTGTTTTTGTTTTTGGTATTTTTTTTTTCCCCATAACCATTGATACAAAAACGGCATCGGAAGCCAAATTTCCAGTCTGTGTTAGATTTGTGTACATTCCAAGCTGTGAACACACGCTCCTTAGCTCAGGCACACCACCAGTTGTGCATGGAAATGGGTTAATTGCCTGCTCACCTCTCCCCCAAACAGGCAACTGCTCGATGCAGCCAGGGACACGTGCACGCACACATCTTCTGCATCACCCCAATGAAAGGCTCTTTGTAAATACAGCAATATGTTGACTCTGCTTTTGTAGGGGATGATGATAAGAAAAGGGTCTGAGGAAGAACTCTTTGTTTGGCAGAGGAGCAAAACAAAGGCAGGAAGAGCACAAGTTGTGATATATTCCATACAACTGGATAATGAAAGGATGCTCTGAAACTCGCTCCTGTGAATAGAAAGTTGAAAGCAGCTATATAAGCTCACTTCAGTGCTGATAAGAGCACAGAGGATGAGACAGATTTTACCATCTAAGAGACAAGAAGGAAACCGCACAAAGTTGGTTGTTAGGAATCAAAAACTTGAGGAAAAACAGCTTAGAGAAGCACCACAATGTCTCCACGATATTCCTACAAAGTTCTGAAACTGGGGCTCTAAACGGATGCTGGATTCTTCTTCCATCTTGGTCTTGTTTGCTGCTGGATCTGGCTTTGATCAGTCCTTGTGCCACCACGGCCACTCAACAAATTGTTCTCCCTGTGCCTTCCAAACGCTGCATGCCCTTCACCCCAGGTCTCCCCTCTCATTTACTTCCCAGCTTAATAGATCCCACAAAGCAGATGCAGAGAAATCACACGCTCTGTGTCACTGCCTAGAGCAGCAATAAGCACACCCAAGACATCCCTGACAGATGTTTATCTGTGTTGCTTTTAAAAATTTGCAGTGAGCGTAAATCCATAACCTTCAGAACTGCTGTCACCGAAAGGAACATTTCCTTCGTGTTTGTTTTACATTCTCCTTGCTAAAATTTAATTCTCATACTTCTCACACTATCCACTTCTATTTCTCTAAGTCTCCCCAGTCCTTTTTTACTTATTATTTTGCCTCTCTTCTTATCAGCCCCATTTATTCCTCATGAAATAAATCCAAGGTGTTATTTCCAATGACAGACAAAGCTCAGGAAGACACACACCCACCTTCATTCTGCTTTGGAGAGTACTTTTCTTTCCAGGTGCCTTCCATTTTTTCCCCCCATTCTTTCCTTTTAACCCTTCAGGCTGAGCAGGAGAGCACAGAGTACAGAACCTGAAGCCATCAGCGACTCCAAAGAAAAATCCCTACAGCTCCCAAACCCCTGAGGTCCAGAAGACTGATGGTATTCTGTGGACAGACTCATGAGAGGAGAAGGTGCCAAGTGTTTAAATAAAGACAAAGTAAACTAGCATTCATATATTGCACAGAAGTTTATAATCTCTGGCTTTACAAATATTAGGCACAGAACTATCAAAAGAGAAGATTCACGGGCTGGCAATCTGATCCCCTCAGCATGGGCTGGCTACAGCAATTCTTAACTGCCATTGAGGTAAGCCTGAGAAGAATCAAAAGAGAAGTTCCTGTGCAATGAAACTTAGTGGATGGGGGAATGTAAAGGATATATAAGATTAATTTAATGTTGATGAGAAAATTTAAGATGAGGCTCGAGGAATTAACTCCAGATGCAATCTGAACTTTTATGACATATATCTAATTACACAGGCAATAAAAATAAATTAAATTGATTATTTTCTTTGACTCTTTAGTTCTAGGATTAATGTGTAATGCACAATATTTGGTTCCATTTTCAGAAAGCAAGAATGACTTTTACAAGGCAAAACACTTAAAGGGAATTTGGAGATGTAGAGAATATTTTTCTCCTCTTCAGACTGGCACTTGGAAGAGACAGAATTGAGACCGGAAATATTTTACTGCCGCAAGTAAACCAACATGACTGAAAGGAGAACACAGGATCAATGAAGAATTTCCTTTTCAATATTTTCTCTCCAAACCCCCAAGCTGAGTCTCTGCCACTGCATTTCTGGTGACCCACAGGTGTCCTTAGCCCATGGACGAGACCTCTCAGCAGCCAAACCAAAGGTAAACACAGACTGGGGAACTCCTCCCCAAAGATTAAACAGACTTTTACACAACTGAACGTGTTCTGATCACAAAGAAGCCCTGTTGAATGATTACCATGGGGGTGTCTCCCTCGCTCCCAGGGCTCTGCTGCACTCACAGACTGCTGTAGATCTGATTGCAGAGCATCCACTGCTCAGGGAATGCCCCAGAACTCCCTTCTGGTATTTCCTGACCTCATGACGTTCTCTGACTGCTGCCATGATATAACTCGATGATCTCCTGATTCATTTTATTGATCTGCTCTCCAGCGTTCTAATGACAGCAGGAGCCAGGTGCCTCCAGCTGCTGGGGAGCTTCATCCTCCAAACCCTCCTGCGTGCTCCGAGAGCTCAGAGCAGAGCCAGCACGGCTGCCAGTGCACGCCTGCACTTACCAGGCTTCACAGCAAACCCTTTTGCTCGTTTCCGTGGTGTGTATCTGAGGAGAAACTGGGGAAAAACTCCCTTCAGTTCTGCATTCCTCAGCACAGCAGAATGAAACCCGTCTGTGCCCCCGTGCCAGCGGGGAGGACAAAGAAGCACGGAGTTTTCTGCACTAACTGAGGTGTTGGCTCTGCTCTGGGAAAGGGCTCCTTGGTGTCTGCACCATCCACGCCGCTCTCAGGGTACAGAGCTGCGCACCCAGGAGCTGAGTCCTGACTCTGCTCTGACAGGAGTTAGGAAAGCATCAATAATCTTGACATGGACTCTCAAGAACCACCCCTGACAACCTCGTTTGGGAGACACGAAGGTTGTGACAAATTGGTCAAGGGTAACGTCTTCATTTCCTGCCCACCTCGTACCTCTGGGCCCTCCACATTTCCACAGTCTGTTGATATTCTGGAGCTGCAGAAAGCGATTGTGACTTTCTCCTCTAACTTTGAAATATTCAAATAGTGGCTGGTAATTTTATTTTTCAAAATTTCAATACATAAGCATTTATCTCAAGGACTGAATAAATGATTCAGGTAACCTTAGAATGCAGATAGCCCGGCAGTAACTAATTTGCTATCTTTGATACACCAGAGGTGAACAGATTAAGCAAGCTAGTTTGCTATCTACTAGATAAGAGAGGAATGTATTATCATTTTCTCTGATTAGTATCTTGTGCAGGTAATTATACTTCTCCTTTGCACATAATTAAAGTGAAGGTTGATTTCCATTCATTCTTCACAGTGGTAAAATTATCAAGTTACTTCTCAACTAATTATTTTCTGTGGTGTAGCCCCGTTTCAGATCGCTGTCACATTCCATTTAGCAAACACAATAGCTCTGAATAAGACTTATCACAGTCTGGGACTTTTATGCTATTAATTTGTAGGGGAAAAAATCTTTAGATGGATGCTATCCAAGCTGAAAATGGATTTCATTCTAAAATGTCCAATCGCTGTGTTGGTTTTTGGTGGGTTTTTGGTTTTCTTTTTGTCAAATCTAGCATAGAATCTTTTGTCTTTTAACAATCTCTATCTTTTGTTTGTTTGATGTGTCTTTAACTTGTTCAAGTTCACAACATTTTTCTGGCTGAGATTCAGTGAATGAATTTATGCTAAACTTTTTTTATATTAATTGCAGATGAGCTACACCTTGTTTTAAGGCTCTCAGGATGCTAAATATGGAGTGATCTGTGTTGGCTGAGATTAATTTTTTTGAGATACAGGCAGTAACACCACCATCACTGTGATTTGTGGGCAAGTAGTCACGCAGAATAAATAGGCAAGAAATCCCTACGTTATCAACACACGCAATTGTTGGTTGAAGCCACTTTTTTGAAAAACAATTTCTTTTATTTTTTGCTTCCTGCCAGAAGCACTTAAAGGACTCTGATTGAAACTGCTGTCATTTGCAGAAGGAAAATTTAGCTCCTGCTATTATTTTCCATCTTTCCATTTACCATCCTCTTGAAACATCTCTAAATTACATGGTCTACCCCAGCCCTGATTCTTAGATTTTATGTCACCCTACTTCGATGGTTTCCCCCTTCCTAACAGTAAGAACAAAACATAATTACTGCTCCCATTTTGCAGGTGTCAAATTTAAAGCTATCCTTCAGCTGCTACCACTTGTGATTTTTCTTCTCCTGTTCATTGTCCTGCTTGGCCATTGTGGTTCTTTGTTGTGTTTCAAAAGCACATGTTCCTCACATTATTTCCTCTGCTCAAATGCAGTTCTCCTCTGCCAATTGGATCAATTTGATTTTATTACAGACCACTCAGAGCTGGATTCTCACCTCTTATCCTGGAGTAACTCCACAGAAAATGATCTTTTTCTTTACTTCCCTTAGCAAAAATTAGAGTAGAAACTCCCTGTGTCTTTTTTTACCTTTTCCTTTCACAGCACTGAGATGCAGCATTTGTCTGCACAGTCCTTTATCAGAGCTAGGCAGTGACAAATTCCAGCTCTGCCCTCCCCTGCTCTGTCCCTTCAGACACACCTTGGGAATTTGAGATTCTCACACGACCGAGATCAGGCTCTGCCCCAGTCCTGGCCACTGCAGGCATCTGCTATTTCTGTGCCATGAATTTTTTTTTACATTTCTCCTTAATTTCTCTCCGTGTTATGATAATTGCATTTATTGTCTCAAAGATGTGATTCCCTTTGCTCCCCTGTCTCCTGTGGCTTTTTGAGTCTCTTTTCCTCACTCACCAGGCAGCGCTCCTGGAACCTCCCTGGGAGTGCAGCCTGCCTCTGGCAGCTCCTGTTTCCAGCTGGAAATTGGGATGCTTGCAAATTACACAGCAAATCAACCCCCTGCCCTATATGACCCCCTAATTTATGACTCACTCGTGATAAAAATAAGAACTTAAAACCAGGTACACCCCTCAGTAACCATTTTCTCCCCCAGTTACTTGAATGCCAAGAACATTGCTGGACAGGCAGCGTGGAAGAATTAAACCAGATTATCAGCAACACCCACTTCCCAACCCCATGAGGGCATTGTGCTTCAGGCACAGTCCATGCAGAAACCCTATTCAAAATAAAATAACCATATTTAAAACAAAATAAAAGGAGCGGAGCTCTGTCCCCACCGCTGCAGGCACTGACCCAGCAGAACACATCCACAGCCTGATTGATTTCAGTGGAACTATTATATGCTCAAAGTTCCTCATGGATTTAAGTGTTTTGGTGGATTAAAGCCGCAATCCCCTGATTCTGATAAAACTGCCCAGTGCCTGCAAAGTTCCTCAGAGAGGGTTTGAGAAGATAGGATTGTTCACTGGGACATGGATGTGATCACCAGTTTGATCACACAGCTGACATTCAACTACCCAAAAATAACTTTTCTGTTCTGGAGGTAATACCTAGCAGTAAAAAAGAAAAGAAGAAATCCTCTAGTCCTGTTATCCTAAGCTAGCTAAAAGAAGTCTTGAGCTCCTGAAATTTAGCAAGCTTATTTTACAGAAACTAAAGAAACGGTCTAGGTTCATGCTTAGAAAATTGTCAATTAAGAACTGCATTTCAAAATATGTTTTTGTACCTGGCACTTTAAATAGCTTTTATTAATGCCTGAGCTAGTCCTTTGTTTGCTTTTTCCTTAGGGGTACTGCACGTGTGTCTGATTTTGTTCTACAAGAAATAATTGTGAATGTAAGAGAGTGAAGTGAGAAAATACAGCCAATCCATTTCACACCTGGAAGCAAACAAATGTCGTCTTCTATGGTTTTTGGATTTTTTTAATTCTAAAACCAGATTTAAGAGATACCTCTCTCAAAAGAATTCTGTCTGTGGATATTGAAGCTCTGAGTCATCCAAGTTCACCAATGAAAATCCTCTAAGGCCAGGGGAGCTCCAGGGCTGAGCAGCTGCCCAGGAGAGGAATTTCAGCTCCGAGGAGGAAAGAGGCAGCACAGGGTGGGCACTGCCTGGGCACTGCTGCTGCCTGTGCTGGGACCCTGCCAGGTGCCAAGGGGCACTGCAGGGACACTGACCCTGCCCTGGAGCCTCGGGATTTCAGCTCTTCTGTTTTCCATGGATTTGTAACCCTGCAGTTCTTTAGGGGATCACTCCAAGCTCCACGTGCAGTGTGAGCTGCTGTTCCCCCATTCTGGGCAGACACAACAATTCCTCTTCAGGCTGGCAATCAAGGACCCCTCACTGCCCCAGAAATGGAAATAAAAGTGAGTTGGGGGGAGCAAACTTGGGGTAAATGACTTCGTTACCTGAGACTGAAAATGGGGGGAATTAACCCCAATATACAAATGGACCAAACTTATAAAAGTGTGAAACCCGTGGTGGATTTTGCGAGCAGCCCCTGGGGGGGCTTTGTCTGCCCCAAATGTACCCGAAGGCCCTTCAATAAATATAAATAAACTGCTTTTTATTCCCTTAATTCTGTCAGGCCTCTGTTTTTAGGCAGCCCCAAAAGGAACCAGTTTCACTCTGGGACAAAGTGCCCTCGCTCATCCCTGCAAGGCCCTGAACTCGGCAGGGCAGAGCACAGAGGAGCCCTGCAAGGACTGTGCTTCTGCTTTAAAAACTCCTGACAAACTGCATCCTCTAGAGGTGTTCAGTGCATTTCCTAACTGCTGTTAGCAGGGATGGTTTCACACACAGAGGGATGTTCCTGTCGCGTCCCATTCTCCACCAGTGTAATCTGAAAATGGCACCAACTACAGAGCAGGTGCACAGGTGTCCTCCGGAAATTTTGTTGTGCTGAGTAAAACAACAGGAGGAAAAATTACTAGCTTTTGGCTTAAAAAACCCCAAGGTGTCCTTGTCTGCTTAAGACATTAATCAATATGCATCAAAATTGAATATACTCCATGTATCTATTTATTTATCTTCTAATATACAGACACAGGGCAGGAGGAAAATACTGAAATTTCTGAAGTGATTTCTGAGACTTTCCAACAACAGGGCATGGAATGAAATCACTCCTGCTCACCCTGTAAATCTGGATATTTTCAGGTAGAAGAGCAATTGTTTCCATCAAATAAAGGAAAACGAGGATGAAGAAACCCAAGCAGTGATAATAGCCAGTTCTTTTTCATCTGCAGATATGAACCCAGAAGTTGGCAGATATGGCTTGTGACTACTTGTGTGGAAAATTTCTAAACCACAGGGCAGATTTCTGTATCAAAACTGAGCAGGCTTTTAAGAGTAAACTTAACCAGTGAAGAATTGCCAGCTGAATTATATTCACTTTTAACCCAATAACCAGACAGCTGTGACCCACAGTGCGACATTTTACACCCAGTCACACCAGATCACCAGACCCATGGAGGGGAAGGGAGAAGAAGTCTATGCCCTAAAACCTCCATTTGTTCCATACATCCTTATACCCTAAAGCCACGAGTTTCCACCCTGTGACATCGCACCCTTCTCTCCAAACTCCACACCCACAGTCCCAGCCCCATCACTCAATTTTGGGAGCCTTCTCCACGGCCTCAGCTCCAAAGCAGTGTTCTGCTGAGGGCTGCACCTGGCAGCACAGGGAGCCCAAACCCCTCTGTGCCCAGCGTTCCAACAATTCCTCACTGCTGACAGCGTCACTCTGCCTCCATTTGTAGTGCCCAGGACGCAGCACCAGCTCAGTCTGTGCTCACCAGCTCCGAGCTCTGACCCACCCATCCATCCCACCCCACGTCAGGGAGCCAGCACCTGGGAGAGGCTGATACCAGGGCCTCAGACACACGCCGTGCTTTTGAGTGCAATCTCATCATGCATTTCCTGCTCCAGAGAATGTAAAAATCAATTTGACTCAGAAGGGTTTGATTCCCCAGGCTCGCCTCGTGCTGAGGGACTGCTCCTTAGCCAAACACAGAACATCAGGCACTCCTTCCTGAAAAGGCTCCTCCTCCTGAGGAGCTCCTGGAAGGCGGCCTCCTACTTCTCTGAGCCCTCAGAAATGCACTAATAAACTCAAATTATACAGGTCTGCTTTTCCACAGTCCATTCTTGGCCAGTTCTAGGTGATCAGTAGCAATTTTCTGATCAATTTTATTTCCTGTCCCAAAAGAAAGCCTAGGTCATATGTGCTTCCTTTGACCCAAACCTCCACTCTAATCCCAACCTTAATTCAATTTTTCGAGTATATCTGTGTGACCAAGGCACAGAAGAAGACACATTATTCATTCTTTTTTTTTTTTTTTTTTACAGAAGACTTAAGAACCTCCTGGAAATCAAACCTGCTTCTGTGCCTAAAGGAAAAAGCTTCAGTCTTTCCTCACTGCTAACACTTTAATATTTCTATGCAGAACATGGAATTAAAACCAAGCCAAACACCTCTCCTTTCCAAACACCAATCTCCCTCATGACCTTTTATTCCAAGGGGAGCTGTTTTCCCGGCCTTTGTGGTACCCATGGAAGGGCTGCTTGCATGATGAGTGATCTCCAGCAGCACTGCAGTCATTGCTGGCTCCTTCACCTCCTGGAACCAGCCTTGGACCCAGCTCCCCCCGTGCCTGTGGCCCCCAACAGCCCCAGCGGAGCTGTAACCTGCACAGGGCAGCAGGACACAGCTGGCACACGAGACATCAGTGCCTGGGCAACTCTGCTCATTCCTGACTTCTGGACAAAACAGAAACACAATTTAAAAAATTATAAATGAGTAAGAGCACCCTTAGCCAACTTTATCTCTACCCGTTCCCTGGTTATGACTTATTTTGACCAACACTGAGCCCAGTCCCTCAGCCCTTGCAGACACAGTGCCCACCCAGAACATGGGAACAGATTTGATAATTTAACGTCTGCATCTTCTCCAAAGCACTAACCCCAGTCTTCACTAAATACTCGATCTCAGCAAGAATTTCCACTGAACCAACACCTGCTACAAATCCCTGCCAGTGCCTGCACTCATCCCACTCCTCTCTGCTAAATATACAAACCCTGAGTTCCCACTCTCAGGCTGGCACCTGGCTCTGGCTCTGCAGGCACTGCTGTGGGGTGAGGGTGCCTGCAGCAGAATTTCTCCTTCCTCACCCTCCCCTGCTCACCCAGCTCTGCTCTGCAGAGACCCCAGCCTCTGTACCTGCACTGCCTGGGGGGTGAATTTAGGCCCCCATGGATACACAATACACTGAATTTCCTTGGCGGCTTTTCCCCCTTCCTTTGTCACTGCATGACCACAGCTACGAGAAGGGTTATGAGGGTCAAGCAGGCTGAGATGGGAGATAAAATACCAATATCCAGCTATTTCTGTGGACACAACAGTGTGAGGAGTGGCCAGATGCCTGCTGGTAATTGGTTTCACAGCAGTGGCACTGCTCTGACAGGAAAGAGAGGCCGTTCCTTGGGCTGCTCCTCCACCAGGCTGGGGAATGCCTGGAGTCGAGCTGCTTGTCTTGCTGGGGACAGGGACTGTTCACGTTTTGTGATGGAAGGTTCACTTCCTGGCCTTTCCCAGTGAAAGGAAAAGCAGGAAAACCAATGCCTCTCATCATCTCCAGGTCATTTTCCATCCTAAGCTGGTAAACACAGAGTTGTTGGAAAACTCCTCCTTTTCACTTGTGACTTCTTCACGTTGTCTGCTCCCCGGCGATACAAGAGTTTTAGGGACCAGAGTTATGGGGACAAACCTGTGAGTGCCCATCCATTCCTCTGCGTGGATAGCTCAGCTAAATCCCAAAGTTGTGGCACTCTCATGTGCTCATGGAGACATTGACTATTCCTCCTACTGAACTCTGAGGCCTGCTGCTCGTTACGCTGATGGAGGATCCATTACACATTACAGATGAGGCATTTCTTAAATAATCCTGCATCTTGTATATAATACAGGGAATGTAAAGCTAACGATAAACACAGAATATCAAATAATCAATGGAACACTCTCACTCAACTGCTCTGCAAACAGTTTATCCACCAGATCAAATAAAAACTATTAATTGAGCAAGTTTGAACAAACACATCCATAACAGTCGTGATCTCCTCAGACAATCTGCAAACAGTTTAAATGAGCTCAGTCACACTAGTTGCTCTTCACAAACCCTTCCTCTTTGAACATGCCTGCTGACAGATCCCTCCCACCTGTAGCTGAGGACACCCACAGGGGTGGGAATGACAAAGAATTGGATGGAGCTGCTGTGGAGGCCGCAGGGCAACTCGTGTGAGAAGAGAGCCCCGGGGTCCCCTGGGTCATGGTGGGACCTGGGCTGTGATCTGCCCCCTTCCTCAGCTGTGCTGCCACCTGTCACCTTCCTGACTCAGGGTTTACTCCTGAAGCACAAACTCAGGCAAGCCCAGGCAGTTTCTGGGGCTTTTGCCTTGAAATTCTCTTTAGCTTCTTAGCTCTCATTGCCTACCTACGAGAAGAAAAGCAAGAGTGGAGGCAACCCCACGAAAAGCACTGACCAGCAGATCACCAGCGAGCCCACGGACTCAGTGGTCCACCAAGCACAATCAGAGCAGCTTTGCCATTCCTTCTCTCAAAACCAGCTTTGAATTTGCAGCGGAGGGCTCTTCTCTGGACTGAACTGTCAGGTCACTCCCCACACTGAAAGTCAGCCTGTTTTTTTCTAGAAAGCAGGCAGGAGCATTTCCCTGCACTCCCCCAGCTGTATTCACCAGGTGAGTAAGGAAGCAATCCCCGTGCTGGGGCACCTGGGCAGGGCCAAGTGCAGCTCTCACACCCAGCAGGGCACAACGCCCAGCCTGGCACTGAAAATGCAGAGTACCCAGAGCATCACTGTCCCTCAGCTCGCCTTAGCCATGACTGTCACATTATCAGATAACTGCACCGTTGGCTCTTTTCGTTACCATAAGCATTAATTATTATTATTGCCATGTTTTGCAAGCTATCATCTCTCTCCTGTAAAAACAGGTTGGTGCTTCTTCTTTCAAGAAGCAGGGGCTGATCCAGGGACTTCACTTGTTGGGGGATACAGGGAAGGAAGTTGGTGATTAACTCGGGGTTCTGTGTCATTTCAGAAACTGATTAATTCTGTGTCTCTGAAAGCTTCTGAAAGTTGCTGGAGAGCTGCAGAGCTGCCTACCTTGCAGGGTTCCCAAGCTAAACACACAAAAGCAAAGCTGAACTGCGTGCAGGAATCAGGACTCCGTTCTGGAGCTATTAAGAGCAGGTGAGAGTCACTGGCAGATATCTCAGCAATTCTTTCCAACTATCTCTGAAAAACATTTTTTAAAGGTTAACAGTGCTGTGAGAGTTTTAAATTAAAACTTTTTGTGTACAGCACTGAAGAATGCAAAGCACACCTTATTCAAGGGATCTATCGCCCATGGAATCAGCATGCAACTCACACAACACCAGAGTGAAACATTGCAGTTTGCTGTCTCCACCTCAAACTTATTTTCAAAATAGTCTGCTTTTTTTTTTTTTCTTTTTTTTTTTTTTTTTCTTTTTCTAGTAATTTTTACTTCTGTCAAGGGTTAGCTAGTAAATAAACAGCTCAGGTAAAATAATTCAAAGCAGATGAGAGAAGTACAAAATTAATTTGGCAAGCAAATAAAACCTTAAAATCAAGATAAGGCAAAGAATTTTTTTTTTAAAAAGGAAAAAAATCAACAAGATGATAAAACATATTTAAAAGAGGACTGGCATATCCCTGAGTGCTATAAGTGGTTGAACGTTTTTGAAAAAAAAAAAAACCCCAAACTTTTCTAATAGAAGATTTTCACAGAAAACAACAAGTTTGGCAAAACAAATTTTAAAACTGAAAATATGATTTACAGAAAATGGAGCTTTTGATGTTTTCTGTGAATGGCTTGCATCTCTTGGTGGATGGAAAGCAGTAAATAAGCTGAGGTTATGTTTTTCCTTATTTTTGAATTTCTTGCAGTTTGCTGTCTAAAAAAGACAAGTATGAGAAAGCAGAAGGAAAAAGTTTTGTACTTGCACATGGCATTGCAGCAGACAAAAAAAAAAAAAAAAATTAAAAAAGAGAGAAGTTTTTCCCCTTCCCCCAACCTTCCCCTGTCCTTTTTAATTTTCACAGAGGAAAAAAAAAAGTTAGCTCTCCAGAAAAATTTCAGTGATGTTCTTTCTGCAAATCCCCATGGGAGAATTCTCATTGCTGCTCAGCTCTGCTGAGAGTTATTCTCATCCCTGGAGATAAGCATACCTTGTGCCTGTGCCACGCTGCTTTACAGATTCTTTGGTATGACAGATGCTTAAGTCAGTGATTTTATAGCCCCATTTACTTCATTGGCATTTTCAAGTACTGAACTCCAGGGCCAAACATCAATTTTCACTTATTTATCAATAATTGGGATTGCACACAGGAGGCTTTTCCCCGAGCTGCCTGCCTCCCTCCCAGCTGTGCAGGAGGCAGCTGAGCCCCTCCTGCCCCTCCAGCACTCGCAGCTTTGTTCAAGGAGCCAGCTTTTGTCTGAAGCAGAGAAGAAAAACGAGGGGCAAAGAACCCAGAGAGGTTCTGTGATGTACTGCTCCCTTGCAGGGAGCTCTGCTGGACTGTGATGTAGTGCTTTCAAAAACTGCTGCTGCTGCTTCAGGGATAAAGATGAAGGACTCGCAGAGGCTTCAGAAGGGAGAAGTGCAATGGTTTAAACAGCAACAGGTCCTTCTTTGCTCCTACACGACACTGGGATTCCTCTGCTGGCTGTGGGAGCCCAGCAGAGGTGCCTGCACCTCCTCCAGGATGTCCAAGCATTTAAAAGTCAGCATCTCCTGACACTGGACACTGCACAGTGTCCGTCTGTCTGCCCTTGAGTTCCCTTCTGAGCTGTCACGAGGCCAAACCCCACCAGAGCAGCTGGGTGACACCGACCCTCATTCCCTTTTTGGTGCATTTACCAGGAGACAGCTTGAAATGGGCACCAGCAAGTGGCCACAAACACCAGGGTGTGTTTATGTGGCATGGCTGGCCCAGGGCAGGGCTCTCAGCGCCCAGAGCAGGGACCAGGCTGCAGAGCTGCTCTCCAGAGTGCAGGCAGAGCGGGCTCACAGCTGCCTTCCCATCCCTGAATGCCCCAATTCCCTGCAACTCACAGCCCTGTAGCTGTGGGAATGCACAAATTCCCTATAATTCATGGCCCCCATCATTTGGGGAATGCACCAATTCCCTACAACTCACGGCCCCATCACTGCAGCCTCTGCCTTTCCTACCAATTTTCCAGGCAACTAGGATCTGGGTTTTTTGTTTTGTTTTGGTTTTTTTTTGTGTACAAGTAGAGCAAGAAGAGTATGTTAAATTGCATCTAAGTATGACCATATAGTCAGAGGTACCTGAGCTGGACATCCCTCAAAAAATGGAAATAACCTACGGGCAGCCATCGGCAACAAGGCAGGTGTCAGAGCAGTTCAAGCACGGAAAGCAGGAAATTAAAGAGGGAATTTCAAGGCACTGCACATCAGAAAGCTTGTCACCCCTTCCAGGTGAGAAGAATATGGGGAAGCCAGCAGAGACTCGGGATCTGGCACAGATCTGGCACCCTCGTGTGCCACTTTCAGCATTCTTTCATTTGGATGAGGCACAGAACGGGTTTTATGAACGTATCATGGTAATGATAATACTTTGCACTTCAAAAGCGTCTTCTCTTCCACAGTCTGAAAGATTAACGAATGAGACTTCACACACCCATGCTAGTTAGCATTTAACTGATCACAGTGTTTACACTGACACACACGTCTTTATTTCTGAGAAATAATTTCACTGAAAGCTTCAGTAAATTGCCAGGAAAAGGGAGTTATAATCATCAAGGGCCAAATCCTGCCTGCTGGCTCCACACTGATTCAGAAAGCATCAGGATTTGGTGCAGGCCATTTATCAGAAACTTTTCCTTTCTCTTATATGCTCATAGACCACAATGCTCATTCCCTCACTATTGATTTGATATCATGATTTCTCTTTCTTCCTCTTGCAGTAGTAACTGCGTGAAAAGTCTAAAGCGGGCTCAGTCCTCAGCTGCTGGATTTTGTTTTAAAGCCTCAAGTACTCCGAAATCTACAGCACATCTGTCGAGCAGAAAGCACAGCATGCAAATCAATAGACATGCCTGGGCTGCTAAGAGAGAAACTGCTGACAATCTCAAAACAGAGCCTGTAAACAGGGCTTGGTGCATGGTGATCCCCTGCTCCCCACAATGACCACACGCTCTTGTTATCCTTGCTCCGACTCACCTGGTCCTGGTAGGAACTACAGACAGCTCTTTATTCTCATCTCTGAGCTACTTCAGTCACTCCTTGTCAGAGCCCTGGGCACAGAGGGGTTTGGGCTCCCTGTGCTGCCAGGTGCAGCCCTCAGCAGAACACTGCTTTGGAGCTGAGGCCGTGGAGAAGGCTCCCAAAATTGAGTGATGGGGCTGGGACTGTGGGTGTGGAGTTTGGAGAGAAGGGTGCGATGTCACAGGGTGGGAACTCACGGCTTTAGGTTTTAGGGTATAATAAGGTATGGAACAAGATGGGGATTTTAGAGCGTTGGCTTCTTCTTCTTCTCCCTTCTCCTCCATGGGTTTGGTGATATTTTGTGACTGGGTGCACAATGCCACACTACGGGTCAACGTTATCTAGTTATTGAGTTAAAAGTAAAATAATTTAGCTGGCAATTATTCATTGCTTAAAAGCCCTTGTAGTTCGAAGCTCTCGTGGCCATTCCTACCCAGAGGTTGAGGTGCTGAGATCTCACTCCCTTGTAGCACTGATGGGAAGAAAAAACATCTGAGACCAAACAAAAAACCGTCTGCTGCCTCTCAACCCTGGCTCTGAAGCAGCTGAAAATCCCACAATTCCTGATCTGCAGGAGGATGGATTTTTGCTCCAAAGTGTTTGGGTCCTCTGAGACATCCAAACCCATTTCAAATAGGTACAGAAAATCCAGAGGACAGAGGGGAGGGTGGGGCTGTCTGCAGAGATCTGCCAGCCTGACCCTGCAAAAAATCACGTCCATCACTAACACTAATCTTTCTCTGCAAACCACAGCAGGTGTTTCCTTCCCTTTCCCAGCTGGTTACAAGTGGTAGCCCCATTCTGTCCTGCTCACTCAGGCACAGCTCCCAGTGAGATCCCTCTGCCTCTCTCAAGCTCAGAAATGTTCTCTCCGTAGGTAGGGCAATAAGTCTGTGCCAGTTGAGGGTGACAGGCCTCATCTTCCCATTCTATCATCAGAGATTAAAGCCAAATAACTGCGAAGATACAGCTGAGTGGTAAATCACAGTGCTGTGGGTGAATGCAGAACTCTTTCTGATTTGGATCCAAGGGCAATAAAACTGACGAGTGCCACGACTGTCTGGGCATCCCAGAGGAGGCTTTCAACAGCCCACAGGAAGATCACCTGCTTGTAAACCATGGGGATACTCTGGGGAAAACCCATTTATCTCAGGAAAGGGTAAAAGTTCAGGACATGCTCAACATGCCTCGCTGAGATACCCTTGGAGGTGGAAGCAGCACTCAGAGCATCCCTGATTCCAGCAGGGCTGTGATGGCAATGCTGAGCAGAAGGCACGCACAGGTCCTGCCCTGAGAGGGGGAGCTGGGTGTGCAGCCCGGGGCAGGGGGGGACAGCCAGCCCTGCCTGCCACGGGCAGCAGCTCGGGGACAGGCCACCGGCGTCCCTCAGAAACCCTGCAGCAGCAATACAGCCTCTCTGAGAGATGGATACCATGGTGAGACCACTAATGAGAGAGCTAATTGATTCAGCAGGTTAGAGCAGTAATGAAGAATCATCTGGATGCCTAAATCAGATCATCTGACACCTGCAGAGTACGAGTGTGCCTCGTCCAAAGTAGTGGGCCTGCTGTTAGCCTGTTAATAATTTCATTGTTCATTTCTTGCTCCTTAATCTGTTTGTTTCACCCGACTTTGTGTGCTTGATTACACAGAAAAGCAAACAAACAAACATGCTCTCTCACTGTAACCATGGCATTCCACATCAGCTACCTCTCTTGATTAATGCAGTTTTTAACTACTTGCAATGAATTGAGTCATCTGGTACCTGATAGATCCCAACCATTATTCTTTTCCAAGCTGGAAATGGGGCACCCTCAGGGGATTGTTGCAGCTTTTAGATGTTGTCATTTTATATACTGCTTTATACATTGGCTTTTGAAGTACCGGATGTTTCAGTTTTCCCAGGAATTTGTTCCCTTTCCTTGGTGTTACCACCAGTTTTCCTAGGTGACCAAAAAGGACAGAATTTGAATTCTATCTGGCCAACTGCAACCTCTAATTGTTGGCAGAAAGCCTGCATGGGAATGAAGCCTACCTGGTGAGTAAGAAATTGAGTGTATGCATCTTTCTGCTGTTCCAAGGGTGGGTTTATGGAAGTAGGAAAACAATCCAAGTTTCCATCATGGGATCAAGAGCTAAGCCAGGTAGCTCTGTGTCAGAAATTCACCTGCTATAAGACTCTGTGGCACAGTGCTGAACATTTTATCAACAAATAACCCTGCAGCATTTTATAATTCAGATTCAGCATACCAAAGCATCGATATCTTAAAGAGTCATTGCAGAGAAAGAAGCACAATTGAGAATTCCCCATTGTGTGAAGCATGCACTTATCCTTGGGAAGGAAGCAAACATGCTTGCCTCTCAAATTAGGCGTATCTAAAAGCACAGCATGAAGTGCTGACCCCAGAAGGTCCCTGGTACTTGTGGCTTCCCCAAGCTGTTTCCACCGGGACACAGAGTCACTTGTGTGTGAGCCAGATACATATTCAGAATGAGTCAGTCCTACAGCAAAAGTACAGATGAAATTCTCTTTCTGCAAATCCAAATGAAAGGAGAAGGATCCAAAGAATAATCAAGAGTTTCATGTTCAAAAACCCAAGCTGTTTCAGCATTCAGGTCCCATGTCAAAATAAACTATTCTCAGCTTCTTTGGGGGCAATACTTGTACTTGCTGCTCTAGAAATCTGACACACTTCTCTTTCACCCACCTTCCTGCTCCTGCATCTGCAATGAGACACTGAGAAATCTTTAAGTCTTTTTGCAAGTCAAACCTCTCTGCGTTTGATGTTTTGAGCAACAAGACCACCCTCTTCAGCGATATTGAAATTAAACTCTGCTATTTAATATGAAAGAACAGTGCCTGGTAAACGAGGCTGCTTCACCGAGGTTTACAATGAAATAAATGTGTTTAAGTCCTCAACATCCAACATGTCAACGGAGAGAAACTCCATGGTGGGAAAAACAGGTCCCTCATGGAGCAACTGAGGCTTCATTGCATTAACATTTAAATCAACTTAAATAATTGTAAAGACCCAAATCAGACTTTCAAGCCACTTGTCTCTAACCCTATTCAGCGTACCTACCAGAACATTATTTTATTCCAAGCTCCAGATATACCAATATATCCGTGTCTATTTTCCACCCCATGCAAATTAAACGAGCCAGATTCCATTTGTCTTTCTGCTGGGGGGGCAGTGGTGGCCGTGAGCATTCTCTTGTTGCCCACAGCCTGCGAGCCCAGCCCGCTGTGCCCAGGACATTCCTTTGGCTGCTGTGTCCCCAGCTGGCCCACGGTGTGGCCAGCCCCTGTCACCAGGGCCAGGTGACAGGGACATGCACACAGACTGCCACCAAAAAGAAAAGTTTGTCAGGCTGCAGCTTTAAGAGACAAAGCAAATCCATTGAAGCGCTGTTTACTGCCACTCTGGAAGATGTTTTCACTGAGAACAGACTGTCGATATCCTATTTACTGCACGGTTCACAAAGGTGGGGGCTGTTTGTTTGCTTTAGCATGACAAACCACGCTCCTACTGCCACACTCCCAGCCCCAGACAGTGCTTCCCTGGGGTGCCAGCCAGAGGAGCTGAGATCCATCTCTGCAGCTTTGGAGACTGCCATCCGTTTTTGGGGGGTGTCACAGCCTGGCTGTGGCACGCTGCAGTGCCATCCCTCCCGTCCCCAGCCCTGCCACGGCTCCTGCCCGTTGCCCTCTCCCGTGCCTCCTTTATTACCCCGGCTGCACTGTCATTTATCTGAGCTTGGCCTTTCCCACACACCTTCCCACTGCCATTTGCAGTTTGCAGTCCCCGTTCCTGTGTTCAGAGGGAGGCAGACTCAAATGTTGAACATTTTGCTGTAGCAAGGTATTCTCTGCAGGGATACTTACAGCTTCTGCTCTTAGTGCCTTCCAGAAATGTTTCTTTAATAACACACATAAATATTAAAGGAAGAGAAGGAAAATTGGGAGGAAGAGAAGGAGGGTTTTGTTATTTTTTTCTGACCCAATTTCCATCCTTCACTTCAATTAGGTTCTCAGAGACAGATGAACTTCTGCATCCTTTTTCCCTCCGATACCTTCTGCACAACTCCATATGGGTCTTCAAAAAATCCTGTCTTGCTCAACCTTCCCTCCCTGTTCTCTGTCTGCATGAGTGCCCTATTTCTATTCCTTATTTCTTGGTAATTGTATTCAAACACTCTCTTTGTTCTTTGTTTGCTAACCTGCATTTTTTTTTTCCTCTAGTCAGCTTATCTCTTTTTTAGTCCTTTTGATTAAAGTTCTCAATTCATTTAGTATCTTTCTGTTTCTCCCCAGTCCTTCTAAAGTGAAACTACAAAGCGCTGCAGGGAATGCTTGTATTTACCTCCCAATTCTCCTAGCCAGGCTTTCAGGCTGACTTGAGACCTGCATTCTACCACATCTTTAAAACTTTCCAAGCCTACACTGAGCCATTTTATTCTTCTCCAGGTTCACTTTCTGCTCTCACCACAGTCTTTCAGAGCTGTGATTTGCTGCTGCAGTCCTCCCCTGGTGACCACAGGAACGGAGGAGCCTCCAGAGTTGGGGGTGACCCCCTGTGCCCGGGCAGCAGAGCTGTGGCAGGAGTGGGCAGCTGGCAGGTTCCTCACCCGTGCCTTTTTCAACGCACACATTAAGCCAGGTTTTCATCACACGTCTGTGTGAGGCAGGAAGGAACCTGGATGAGTGTTCAGCTGGAACTCTCCTTGGATTTGTCTCGTGTTTTTAAACAAAATCTGGGGAAACAGCAAAGAGGTGTGCATCGTTGCTTGGTTTAATTTGGGCTTTCATTGTTATTTGGAAATACCATTTTTCTCTCTTCCAAGGCAACAACCTGTTTTGCAGCCTAGATGTGCTCCTACTCACCACATCAATACCAGTGAGTTCATCTTTCCATTTTCACCCAAGTTGCTTAGTAACAGAAGATGAGGGGAAAGCGTGTCCAGGCTGCATTGCAATGTCTTATCTTCAGGTTCATTGGAAAAGAGGGACTAATGGACCACCAATGTGAAAATGCTGTTCACATTTGAATCGCTGGATCCATCTGATATTCCTCAAGGAGCTTTTAGAAGAGTATTTTTGCCATATTTCTTTTCAACACATATATTTTTATGTGCATGCCCTTTGACTATGCCACATCTAAGAAATAATAAAGCATTCTCTTACTTTATTTTCTTCACGAGGCACTCTGGCTGCTTTGGTAAATACACAGGATGAGAGTTTCTGTATTTTGGGCAGAGACACTTTGAATCATTTTATAGCACCATTTTGAAAGTGAACTTACAGTCCATTAAAAGGACAGGCAATCTCAAGACTTCTTAATAGTGTGAAGCTGAGCTTAATAAAGATACAGTCTCATGGATGAATTCCTCCACTGCTATGATCCTGAGAATGATCTCCACTCCCACAGTGACTGTATTACATCGTTCTAAAGCAGTTCTGCATTAAGGAACTGTGCAGGTGGGATTTTCAAGTCTTCAACTCTGGTCTAACTTTACAGTTCCTGAAGGCAAACAGCAAAAGCACAGTGCTCCCAAAATCTACAAGGGGATTTTTACTTAGGTTTCAATAAATTTTCCTATTAAAAAACCCCAAACTAACCAAAACCCAAACCATACTCACACACACAAATCTCAAACAAAACCCAACAAATAAGGAAAAGTCATGCAAGAAAGGGCAAGAGAAATCATTCCTGATCACCAATCTCCAGACTTGATTTAGGATAGAGTCAGCTCAGAATTCACCAGCAATCAAAGATGAATTTTATATCCATGTCCTTCCCTTTGATCTTGCACTAAGGAAAGAATTTTTCCTCTAATTTCTAACTTTACATAAATCTATTCCCTACAGAAACAGCTCTTTTTCCAGAATTCTGGCTCACTGCATCCAAAGCCAACAGCAGCAGCCATCAGAGCCACGAACCTATGTAGGAGTTGCTTCCTTTTAGTCCTGCTAGGTCCAGGGAAAAGAGGGAATAAAGCCTGGGAGTGTTGTGCTGCTTTTGAGTGTAACAAAGTGAATTTCTTCAGAGCAGCCATTACGGGGCTGTGCTTTGGGTTTGTGCTGGAAATGTTGATCGCTCAGGGGTGGTTTTGCCATCCTGAGAAGCACTCACACAGAGCCAAAGCCTTTTCTGTTCCTCACCAGGAGCCGGGAGGGGACACAGCCAGCCCAGCTGGCCCAGGGACACCTCAGGGGCTGTGGGCTCAGGGTCAGTGTGGAAAGCAGGGGAAGGAGAGGCAAGAGTGGTTTGGAATGATCAGCCACCAGCCACTGCTGCACAGGATGGAGCCCTGCTCTGCAGCTCTGCACGTCAGGGACAGCAGAGCAGGGACAGGAGCTCCAGGAAAAGCAGCTGCAGGGACAGCAGCTGCAGTAAAACAGCTGCAGGTAAAACAGCTGCAGGGAAAGGAGCTGCAGTAAAACAGCTGCAGGTAAAACAGCTGCAGGGAAAGGAGCTGCAGTAAAACAGCTGCAAGTAGAGGAGCAGCAGGAAAGCAGCTGCAGTCTGGGGCTCCTTGTGTGGGTCAGGGGTGGCAGTCAGTGGCTCAGCCCACCCTGGGCTGCCCTGGAATCTCTGTGTGAACAGCCTCTGCTGGCTCCTCCTGATCCTGAGCTTGTCATGGAAAGCTTCTCCTGCTTACACAGATAAAAGTGGGTGTGGGAATAAATAGCGAATCTCTGCCTGAATGTATGAGCTATGTACCTGCTACAAACACAGCTTTCCATTTATCTCTTAACAGTGAATAATAAGCAGTACTATTTAGAAGATGAGTGCTGGGTTCAGTCTTGGATATATTTTTGTTTTGAAAAGCAGAAATATGTGTGTATATCATTACAGAATACTCGAGGTCTGTGTGAGACTACCTCTTGATCATTAGTTTGTTCTTTATTCCTGTGTTTGAATCTTAAGAGAAAATGTGTTGCTGCTCCACAGCACTACTTATTCACCGTCCTCAAATCCCCAAGGCAAAGAGTTTGGTTAGACACAAGCTGGCAGAGTACGGATCATAATTATACTGAAAAAGGAACCTTTTTAAAATTCAAGATTAAGAAACAAAAAAGGTGATTTGAAATACACAGTTTGACTAAGAACTTAGAAATGGACGGTCAGGATCCTACAGGAATATCTTTAAATACTTAAGGGTGCATTATGCAAGCCCTTGAATTATGCATTTGTCATTGCTCCCAACCTCAGTATTGTAGCAGAAAATAAACGTGATAACAAATTAGTCCTATAAATCTTAGCAAACAGTCGAAACTTCTGTTGAATGTTTACCTCTGGAGTTTTCTATAATTCTTTAGAAACTATAGCCTCTATGTTGCAGAATGAGAATTGTTTTATCTGTGCTGAGAATACAGGACTGGTTTTATTTGATAAATACATCCAAATTTGGCCCTGGGAAGAATTTTTCTGATCTACCAGTGAAACTTAGTCATACCTAAAAATCAAACACCCTTCAGTGCACAGCGTCACTACAGACAGAACAGGAACAGAACATACTGAAAATAGGTGAAAATAAAAGGAACAAAGATGTTAATGCGATACAAAAATAGCTTCAGCCTGTACTTTCTGCTTCACCAAAAAGTCTCAAAGATTCTGAAATGTCTAAACAGCCACCCTAAGAACAGAAACATCTGAAGGCAGCAATGTGGCCCCAGCTCCTGCACAGGAGGAGCTCTGCCCCTTCCCCCTCTGCCATCAGCACCCAACCTCTCAGCCCCTGTACTGCAGGTTCCTCCACACAAGTAATAAAAACTAGACCATGTCCCAAAGGAATGGAATGAAAGAGAAAGAAATAAAATTCTATGGCAAATACATTCAGCTTTTCTGCGTTTTTTTCCCCCAGTCTTCTTATTTTTAACAAGGGAGGTTCCCTTCTTGGTTTGTGTGCTTTGTAAATAGCAGCAGCCATTATTTATTAAATATATTTGCCTTTCGTAACATTGCCTTTAATTTTTAAAATTCACACTGATATTCTTCTTCAATAGCGTTGTGTGCAGGGGCATATCTGTTTGTATTTATTCATTAGCATGTTGCTAATTAAATATGTGTTTCATTAAACTCGTTAAAAAAAAAAAAAAACCACAAAAAAACCCAACAACAACAGGAGAAGTCGAGAAGAATGAACACACTGAAGTGCAACACCCCTAGGCTCTGAGAAAGCTTCCACAGATGAGTTGTTAGAGGTAATGTGGGCAGCAGGAGTGTCAAAAGCATCTAATGTTTTCTGCACAGAACCGAGTTTAAACAAAACGCGCGTGCTAAAGGTAGCAGGTAAAGTTGACATGTATCTGTCTGCTTAGAATATTCATGCCTGGAATCAAAGCGCTTCAGTTGCTTTTCCTCTAGCTGCTCCCCTGGCTGGCTTTTTGCCACATGCATTATTTCCTTAGAAGATTCCTTTGCAGAGATGTACAGAGATACCTCACGCATAAACGAGCTGAGAGCGATCGCCCGCTTTGCCTGCTGAATGCTGAGGAATCTCCTCTCTCCTCACAGCCCCCAGACCCTGCCCGGCTCTTTGAATGCTCCTGGATGGTCGGGGCTGCCCTGTGCCACCTGCGAAGCTGGGTCCCGGCACCTCTGGGCTGTGTCTGTCGGGTTCTGCCATCAGAAGCCTCAAGGCAGCTTCGGGATGGGCACAGCCGCCAGCTCCAGGCACCGACCTGCGAGGGGGGCTTTGCCAGATCCTCATCCTGGGCTGGCTGAGTTTTCCCGAGAGCCTGTGCCGAGCTGTGCCACGCGAGCCCAGGCCCGGCGCTGCCGTCAGCAGCCCAGCCTCACAGCCGGCGGGGATGCGCTCCAGGGAAAAGGGGAATTGAGACTGAACCCAGCTAGCACCGAGCTAAAGTTCTGCTGGCAGCACCACAACAACCTGAGGAGCTGAGGCCACACACATGGGGAACTCCTAAAGACAAGCTGCTCTGTGAGCACCTGATCACAGGAGAGGGAGGGTTTGGAACCTGTCCCAGGTAGGGAACATGTCCCAGGTAGGGAACACATCCCAGGTAGGGAACACATCCCAGGTAGGGAAAATAACCCAGGTAGAGAACACGTCCCAGGCTGGTAAAAGACAGCTACAAAAAGGCTCCTTTTTTTTTGTAGAAAATCTAGAAAAAACTTCTTTTTTTCTTTTTCTTTTTTTTTTTTTTT
>VWZN01017756.1:1068505-1079571 GCA_013396955.1 Regulus satrapa | reverse complement strand
TTTTTTTTTTTTTTTTTTTTTTTTTTTTTGTAGGCAGACTGGGAAAACAAACCTGCGACTGGCACAGAGAGAATCACACCAGGCTGGAGCGCAGGAGTTCCGACACGAACTCAACGTATCAGAGATTTGCAGGAACATTACAGCAATCTGTAGGTCTTGCACATAAAATGAAAGGATATTTCAGGGGAAATCACCAGTTTATGCAAAACAAAAGGGTAGGCAGATGAGAGTTTTTTGGGTTTTTTTTTCTGAAGGAACATTTAGTATTCATTTGCTGTGACTACTCATGGACAGATTTGATGATGGTGGGCACAGAGGGAATGACCTGGGTGCCAGATGAACTGAAATTGTACTAGCTAGAAAAATGTGCTTGCTAGAAGGAATAATGACAGCTTCAAGAAAACAGAAATAAAAGGTAAGTTTTAATAAAAGGTGTAGGGCATTAAGTGAATCCGTTACAAAGGATTTCAAAAAGACAGTTTTAACAGTCTCAGCATATGTGAAGAAGGAGCCTGCAAGGATACTGTACATGATAATATGTACCAGAGAGCAAGGAATGATAAACAGAAGAAAGATCAAGAGTGTGCAGAACAGACAGAGTGAGGAATGGCACAGAACAAAAGGTTTGGAGATAAACTGCTATGGAGCAGATGCAGAACACAAAGTGCAAGAATGACACTCAGCTCCACTGTCACAGCTGCACTGGCAGATGGAAAAATACAAATAAGATATAAAACAATGCTCCAAGATCCATAAGGTGTCTGTTCCATGCTTACAGTGGTCCTAAATGGTTTACTTTTCAAAAAGAATCCGTATTCAATCTCTGAGTATTTAAATACAATATGTTCTGTGAACAAACAAGTGCTTCTCACACATGAATTTACCCTGTTCAGTCATTCGCTTCTGACTTGCCCTCAAGGATTTGGACAGCAGGAGGATCCGAAAGAAACAGCGTGTGATCAGAGTTAGAGATGATCACAGAAACAAGGGATGGCCTGGTCTTTATCTGGAGCAAACTGATCTCTACGAACTGCAGTTGGCCGAGGCAAAAAACTCAACAAAAATTAATTCAAATTTAGGCACATTTAACAACATATGGAGTGTTTTCATTCAACTGGAAGATGAATTTTTTATTATTATTTCATCAAACTTTAACTATCATCTGGAAGAAGTTTTCATTATTTCCTTAGGATGTTTAATTCTTTTACAGTAAAATATTAATGTTCAATCATGTATATTTTCCTTCTGTTCCTCATTCTCTCCAGTTTGTGTCCATTTAAATGTTGAAACAACAAAATTAAATAGTTGCTTCCTCCATGTTCAAAGACCATTTCTATGATGAAATAAAATTTATTTACCACTTCATCTTGATTATACATGAATAGACTGAAACCTTTCTCAAAGACCTCATAATTTGCTGCAAACAGGGAAGGGGGAGAAAAAAAAAAGGTGATTTGATAATGGAGAACAATTTAAGTGACACTATTCGGGCTATTGATCAGGGAAAGGCAAAAGACTGCTAAAGACTTGCTGTAAAATCCTGAAGTCAATTGAGTGTCTTTACTGATTCCTGTGGACCTGATTTTCCAGGCAGGATTTCTGGCAGAACTTAATGAAAATAGAGAAGTCACTCAGCAGCCAAGAAAGAAAGATGGTTCCAGATATGAACTAATTATCTCAGAGACAGTCAAGATAAGGAAATAAAGGTCATATTAGGAAGAGGGATGAATAGATCAAGTGGAATAGCACAACAAAAGGTTGTAAGAACGAGAAGGCAATTTCCAGTGATGAAGAGCAGCGAGGAAGGAGCAGAACAAAAGGACTGAACTGGAAGTAAGACAGTGTCTGCACATCTGCAGGGGTGGCAAAGGAGCCAGGACTGGAGGAACATAATTAATACAGAGATTCCTGGGTAGGATAAGAATAGAGTGCAGCAAAGGAAAACAAGCCATCCTAAATGTCAGAGTTAACATATTTACAAGAGAGACAGTGAGGAGTGACTGGATCAACACAGCGGAGATAAAGGTAGAGGAAGTGGGTGATAGGATCAGCTATAAAGATGGCAGCGTTCAGGTAGTGACAAAATAGCAACCATGATTTCAAAGTGATAGTTCAAGAAGCTGCATGACAGGCCAGGAAGAGAGATGGTTATTCAGGATTTTTCTGAGTATGAGTATTGACTGTGTCAATCATGCATGTCAGAGGAGTCAGGAGAGGGCCAGAGGCACAGAAATTTCACTGCAAGCTCCAGGAATGATTTGTCTCTCATTGCCATCCTAGCAAAAGTCCCCCCACAAACCAGTGGTGAGGGTTTACTAATTAAGAGCTGGACTGTCTGCTTAAGAAACTGAAAAAATGGTTTCTTCTTTTTTTGGCATTTTTGGGTTTTATTTCCCTGTGCTAGGACAGCCTGAACACTGAGAGGGGCATTAATTCATACATGAAACAACTGCTCACAGCAACAGAACCTGCCCAGCAGTCAATCTAAATTAATATTCTGCAGTTCTTATCCAACTGTGGATGGGCAGTTTGGGGAACTCTCTCAACTACTGACACAAACAGCTACAATCAAACACACCTCCTCCCTCCAGCACTATCTAGAATGTGCCAATGAATATTTGGATACAAAATCAATACCTGAAGCTTTGAGCCACCTCAACCACGGAGGTGCTGGCACATCTCACCCTGGAGCCACCGTGAGGACACAGACACGTCCCCACCTGACTACAGGAACCCACTCCTAACGTGAATGCCAACACAATGCAACTACTTGAATGCTACCTGTGCTGAATGTCACATGTTTTACTACTTCATTACGGGTTCGAGCTAATATCTCTCTCTCCTTAATTGTATATATATATATATATATATACACACAATTTTAAAAGCCCAACCAACATATTATTTGTTTTCAATCCCTGCTAGTAAAGATAATGTTATTCCACTTACAATAATGAAGTCAAGTGCTTCAAAAAGTCCTTCATGTGGCAGCATCATCATCTGTGTCCTAAGCTGAAGTGTTCATATCTACCACTTCAAAAAACATTCTCCTTGCTATGGATAACCATTGAAAAATACCCTGGGCTAAAGACCCCTTCTCATTTCCTGAAAAAAACTGTTCACCACCCATCTAAACTCACAGAAACATATCTAATGTTTGAGTACAAAGGAAAATGACAACTGCACTAACATGATTTCAGTGCATCTAGTGTTCATAAAGAAATGACAATTTCAAGCTGTCACGCTGCTGAAGAATTCTAAAATTGCTGTTGATGCACCATGTAACCAGAGAACAGGTGCTAGAAATGATTGGAGCGCAGTTCATATTAAATAGAGACCTTTGGAAAAGAAAGGCACATTCTGCCAGGGAAATTTGGAGAGGTTCAGCTGATAACACATATTTATGAATACTGGCAAGCAATGGCAAAAGAACAGGAGGTAGAAAGAGAAAAAAAAAATCTTGGATGAACACAGTGATATCGCAGCAGAAAAGCAGACTCTTTCTCCACTGAGACATTATTGCCATACACTGTGCAGGACAGTCAAACCTTTAATAATAACAATGACACAGCACGAAAAAGGCTTCCTCTTGAAAAGAAAAATCAGCAGCCACAGTTAATGAAAATCCTATTTTCCTAACATTATCAGTATCTGAAGGAAAATCTAGGTGCTTTGGGACACCCCACGGCCATTATCTCACAGAAGGTTAAATGGAGTTACCAACTCTTCAACAACTTCTCTCTTTTTACTAAACTCCACAGCTGAAGGGATTCCGCTACAGATCCCAAACAAAGCCAGCCAAAGGTGTGGAAAGCTGCTTCAGGCAGCGTGCAGAACAGTGGGGAGCGTTTGGCAGGTTTTAATCTGGAACTAAGACAGTCCCTTCCAAAGAACCCAGACAGTTCAGTGCCCCTTTTTTGTGCCTCTCGGTCCCTGGAGCTTCTGCTGATTGTTTGACCAGGCTGCCTTTCCCAGAGCTACTGCAGTACTGGGGCTGCCAGGGATTCCTGGGGGAGGAACAGACAAAAGGGAATCGAAATCAAGCAATCTCATTCAGCTGCTGGAAGTTCAAAGGCGGATAGGAAACTCTTCTCCATCCTGTCACCCCCTCCTCCAAACCCCTGTGAGATGCTCAGTAGCCGATCCTGTGCCTGCTGACCTCCCTGAGCACTGCTCAGAGCTCTCAAACACAGCACGGCTGCTCTGGGGACCCTGGTTGTGCCACTCTGAGGTACGCAGCAGCCAAACAGGACAGGAGAACAGCTACAAGGAAAGACAAAGAGAATTTCCCCTGTTCTTCCCCCTCCTCCTGCTTCAGCTGAAATGCCCTCAGACTGGCGGGCTGCAGGAGCCGGCACCAGAGCAGGTGCCACACGTAGCACCAGTCACAGATTTTTATGGACACAGGGATCTGGAAAAGGCAAAGCCAAACTCACCAAACATCTCTCATACACAGCCAGAGCCAGACAGTGCTCTGCAGCTCACGGATGGTTCTAAATTCCACCTTGAGCCCTGGTCACCTGCAGTGCTTTATTCCTGTAGTTATCCTAGGCTGGGCACAGCTGTAAAAAAAACCTCTCTGAAATGCTGACAATGTTTGCCTTCATGACCATTTGTTTTGACTAATTCCAGATTTTGTTTATTGCATAAACAAGCAATTTTCTAATACAAAATTGCTCACCTTTATTTCAGTGAAGCATCCCTGGATTCTGTACTGTGCGATGGCAGCAGGAAGGGAATGATCAGATACTGTGGCAATGGAAATGCTGAGAAGATCTTATCAATTTGGTATTTCAGTCGTAGACTTTAAATAAATCTAGATTTGCATAACTTCCATTCTTCTAGCCTTTTGTAAATGCAAATAAAACATCAGCACTGGGGAAACAGAAGCAGGTTGACAAATAAACCCTTGGGAAAGCCAGGTACTGCCAGCTTCTCCTCTTTTCCTGAATATTCCCCTTTCCAACAGCCACAGTGCACAGCACCTTTCCAAGCCTAAGACACACAGGTTTGAATTCAGGAAAGGCTGAGGAGAATCCAGAGACGTTTCTAGCAAGATCTAGTCCCCAAAATACATTTTCAAAGCTTAACCCATGTAAAGTTCCTGCAAACTCAAAGCTTCTGGATTTGAAGCCATCCTAAGTAATTTGCAATTTTTGAAATTTGGTTCTAGATCAGCAGGAAAGAAGATGCGGTTGAGGCTTTAGGAGGGTAAAGAATAAAAACCCCAAGATCATACATGAGGTGCCTGACAAAAACTTTACCAGTGACTTGTAGCTGATGTGACAGACGTGGGTGATGAATGTCTTGCATCCAACAGCCAAATTCTGCTTTTCTTCTGCAGAAAAGGCTTCAGTTCATTCCTGGACGGCCAGGCCACGCTCTGGTGTCCTGAGAGGCAAATCCCTCCTGGCACCCAGTGATCTGCCCTGGACATCACAAACTACTGCAAGCCAGCAAAAGCAGGAACAAGCTTTGCTAGGGTCACCAAACACATCAGGGGGATGGAGACAAACCAGATGCTGAAGAGGCAAAGAGAACCCAGGGGAGCAGAGTGACCTTGACAGAATCCCAGGGACAGCCCCGAGGACAGAGGCTCCCCACTAATTACACGGGTATTTCGCTAATGTGCCGAGAGAGATGAGTGCAGAGAGCCCAATCACCCTGCTGGGCCCGCTTCTCAAATCTTTCAAAGGTCAAAATGAAACTGGAAGTAATCTAAAATGTCCTGCTCCTGCCCCTCTGTCCCCAGTGACATTTTGGAGCCATGTGCTGGACTAAGCAGCTTGACACAGAATGTACTTGGCCATGTCTCCCCAGAAGGGAGCACATGGAAAAGCATTTAACATTGACCTATTTGTGCTCCCTTTTTAATCAGCTGGAAATCACAGGCTGGCCAGAAAGGGATGCATCTGAAAGCCCTACCTGTGAGCGTAAACGGCACAAAATGTAAATATTTTTAAATTATTATTAATTGAACAACAATTTGACTGGCGAATAAGTAATACCAGTAAGTTCAGTGGTCTCCTACGAAGGGCTCCGTTCTTCCCAAAGGTGAAATGTTTGGTTCTCAGATTGCCCAGTGCAGGAGGCTGGGCATGGACAGGAAAGGACAGAGACCCCTGAGGAAGTGCAGGCGGTGCTAGAGGAGTGCAGGGAGCACAGGACAAGTCCTCAAACTGAGTCAGAGATGCACTCTGGTGTACCCTTTAATACAACTGCTTTGAGGTTTGTAAGATAAATCCTGACTTGAGTAGCAAAGGCTTGTTTGATTAAGTATGACTTTTTCTTTTCAAGTAAGGCTTTAAACTTTCTTTGCCACAAGCTTCCCCTCACTCTCTTTACACTTTCTATGTGGTACAGCACGCAGGTTTCGTTTCCTGCTGAATTCACACTTTTTGTTTGCTTATATATTTCAAGATCTCAATCAATCATGTTGTCAAAACAGTCTTTTTGTATCATCTACCTACCAGCACTTGTCATTAGAGATGTTTAAAGCTCCAGTGCTGTAGAGAGTCTGATTTACGCTCTGACATCTCCCACACTGAGCTTATTATAGTCATGTATAAACTGCCCTTTCACAAGCTTTAATTAGGAAATAACAAATGGTTTGGGAGCATGCTGTTAGGCAGTTTATTCTTTCTAAATTCAGTATTTCCACTGTACTCTACTGATCACAATGTCGAGCTATGCAACAATCATGTTGATTTCTAAATTTTTACTTTAACATTTAAATCTCTTTGTGACCTTTTCCCTTCTCCTCCATCTCCTCCTCCTCAAACACATTTTACAGTTTCCTGAATTGTTCTAGATGCAATATTTCTGAGCTGAAACAGGAACAAGCTAAAAATAAGCATTGCACCATCAGAAAACATTTATTTTATTAAAGGCCCACTGGAGAAGTGGCTTTCTTGGTAACACACCAAACTCTCTGCATTCTAATACACCACTACAGCCTCACCACTTCGCTAGGACTTTAATAAAAACTGAGATGAATTATATTGTTCAGTGGCTTGGAGTCACAAATTCCAGAAAGGGTTATATAGTTCAATTAACTAGTCTCCACATTGCCAGAGCTCATTTTATACAGTAAAATTAACGCTGGGGAAATGCATCTGCAGCAGTTGCTGCAGACCCCGGTGTTATATCAAACACGGTCTGGGGAGATAATCACACAGACCCCAAAATAAAAAGGAGAGGAAGTTCCAGAGGTTGAACATGAAAGCAATATTTCAGATGTGCATCTATGCATCTCTTGCTTGCAAAACTTTGTTTTCCGTGTCTATAAGTGGAATAGTTTATTTGGAGAAGATGGTGATTTGAACCTCACTGACAGAGCCAGTCCTGCACTACCTGTTTATTTCCCCAAAGAATGTTTTAGTATTTATGAGGCAGTCCCAGCCGAGTCCACCTGCAATCAGTCACTGCTGCTTTGCAGCAAACACTTCTGAAGAGATTCATCTCTACAAATACCTAAAGATGATTCTGTTCCAAAATCCTGTTTGCACTGGGCAGCACCGATGGCAGCTACAGAGAGCCTGAAAGGGCTCAGGATGTCTCTCTGACTTGCTTGGCTGCTTTTTCCCACCTCAGAGCTGCTTACTGCTCAGGTACGTGGTGCTCTCCCTCTCCAGCACCAGCTCAGGCTACTTCAGACCACTGTTCCAGCTGTTTTGGTACCAGATTTGGCCCAAATGCCTTTTCCTCATTATTTCACATCCTTTGGCTCCTGTGTGAGAAGCTGCTGCCCAGCTGGTGTCCAGCTACAGGGGTGGCTCTCCAAGGCACTCCCTGCCACGGGCACCTTTGGAAGGGATGCTGAGAAAGCATCAGGAGTTGGGATCTTTGGAGCTTAGAACCAGCAAAGACCCGAGAATCAGCACGCCCACCCTCAGGGAGGCCTGAGCAGCAGGAAGCACACGGGGCAGGGAGGAACATTCAGGTTTCCGTGGTGCCCTTTGCAGGGTGCTCACCCCAGGGTAAAGGCACTGCCCTGATAACTCATCCCTCCAGGGCTCTGGCTGCAGCGGGCTCTGTGCCACTGCAAGGTGTCCCTGCCCCAGAGCAATCCCTGCAGGCTGAATTATCCTGCAGCAACACAAGGTCTCTTTCAGGCCCTTCAACCCAAACAATTCCGAGATTCGCTTCACTTGCTCGGGTGCACACACTGACAGCACCTTGCCCTGTCAATGCCTGGCAGTGTGGAATATTCCCCTGCTTGGGAACTCCTCTGTTTTCCTCCATGGAAAAAAAAGTCTTGGGGGCTGCTCAGAAAGCCTGGCTCTGTACAGGCACTTTGAGAGCTTCTATCTGTGATTTTCAGAGAATAAAAATACATATGTACAGAAATACTACTCCAACACTTCATTAAACCCAGCACACAGCACTTGATAATGCACAGATATGGATTTATTTGACACATGAAGATAGATGCATCATTATAAAAGGGGTGCACTGGAGTGCACTGGTGATCAAACTAAGCCCAACCTGTTGAAAATTGTATTTCCACTTTATTAGCTCCAATCATTCATCAGCTTGCAGAGAAATTCTTGCTCAAACAACATCTTTCTCAAAGGGTTCTTTGGGGAACAGAATACATAGCTTGTTTTAAAAACTGATATATTTTGTTTTAATAAAATGCTTGGCTTTGAGTACACAGACTGATACACTCTGTCAAAATGTGTTAGATCCCCAGATAACTGCATAACACCAGAGTATTATCTGACACGTTTTTGAAGTCTATTTTTACTTATTTTTGTCTATTATTTTATTTATGTTTGGCGGTAGGCTTTATTTTTATTTATTCACATTTGTTCCATTCAAAGTTTAGTCCTGGCATTTCATCTGCACGTTGTGTACTTTTGGCGTGCTCAGAGGGAGACTGCTGGGACTGGGATGAGCAAAATTTGTCCTATCTGATGCATCCCATCGGATTTGGATCTAAAATGGAATTAGGCTGAGACAGGGCCACACTCAGCTGTGTGCTCAATGACTTCCAAAGCAGGGGAATTCTCCACTTCCCAGAAATGGGTTTACATTGCAGAGATGAAGAACTCATTTCCAATTCTTCTAGATCTGACTCCAATTCTCATTTATTGTAGGGCCTGCTATAAATCTTGGTCCTGCCTACATAATTCTGTGATACAATGTGTTATTTTCCCACAGAATAATAATATATAATACATTATATATATACACACATACATAATATATACATACATAATATGTGTGTATATATACAACAATTATATATATATATATATATACACAATTATTTATATATATATATATGTATGTATGTATAAACTATATATATATATATATATATAAAATATCCTCCATAAAATAAAAGTGAGTGAATACCTCAAGGGTGAATTATCCTATCTCAAAGCAAGAAAGTGAAACACATAAAACTTATTTGTGTCTAAAGTTCCAAGGAATAAAAAGGACAGAGTTTTAAAATTCCAATAAATAAATGATTAGTTAGCACTCTTTATAATCTCTCTGCTCCGCTGAATACTTTGCCAGATTGAGTTTCCCAAGGCAAAAATACCCAAGTTCTAGTTTATAAATAATTTCCCGAATCCACAGAACACCTCTATAGAACGTACAGGCAATAAGCAGTCTCACAGAAATCTGAAATATCCATCCTTTTTACCAAAGGAGTTTTTTCCTCCACTCTGTTTTTGCAGTCAGACTCTGAAAATGACCAAATATGAGTATTTGCTCACCCCTCCTTACAGCACTCACGCTTTTTTTAGCAGGGAGATTTATTTACCAGCAGCAAAACACCTTTCAAAGTCCAGCAAGTGAAATTCGGTTTCATTTTGAAGGATCCATCTGGATCAATTTCAACAAATGGCCAAATCCTGAATGTTGAGACTATTATATGAAATCCAAGGCAAGCATAAAAACCTCAGAGGGGACTCGGAGTGTTCAGATACATCTTAGTGAGATACACAATTTAACCCAAATAATATCCCTTGTCACCTTTTATAGCATTCTTTATAAGGGTTATTCCTGAAATTTGCATTGAGCAATCCCTGTTTTGAACGTGCCAACGAGCAGAAGAATTGAAGGCAAGTTTCCCTTCCATTTCCCCCTCCTGCCCATCTGCCTCTTCCCACGCAGAGCCCACCTCAGCTCCCCCAAGCCCCTTGGTGCCAGTGAGCAATGCTGGCATTCCTGCCCCGTGGCACAGGGCTAGCACATCCTCTTGGGAATGCCTGCAGAGCTAGCAGCCCGAAATTCAGCTTCTGTGTCTCCTGAAGGCACCTGGGCTGCAGAGCAGCTGCCCCTCTGCTCCTCCCCGGGGCACGACAGAGGCTCTGGGTGCACAGTGTGCCACGGGTGGAGTGCCAGCACAAAACAATTCAGGTATTTGTACTGATGTTCGCAATAGGAGATGCAGAGGTTAGTGTGGAATTCACCTGGAAAAGCAGCTTTTCAAAGAGGAGAGCTGTCTGCCTCTCGGGGTATGTAAGGTGGAGAACAGGTGCACAAACCCATTCCCTCTGTGGCTGCTTTTAATGCTATGAAAAATTCCTTCCAGGAATTCAATTTTCTGAAAGGCAGTAAGAGCACAGAGAGGCCTAGAACCCGAGACGGCACGAGAGCACCAAACTATGGGGAAGTCTCTGAAAACCCTGAAAATTGACTGGATTCCAATAAAGAAGGGGAAAGAGGCAGGGATATTCTTTTGCCGTGCCCTTGGTTTTCTTCCCTCCTCTTTCCACGCTGCTCTGCAGACTCGAGCAGGAGTGTGGCTAGCCCTAATTAGAGCTGGAAAGCTTCGCAGGGAGGAAGAGCTGAGCCAGGCGATGCCACAGAGCTGCAAATCTGAAAGGCTGAGTAACACCCATGAAGTCCTAGCAGGAGATGAGTGCTCTGGCTCGGCTCAGGGGCTGGCAGCGAGCAGGAGCCACGGAGCAGTGACAAGAAGTTCAAGTTAACAAGACCTGCTGGGAGGAATTTGCTGCAAACAAAAGGTGGATGGGTCTTTCTTTCTGGTTCCAATATGTTCTGCGTTGACTTTATGAGCTCTCCCCCCCCCCAAAAAAAAAAAA
>VWZN01017756.1:1050302-1068480 GCA_013396955.1 Regulus satrapa | reverse complement strand
CCCCCCCCCCCCCAAAAAAAAAAAAAAAAAAAAAAAGCACAGGAATTTTGGTGGGCAGTGTAAGGAAATAATGAAGAAGATAAACAGCAGCAGAAGGGCTGATGGCTGCAAGGACCAGAGCCCAAATCCCACCCGAGTGACAAACCAGCAGAGGCAATCAGAGGAAGGCACTGCAGTGTCAGGATGCTGAAGGCAGGGAGGATCACAGAGCCCGTCACTGTTGATAAACAGCCCCCTTGAAATAAAGCTCTAAAACCCCACTGGATAAAGCACTGGCTGATCTTCAGCTGAACAAACAGGTCAAAGGCAAACACGAACAGGTCCAGGCAAAGATCTGCTCTACAGTGTCAAAGAGAGGGCTGAGACTGCTCCTGCCCTCTGTCCCTCGGGGCTTGGATCCCCTCTGGCTCCTGCTCTGCTGCTGGGGACTGAAAGGGGCAGAGCTGCAGGGGCCACGGAGCTGCCCCCAGCAATGTGAGAGTGCCTCCTTCCAAAGAGGATTACTGACAGGGCTCAGCCTGCTGGGAAACTACACCTGAACGAGGAGCCCAGCCCTGAGAGCACTAATGAGCCAAAAACTCATTAAAATGAGTTAAAGAATTAAATAATCCAAACCCAGAGAAGAGCTCACCACTGCCGTGGGTTAGGACTTGCAATCTATTTGTCCTGCCAAAATGACACATTCCTAAAGCTCCTGCACCTGGCTGAGCTCTGCTGGTTTTCAAGGGGTTTTCTGTGATATTCCAGCTGCAGCAGGTAAGGTTTCTAAAAGCGCACAATGTTTTATGTCACACCTTTCATCCCGGGATATTTTAAAATCTTAAATTATAATTCTGACAAAAATAATTTTTTACAGCTCTGTAGTGTGGCCCTACTCTGTGGTGGGATGAACTAACCATTATTTCAAAAACCACAGCACACCAGGTATACAAAAAAAGAGAAAAATCCTGAAGTGACTGTTAACCTAAATGCTGCCTAATATCAACAGCAAATCATTTGGGTATTTCTTTCAGGATTGACTAACGAAGTCTGAAATAATTTCTCACAGGTTGCTAAATGCCAGTTAGCAGGGGGCCTCTTGCTTATTTGTCTTCTACATGAAGAAAGACTTCTGCCTGAGCTAGACCCAGAACTCTCAGCTGCTCCCCAGTTCCTGCATAAACCACTGAGGTGTCCAGATCCTAAGAAGTATTTGAAATTAGTATCTGAAACCATCTGGTCAAGAGAAATATACAGAAGTTTGGAAGAAACAAACAAAAGAACCCAACAACAAAAACCCAAACAAACAACTGGCAGGAGACAGAGGCATAATTATTCCAATTTGAGCATCCACACAGAGGCAACGCTAAGGCAGGACCAGGGGAAACAAGAATTTCATTTCTCTGCTCCAAACTTTCTGCCACTCTGGAAGAATAACTGCGACTGCTGCTCTCTGAAAAACACTTTCAGCAAAAGCCTTAACGTTCCAAATGGGCCCGCAAATCTCATTCCTGCACGGTTTTAAAGTTGTTTAGTTCTGAATCAGCAGTCTAAAAGTGTGTTTAAACACTGCAGGTAACCATTTCCCATGGAACAAACAGGGAGGAAATCAGGTTATAGCGAGGGCACCCAGCAGGACTCCCCCAGTGTCTACCCAGTGTCAATGTAAACGGATTCCTTTCAGAAAGACACTCGGGGAGAAGGGAACAGATTGTGGGAAACATGTTCTGCATGCAAGAAAGAGCCAGGAGATGGAATGCTGGATACCATGAGATAATTATGCACAGGGAAGAAAAGAAGAATCAGACAGGGTAGCAGCAGAATAACAATATTTCAGGAGATGGGAGCTGTACAAACGGGGCTGACTTGCAGCAGCACAAGGCAGATAATAGATGAGCATCCTCTCTCACTCTGTGCTCACTTACTAATTCATGGAAAATAACTGCCACGCTGCAAGTTTCTGATGGTTTATCATTGTTCAGGCCACTGAAACTACTGGTTTTGCCAACCACTGAGTTATGAACTAAACAAGAAACATACTACAGAGAACTGCAAATGTTTATGCATTAATTTAAAAAAAAAAACCCAAAAAAACTTTCAGACATACTAAAAAAAAATGGATTATGACAGCAGGAAAATTGAGCAAAGGTTGCTGTAATAAGCACAAAAAGACCTACCAAGAAAAACGCTAAGTAGGCACAAATCTGTGCTCAAATTTGAGCTGTGGGCAGCCCAAAACCTCTCTGTTTGTGACCTTCACTACAGGGGGGCTGTCAGGAATGAAATCTCCCTGGGTACAACCCATGACACAAGAATCTGAGAGCTCTCAAAGGAGAATGGGACGGAAATGGGGTTCACTGACACAACAGCAGGATATGTAGATGGGGTTCCACTAGTTCTGCCAAGGGTCTAGCAGAACTGAACCCATTTAATCTCTCAAAAAAGTGGGATTACTTTAGTGATTAATGTAAGATTATGATTCTTTACGTAGGAACTTCTGTTATTTTGTGGTTTTGTACTATGGAGTCACGAAAGGGGCTACAAAAGCATTGCACAGCCAACAGAAATGGCCCATCAGAAAAGAAATTTGATTATTCTTGATTTTCAAATCCACTTGACTATTGGGAATTCAAAATTTCAACTCTTCATGAAATTTTTCTTTAGTAGAGAAGCTTTGATTAGAGAAGAGAGGCTGAAAACATCTATTGGGAAAATGGTTCTTTTTGGAAAAAGAAGGTACTGGCAAACAAAAGAAGCACATATATATATATACATAAATATATATATGTATACACACACACACACACACACACACACACACATATGCTTGGGCCAGGTGAAGACTGAGTATCCCTTTCCTTTCCTGCATATGCACAAGAAAAAAGAAGAAAAATCTTTAAAACTGACTTATTCTTGAAACAAACAGAAGGCTTCCATGAACAGTAAAAGTCTAGTCAGAGAAGTTATTGCACCTGAAAACATACTTTAAACTATTTTAAATAATCAGCAAGCCTATGGCAAAGTCTGAGCTTTTGTTTATCCTCCTTCTGAATCTGCTGCTTCCATTCTGGGACCTTTATAAACAGAGTGACAGCACAAAGCCGAGCCGTGGCTCCAGCACTCCCCATAACACGTAGCCCAGCAAGAAAATAAACCCTAAATTCAGAATAAGACAGAGCAACAGCATTTGCTTCAGGAAGAAGGCAAAGGAACGTGGCACAAGTCGTCACGAGACTCTGAGATTCTTGCCCCCTGTTCACAAATCCAGACTATCTAAATGGCCCGAAGACAAGGTAAAATAAAATCAAAAGAGAACTGTGGGAATGCTGAGCAGGGAACGGCAGCCAACGCCACCTCTCCTGCAGGCGCCCATCACATCAGGCAAAGAACAGAGGAACTGGGTGCTGTGACTACGGAGAGGGCAGGAGCCTTCAAGGAGTGCAAATCACAGAGCACAAACCACAAAACTGGAAAGGTCTCAGGACTAATGAGGGGAGAGCAAACAGGAACTCTCTGCTCTGCTGAAAGAGTAGTCAACAAAATTAGGGAGCAAATGAAACACTCTGGAATGGTTGGTAATTACCACGGCTTACAAATGAGAAGTGTGATACTCAATCACAGAAAGCAGCAGCAGAAGAAGCCCAGATATTGTAATTGCAGGAAAAGATAATCATGTGTATAATAAAGTAACAAAGAAAATTGTGGTAACCAGGAGATCAGAAAGGATTCTGCAAGGGATAATACAAAAGAGGGAGTAATACAGAATAATTTCAGAGACCAAAATGAGGAAGCTGGGGAGAAAGAATGGTGAGGGAGTAGGAGGGATTTTATAACATGCTGGATAGAGGTTTTTTTTTATTTTAGAGACCAAGCTAATTAGACACTGAATAGTCATCTAGAACAAAGGTTAAGCATCAGCTGTTAAGACAGAAGAGAGCACTCAAGGTGAACCTATCACAGATTTCAAAGCTGCAGTAAAAATTAAAAGATGATGGAAAAGTGGCTTAAAATTTTAGGGACAGAAATAGCACATGAAGTGACAATTTCTCCTGTGGTTTTGTTATTGTTGGGAACAAGTGGTATGCATACAAATCATGAAGTATATTTTTGATGCACTTTTAGAAAGAATGTGTCACGGTGCAGTAGCTTACAGTTAATGGAAATATTCTAATTATTGAATATATGTGAAAATAACATTGACACAAGTCAGAAGACTTTTATCTTGCAAAATGTACTTGGTTTGCTTTTCTGCTTGTTATGACATGATTCCTGGAAATGTGATTGCAACCAAATATTCATGTTAATGCAGACCAGGACCCGCACGCCTCAGCTGCAAAGCAGAAGGGGAAATGGATCCTACATGAAAAATAATTACTCTGGGTAGCACCTCATCCCGTACATCATAATCCTTTCGTTTGAAACCACGATTCTTTCAAAACTGAAAAATCCAGATCTTTGTGTAGTCTTGTTAGTCTGGGTGTGTTGAAGAATCCCGGCAGAAACTCAGTCCTGTCCAAACACCAGGGACAAAACCCAGTTCAAACATTTCTCTGCTTGGTGTGATCCCCCCAGGAACTCGCCCCAGCCCTGCTCAGGCTCTGGGCAGGGTCATTTTGTCAAAGGTGTCTTTGCCCACCTCCACAACCACCCTGCTCTCTTTTTGGGCTCTTTCCTGATATCCACAGCAGGGTTGCCTCGCTGCTTCTTTTTATCTCTTTTGCTCAAACGCGCCGGCATCCAATGAATTTATACTGTATGTATTTATTAGAAACATCTGCACTTCTAAAACCCTATAAAGACTTTCCAAGTATCCTATAAAAATAAGTAAAAGCATCATCAAGTTCATGGGGATTGTCTGTATGTTTTAAAATTTTTTTTCAGTATTTTTTCTAAAGAATCATTTTACTAAGTGTAAAAGAAATCTATGTATAAATAATTCATTTTATCTGAACACATATTGGTCATTGAAATGCAACTTATCTTTATTTTGAGAGCCTAAATGGACTTCAGCTGTTCTTTCTTTGATATGTTGTAAGGTGATACATTTCTACTACAGGAATTACGGACTCTGCATTTCTCACTACATGTATATATTTTTGTATCTTCTTTCCCTAGGAATATTTAATGAGATTTCTTTTGTTTGTTTTCTTGTTGTGTTTGGGTTTCGCTTTTTTTTTAAGTGGGAGTTATATTTCACAGTACCACAGAAAATCCAGGCTAGATGCAAACTGGAACCATGGCTGAGGCAAACTCGTGTTCAGAGCCCTGGATCAGCCCAGATCACCCAACACTTCACCCACTCATGTCATGAAAACCGCTCAGGAGGGAGCCTGTCCCACCTCTCTGCGCAGCCTGTTTCTATGTTTGACTGTTCATACTATAAAAATAAAAAAGAAAAAGGAAAGTAATAAATGTCAAAGAAGACTTTGCTCCCACCCAGCAAGAGCCGCTCTGCCCACCGTCTCTCATCCTCCCACTGCAGCGCTGGCAGGATGCTCGTGGCCCCCTGTGCCTTCCCTGCCTCCTCCAGCCTCAACGAGCCCCCAGCCCTGCTGAGCTCACCTGGGACAATGAGTTTTGCTTGTCCTGGGTGTCTGCAGGGATGGGGAGCGAGCTGGGCACAGGAGTCTGGCCAGTAAGAGGTGGGTGCTCTCTCCCCTCACCCTGGCTGTGCCGCTGTCCCCGTGCCCGGGCTGCTGCCAGGCTGTGCTGCTGCCTCCAGCTCTGCTTGCTGCCAGCTGCTTTTTTGGCAGAGCTGCTCCCCAGTGTCCCTGCCTGGGGTCCTTCCCTCCCGGAGCCTCCGTGTCCCTCCTGGGTGGCCTCTCAAGGCTCCTCCTGGCCCTTCTGCCAGCTGGGCTCTGCAGAGCAGCACACCGGCCACTGCCCAGACACTCCTGCCATGGAACACCTGGGGAGGGCTGGTCTCATTAGCTACAGGAGATTAAACTGCCTGTTTGATAGGACAAATAAAATTGCTGCTATCTTCAACGGGCGGTTCCACATGCGGAATTTAATTGGAATGACTGATACCGAATTTCACCTGCACACGTATAAGAAAATATGAGGATTGAGACTGTCAAGTACAAATCTATGCTAAAACACTTCCCCTGAAATGAAGGGCAGATCCTGAGTCCAACAGCTCACTCCTCTGCTGAAAGCATTCCAATTTAATCCAGAGTATTGCACATACTCTGCATTAAATACATTGCACTGAAGAAACACTGGGGGGAATCGGTCTCATAATATCTGTAAGTATGCAAAAACTTCCTAAATAGGGTAAAAGCAAGTGAAAATATAAAGCTAAGAAGACATATAGAGCATTAGAGAAATATAGAGCTAAGAAGAGTTGATTGTTTACCTGTACCAGCATTAGAAAACACGCTATGACTGTAAACCACAAAGCAAACATATTTTGAGGTGTGATGCTCCAAGTGCAATATTTCTGGAACAACAAATTTGGTGAAACCTGGAAAATGACTAGATACATAAAATATCAAGCTGCAGTGTCAGTTAAGTGACAGGTAAATTAAAGCACAACAGAACAAGGACACTGATTTGGTTCAAAATTCTATGTCTGCAGCAAGAATTACATAAATAAATTGGCAGGCAGGCACAGACATTTCATACAGAAGATGACAACAAAACCAGCGGAGAGTTATGAAATCGTGAGTTGTTATTACAATTCCTAGAGACATTTTCTGACCTTCCTCAAACTATCTATACTGGGGGAAACTCAGATACAAACACCAGAACACTGGCCAGGCACAACTGAAGGGTTTGGTTCGTCGTGGGATCTTTGGGGCTGCAGTCCGTGAGCACCAGGAGCTGATTTCAAGCCTTGTAACCCATTTTGTGCCTCTGTGGGCCATGCCCGAGCTGCAGGACAGCTCAGCTCTCTGACCTGGCGCCATTCACTTTCCTAAAGACTCACAAAGACAGGCAGCAGGATGCTGATGCATCCAATTTACTCTGGTGGCTCAGAGGCTGCTCCCAACAACCTCATTCCTGCAGAAGAGACAGTTCTGACAGGAAACTGTGTGCTGAACACAAGATGAGCCATCCTCCAGGCTGTAAACTCAACACTGACTTTATGCTCGAGGGAAGGGCCATGGCAGAAGAGTGTCCCTGCTCCGGGACTGTCCCTGCTTCTCCCAGGGTCGGGATTAAAGATGTTGTTCTTGTTGGGACTCAGATGATTATTGGTTCTTTTCTACACTACAGTCTCACAGAACATGAGTTCTCAGCACACCTGAGAGCTAATAAAGTAGAAATGGTGATGATGGTCTGTCTCTCTCTCTCTCTCTCTCTCTCTACAAGGCCTTTTAGGGGTAAACTAACCTGTTAAGCAATGTCAGATCAATTATTTTTACTTTTAACCCAATAACCAGCCACCTGTTGTCTGCATTGTGGACTTTTCCACCCAGTCCCACAACATCACCCAAACCCAAGAAGAAGGGGAAGAAGAAGGACAAGGCAACACCCTAAAACCTCCATCTTGCTTTATATCTATTACTATATCCCAAACCTTAAACTCAAAGTTTTAAACCATATGAAAACCAGACACTTCTACCCAAACTCCACCCTCACAGTCCCACAGCCATCCCTCAATTTTGGAGCCTTCTCCACGGCCTCAGGTCGGTGCAGTGCTCTCCTGGGGGGTCAGTGCCTGGCAGCACAGAGAGCTGAAATCCTCTGTGCCCAGGGCTCCAACACAGGACATTCCAAGAAGGACTGCAACAGCTGGCACTGCTGATGGGGACTGTCAAGCACTGGAACTGTGCTCGGGGCACTGGTGGATTCACCATCCCTGAAGGGAGTCAAGGAATGGAGATGTGGCTCTGGGGACACGGCTCAGTGGTGGCCTTGGCTGGGTTAGTGACTGGACTTGATGATCTCAGAAGTTTGTTCCAATTAAATGACTTTTGGATAAACAGCTAATTTTGAGGTTGTTAGTTGAAGAAAAAAACCAAACCAAACCAAACCAAACCAAACCAAAAAACAAACCCAAGAGTGGGAGGTGAAAAAAGAAGGGAAATGCATGTTGCTCCAGCATAATTGCCACAAATGTCCTAGTGCTGCTAAAAATGTCTGGAGAAACTTTCTATAGGAATGGCCAGAGACAAGGAAATTATCAAGTCAGGATGTCTCAAAATCTGTCCTGTCTGAAAATAGTCCCATCGTGAGCCGAGGCAAAATAATACTGCGTTTATTCCCAGTGCCAACTGTGTAAACTGAAAACGTCTTCATTAAAAGGGGCTTAACGTACAAGGTGTAATCTTATACTGTAATAAAGCAGGAATTTGCTCACGGTCAATTATCCCGTATCAGCTGGGGGCAGGTGGAGGGGGGAGGATGGAGCTCCCAGCTGAGTGCCAGTAATTTCTTAAATAGCTGAAACTCATTTGCTTGTTATAGTCCAAATATCATTTCATTATCGTAACGGTGCAGAACACGCGGCAGCTACTGACCAAAATCTCCACTTTAATTCTCTACATTTCAAATATGCCAGGTATAAACCGAGTGTGGATTTGGCTTCTGAAAGGTGCAGTATCTGCAACTCTCTGCCCAGGACCCTGATGATTTTAGAGAGCTTCTGTGAGCAATGTCTTGGCAAGGTATGGGGAATTTGGTACCTTGAGGATGCAAACCTACTTTAAAAGGTAAATTCTGTGTGCTGTGCACATGCAGAACTCTTCTAGACAAGTTTCAAACAAGTCCTGCTGTTACTGCATCACACTGCTCTATTCACAGTAAGGAAAAAAGAAATGTAAACATGAAAGATCTTTAGAAAGTGTCCTTCTTCAGAAATATTTTTTTCTCCCTTTATATATCAATTCCTTTTTGTATTTCCACTAAACCTGTGGGGTTTTTTTTGTTTTCTTTGCTGAGAGAAGTTTTAGGCTGATTGCTTCCAAGAATGCCAATAATCACATATCAGCATCCACAGTATCTTGTCTGAGCCTCTGCTGTACTGCATTACCTTTCCCAGCATTTTAGATCAGAATAGCACAAAACTGCTGTTTCTCCTGTCGCAGAGGTGAGTTCTCTTGTGAGATTGTATGGAACAGCTAGTGAAAAGTCACTATTATCTGAATCCAAACACACAAAATAATCCTAAGTGGTTGCCATTTTACTGATAGTCTGTGGGATGTGATTGTGTCATTTACTGAATTCAGCCACTAAATGACAACATGAGCTGGAACTGTGTGAACAATTCTTTTCAGAGCCATATGTCTGCAAATTGTCTGAAAATTGCCAGCACAGTAGAGGGGGGGAAAAAAAAAACCCAACAAAACAACAACACTAAAAAAATCCTCCCAAAACAAACAAGCAGTTGCTTTGAAAATCAAATTTGGAATAATACCACTCCACCCAACTGAAGTGACTTCCCCTCTTCCACTCCAAATGCATACGTGTGAAAAGAGCAGGGTATGATTCCGGGAAATTGCACATGTAGCTGCAGATAGAACCAATAAAAGTCACAGAAAGTGACATTTCTTTGCGTGCTGTACATCAGTGTTAATATGGGAGATTGAGATGACAGGACAGAATACAGCAAATATAGATACAGCAGCATCCGTGGAGAGATACAGTCCTGTAATCCCCCCAGAGACTCCAGAACACAGACATTATTTACACTGATTTGTAATAGAAAATACTTTGCTTTTTGCAAGCAGAGGGGATTTTTTTTTCCCCAGCAACCAAAGCATAAGCGTTTGCTGAAAGCTGAATAAAACTTATGTGACAATAATTAGTACTGGAAACTGGTAAGAGACAAATTGGTCATGAAACAGGCAGGTGTAAGTCACACGAAAGCTCATGATGGAGTTTCACCTCCAGGCATTGCACCTCAGAGCCGTGGAGAAGCTGAGCTGACAGGAATTTTCTGCACAGGACTTTATTCAGCGCCGCTCCCCTCTGGTTACATGAAAAGTTGCCCCAAAACTTTATGCTGGTTTTGCTTGAACTGGTGTGAACACAGCGCTGCAGACACAGTCTGACCTTTGACTGAACCCAAACCCAAGAAGAGAGGCAGCTCAGATCATCCTGCCCACTCCTGGCTGTGCTCAGCCCTGCCAGGATAACCGAGGCTCCAGACACAGACTTTATTCTTGGAAGCTTGGCTGCATCTTCCAGCAGCTCCACCTGGTCTAATGGAAGAAACAACCTCTTCTTTGGGATTCTGCTTCCCTTCTACCCTCAGTCACATCCAGGTGCCTCGCCAGGCAGAACCTGGAGCACGCCCTGAATCCTGAATCCCAGTTTGCCTTTTCCTTCCCCTTCCCCGCGTCCTGGCCAGCTGGGCCATGGAGGGGTTGTGTTCACCTGCAGAACCCTCTCAGCACATCCCATGGCTGCAGCTGCCCCACAGAGGAGCTGGCAGGAGCTGCAGACCGGGATGCAAGGTGCCAAGATCCTCCCAGCCCATCTTAGCTACACTCCCTTTCCACCTCCACGACAAAGCGCCAAACCAGAGCGGGATGGCCGAGGCTTACAGGACTTTTACAAAAGGTGGGGAGGTATCAGTGAAACCCAGCCACCTCTTACAGTCCATTCTTTCTGCCAGAGGGGTCTGTGTGCTGTGTCCTGGTTCTGGAGCAGTTATTTTGACGTGTCCAAGGCAGCAAGCAGCGTCACCCGTGTGTCACTTGGGAGTGCCCACGGAGGGGAGGCAGAACAGATCTGCTGAGAAATGGGCTCTGGGAGCCCAGGACCCTTCCCTGAGCTGAGAAAGCCCCGAGGCTTTGCTGCCAGCAGCCCTTGGCACCCCTTGGCTAGTGCTGCTGTGCCCGTGCCAGCTCTGTCTGCACCCGCCAGACCCCGAAGCGTCCCCAGCACCGAGCGCAGCCCCAGCGAAAAGGGCACAGCAGCTCCTGAAACACCTCCCGTGCTTCACGCAGAAACCCTCCCGAGCTGCTCCCAGCGCCTGCCAGTCCCACTCTGCAGTCAAATCCACGAGATCAGCCATGCTCTGGGACAAAGAACAGCAGCCTTTCATCCTGATCTCAAAGCTCTCCCACAGCGTGGAACAGAGCCTCCGTTTAGCTCGCTCCAGTGGGAAAAACTGATCACAAAAGTCACTGCTGAGTCAATTACCTGTCTTTTATTAGCGGGAGATTTTAAATAAAGTATTTCATTTGTGACATTTCTCGGTGGAAAGTGAAAAAATGGAAAATATTGAGCACAACTATTAGTTTTCGTTGCACGTACGATTATTTCTCCATATTAGCACAGTTGCGACTATTTGAGAAAACAAATTGTTAAGCTTGTACGTGTGGAGATGCACAGGAAATATTTATAATTCAACTTCCATGAGCTCATTTGAATTATTTGAGTTGTTCAAATATTATTCAAGTTAGACTCATCTTATTGGCAACAGAAACAATGCCACGTGACTTATTATTTCAGATTCCTGCATCTAATCAGTGCAGCTGGAAAAGTGAATATTGAATTAACAATTGATCATTAATTCATGACAAATGGTACTGAAAAAATCCACAGAGAAAACAACTGCGAATACTCACTCTTCTGGCAAGTGAACACTCACTCCTCTCTCCATCAGCTGATAGGGCCAAATCTGCCTCATAAATTTTAGACTATAATTCAGCTCTAAGTTGCAGATTAATACTGATGAAGTGGCATTTCATTTTGACACTTCATTTGCAGTGGGACGGGATCAAGAGCTGTTTTGTAGGTTCTAGCACACAGATTTTTAAGACTTTTTTTTTTCTTTTTTTTTTTAATATGGAGTATCTGATGCTCCCAAAGGAACAAAGTTTCTTTTCACTTAATTCCGCCAGCCCTGGTGAACATTTCAGGGCGTTGCTCTTTCCTGTCTGTACAGCCAGAGCTCGGCCCTGCTCAGAGTGCTGGCCTGCTGAAACCCAGCCCTCCTGCCCCCCACACCCCTAACCCTGCCCCTCTGACAGGCACAATTCTGCAAGTCTCAATTACGGTTTATCAAATTCATCTTATTAAAACTCATTAGAAAACAAACAGCAGAGAAATCAGAGGGCAGCTGCCCTCTCCCACACAGCAGCACTGGGGAGCTGAGGGTGCTGATTCTCCAGCTAAAAAAGTCACAGCTGGGAGAGGAGCTTTTATGAGATATCCATAACATTTATTTTGGTATAAGATAGCCTTTTACTAGGTAGGTCACATTCATTCCTGATTAAAAGCATCCACATGGGAAATTATACACAGGACTGCAGCAGCACAGCAGCACTGATACAGCTCCACTGCTAAATCACTTCCTTCAGACAAGCTGTACACTTATTTTCTCCAAATATAAGTCCTGTAAAATCAGTGTATTATCCAGTTTACTTTGGGGGAGAGATAGCCAGACTACCTGGTGATGGAAGAGACTAAAACACCACAAGCTCGGCACATTTTGCCAAAAAAAGGAACTGACAGAGGAGCTGAACCTCCAGGGTGCCCCTGAACCAGCACAGTGCAGGGAGGGCTTGGGGAAGGAAAAGCAGGAGCGAGCACAGTTGTACACACAAGCAGGAGATATCTGTACAAGAGGAGATCTCTGGAATCCATGGTTCTCCTCCTAACTGGCAGCTAGCTGAAGCCAAATGTGCTCTGCTACAGTTCCATTTGTGGGCTCTGGACGCCTTTGCTGGCAGGAGCCCTGCACACAGCAGCCGGTCATAATTAGAAGCACAAAGTGGCTGGAGCTGGGTTTGCCATCACCTTGCAGACACTTCCATCGAGCACAATGGCTCAGTGACTGCATGGTGGGCAGCATGGAGCTGGGGAATTACAGCCCTGAATTCAGCTGGCACCCTGCACTCAACAGAGGTGCGAGGGTCTGGCCCCAAGGAGCGAGAGCAACGAGGCGAAGATGCAGGAACTGCCCAAAGCTGTGCCAGGAGCTGCCCAAAGCTGTGCCAGGAGCTGCCCAAAGCCTGGGCACAGGAACTTTGTGAGATCTGGAACTCAGGCACCCAGTAAGCAGCAGCTCAGAGGATATCCATGAGCCAGGTCAGAGCGGCCCCAGGGGTGCCCCAGCACCAGCAGGGAGGGCAGAGCCTTGCACTGGCTCAGCCTGCCTGCCCTGGCCTCGGGGCAGCATGAAGCTCTCTCATGGTGCTCTCCAGCACGGAAAGCAGCCCTTTCTGCAGAAACCAGCCCTGCTCCTCTGCAGGAAGGCTGAGCAGGGACATCTGACAGGTTTTTGCAGGGGCAGGACACAGGGAATGGCTCCCAGTGCCAGAGGGCAGGGCTGGATGGGATATTGGGCAGGAACTGTTCCCTGGGAGGGTGCCCAGAGCAGCTGGGGCTGCCCCTGGATCCCTGGAGTGCCCCAGGCCAGGCTGGAGCTGCCTGGGACAGTGGGAGGTGTCCCTGCCATGGCAGGAGGGGAATGAGAGGATCTTTAAGGTCCCTCCCAAGCCAGGCCATTCTGGGATTCTGCGATTAGCCCAGACTCCAATCAAGTGCAGGATTGCCCCTCAATGTTATTTTTGCCTGGTCTATCCCATTTGGGGACAGCAGCTCCTTATCCATCCTCTCCCTGTTCTACAGGGGAGTTTGAAACTTCTGCAGCTCGATGAAAAACTGCCTCCCTACTAGAGGACAAAAGGAATAAATCTCCTCTGTACAAGAGCATTTTGCACAAATTATAGCTGCTAACTTCACTGAGCTTTATTTTTTTTAATACAAGTTGAGAAAAAAAAGATCCCAGCTTAATCCAGTTTTCATGAAAAAAAAAATAAATCAAAAAGTATGTCTCAGAGTGAGCTGCCCTTCAAGGCTCCCAGGCATCAGCAGCATCCCATTGCTTTGGCAGCTTCCCCACCCTGGCACTTCCACACTGTTGACCACAGATTTCAAGCAGCTGATGCAAAGCTGACCATTGCAGACTCTGTCCTTGGGTTTATACACGAGCTGTTGGGAGCATTTTAATTCAAATAGTCTTGGCTCCTTTCAGAAATAAAAAAGGGAAGATAATACAAGGGCAGCTCAGCTGGCTGTGCTCCTCAGTGGCCCCCAGCATTCTCTGGGATCAGAAGCTCAGCCCCTGCTCTGAGCAGGCTCTGCTGCAGTGGGAGGGGGCCCTGGGGCAGCGCTCCCCAGGAACTCAGACACTGATCTCACCCAGGTAAGAACTGCTCAGGCATGTCGGGAGGGAGAAACCCACCCGGAACAAGAGGATTGCAATCCCCTATAAAAGACACCAGAGAACACTTTCTGTGGGATGTCAGTGACCTGCTGAGAAGCAGGGCATGGCACGGCCTCTGCACACTGCCACACGTGCAAACTCACAACCACGTACAAGCCCAAAATGTGATTTGCTAGAGCAAAACAAAATCTTACTTAACAGTCATTTAACAGTGTTAATTTTTACAACTGAGTAACAAATAATTATTATTGCCCTATCTTGAAAAGGCTGAAGTCATGGAGATGCAAAAGAAGGGAATTTCACAATTCTAGTGCAGCTTAAGGATCCTGAAAAAAACCCCAGTACATATTCCAGACTGTGGCTGAATTTCTCAGCAGTAGTATCACCATTGTGCCTGGTCTGTGGTAAGACTCCCACTGCCTTCAGCAGAAGGAGATGCACAAACATGGCCTGCTTCTGGAAGCTCAGAGCTGTTCATCTGCAGAGTTCCCAGCACTGGGGACATTTGCACATGAAGGGAAGGAGCATCTGCCTGCTCCTCTGCACCTCAGCAAAAGGAAAGCCCCACTGCAGTCCTGTAGAAGGGAAATGAAACCAAAGAGGGCATAAATCAAAACCTTTGGCTTCAAAACTCAGAGCCTTGCTAAAGGGTTGGAGTTCTGTGTACCCAAGTGTCCCTGAGGGGACACCCGGGGGAGCTCCTGGCATTCACACCCCTCACCCCTGAGTGTCCCTGGGGGACTGGGAGCTCCCTGCAGCTCCCAGCACAGTCCTGAGCCTGCTGGGGATGCTCCAGAACAAGGAGCACCTTCTCTCCTGGACTCGTGCCTTCTCTGTCCCCAGGTTCAGAAAGGCACCCAGAGAACCAGGGTGGAGCCTCCAGCAGCAGCAGAAACACATCAATGACACCTGTCTGCCTCCAGAGGAGCAACTGCAGAGCCACCAAGGAAGGAAGAGGGTGATACAAGTACACAACATTTCAGTTGATGCTGTACTGCACAGTGAACATCCACAGATCACAGAGGCACCACGGGAAGGAACTGCACAAACACCAGCAGCAATGGTGCCTGACCTCAAGAATAACCACATGTGCTTGCAGAATGTCAGGACAGAATCCTCCACAAACTGGAGAGGGACCCTTTTTACATTCCACCTGTCTGGTCCACAGACACAGACTGTATCTCTGTGAGAAATGAGGCTATTGCATGGTGAATGTTAGCTGATCTCACAGTTATATTTAGGGGGAAAATGCTTTAAAAAAGTACTGAAGCTACCAAGACAAATCACATGGAGGCATCACAATCTAATGAGCAGGGCCCTGGCATGTTCCTGCAGATCGGAATTCTTTTCCCCATTAAACAGTAGGAGTGGACTGCTTTGCAAATATTTAATTTCCAAGCTTCTAATTACAGTGGCTGAGTTTTTTCCCCTGAGGAAACAGGTGTTGACACAAGATCTGACAGATCCTAGCAACTGGCATTTACTGGTCCCTTTCTCAGTTTTACAAACACGCATGGAAAAAAGGAAAATGCACGATCTAACCTAAGAGACAAATATTTGGGCTGTGCATTGAGAATTTTTTTGATCTGTGTTTGCGTGGTGAGCTGTTTGTAATCTGGCTCAGCTCTGCCAGAGATGGAAGTTTCAGCAGGCTCCATTTTGAAATGGCATCATCCTGGCTGTGAAAAGCTGCACACATGGGCCAGTTAGGAGGAAGTAATTAAATACATTCACAATGAAATTCTTCCAGTGAGGGGGATTTAATCTTGTCATCTTCCCTAGGCACATCAAAAAGGGAAATAAAATGCACAGAAGAAAATATAAAGAGGATATCTGCTGTACATCAAAAAACAAAAAGCCCAAAAAACAAACAAAAAAAACCCCATGAAAACCTACGATGCTTCCAGTCCAGATTTGAACTACACATGGAAATAAAGTCAAATTTAGAGTTTAAAGAATAACCTGGTTCATTAGCGTGCTGTAATACTGCTAAAATTTTAATGCATTTGATGGAAGCAAGATAACCATAAGAAATGCTACCTATTGAAAATTGTTTTGCTGCACTGCCTGCATGGAGCTCATTACAGCCTCCCTGCCTTCACTCTAAAGCGTCTTGCTTTTGTGGGTTTCAGCCATTGTCCTTCATGTTAAAGTGCAGGGGTTTGTCTGAATTACCACTTTATTGTAGCACTAAACTTGTGTTGAGGCACATTAACAGCACTGTGTTGTCACAAGTTCAGTTATTAATATAAATAACCACTATATTTAGTTTGTTTCTGTATTTGGTCCCCACCCTCCCTAACCCCCCCAGAAATTATTATTTACTTATCCCCTGGAACTGTTGTGTTCTATGCTAAATGCACGCATTCTTTGAGCCGAGTACTGTTTTGGAAATGCACAGTACTTACCCATTTTAGTAGCCTATTGTCTCTGTTCCTACTGAGAGGTTTCTGAAAGTGCATTTCTGGCACAAAGCACCGAAAGCTCTATGGGCTGGCTACTGCATACACACAATAAATCCATCTTTATTCATGCTTCTGCCTCAATAACATAAAAATCAGCTAAGTATCTTTTACACCCCAGAAAAAAATGGCTGATGAACCTGCCTTGCCTCATTTTTTATCTGGAAATGATATCTGGGGCTGCCTGAAGGATGCTGCCGTGGCACTGAGCCATGGGGCAGGTGTGGAAGAGAAGGGGCTGAACTTCATCTTGGTCAAACCTCTTCACTTTTATATAGAATTCCTCGCTATGTAAATAAAGAACCAGATCAGGGTCTGATGCATTATTTATTATATGCTATTTAATATTTTTATTATTATATCATCATATATAATTATTATAGAATAATACTTTGTTATTAATTTTTTTTTTAATATTTTGAATTATTTTTTAGCTCCGCATCGTTCAAAGGCACGCCAAGCTCAGAGATTAATTCAGCCAGAAAGGACTTTGGAAAATGTCTGCTCTGACCTTTCATGTAACACAAAATCCAAAACACATGAGCATGAAAGTTAATGTCTTTACCACAGGGATGGATCCAGATGATTCAACCTGAGCTGCACAAAATGCATCCATTTTTAGTGCTGCCAAGTGATGCAAGTTACACACTGAGGTCCCTGTGGTGCGTTACCTGGGCTGATCTTTCTGCCAAGCCAAGCCTCCACAGAACCACAAGCTGTACCTTGTGTTTTGTTTGGTTTTTAATGCATTTCAGGTCTGTCAATTTTGTCCAGTCCACCGTCTTCAGAAATGAAGAATATTTCAGTTCTAAGTTTCCTTAAATAACAGGCAGTAGGTAAAGGAGAGACCAAGCCTTGAGCCTACAAAGTTGACATGGTCCCAACAGATGGAGCCTACCCATGCCGAAAAAAAAAAGACAAAATCCTCTCAAGATCCAGTAAGAGAAAAAATAGTGGAAGCAAAAGTGTTGAGTCTAAATGTGGCAGGCAGTGTGCAGAGCCATTTGAGTGGGATGGAAGGAGAACCTGCTCCAAGCACGCTTGCAATGTCCAGGTACGGGTCCATCTCCTTCCCATCCCTCTGCCACCTCCTTTGCTTTTCCACTTTCCAGCTGACTGCCATGGAATTCCAGCCTCTTCTGCAATGAACTGAGTGATAATCTAAACATAAACCTCCCTTCCAATCCCAGGAACATTTCTAACCCATCTGAGAACTCTTGTCGCTGGGCCTGCATCCCCTGGAAGCTCTGGCACCAGCAGCAGACGCTCCAGTGGCAGCCTTGGGAAGGCTGTGCCCAAACCAGGCTCACTTTCCCCCTTATGCTTTATAAACTTTCTTCCTTTTTCTTAGAGGATTTGGGTCCCTTTCAGCCACAGCACTGTGCTGAGAGCTCATATTAGGGGTTTTCTTCTGCCAGCCGCCTAAACCTCAGTGGAGTGAATTAACAAAGTCCAGAGCCCTGAATCTACACTTGCTGCTCCCACACAAGTTACCTTGCACTGGTTTCATTCAAGACAGACTGACTGACCAACAAACACGGAGAACTCAATAAAAGCAACTTGTCTTTTGTTACTAATCTGCAAATATTTGCAAAGCCTGCAAGCT
>VWZN01017756.1:1025688-1043125 GCA_013396955.1 Regulus satrapa | reverse complement strand
AAAAAAAAAAAAAAAAATCCAAAAACTCCAAACACTTTCAGGGAAATTCATCTCTTTCTGAAGAGAACAATCAGCTCCAAGTGCCAGTGTCTGGTTTGCAGCACATTCAGACAGATCTAGTCTGGCAATAACACACTACAAATACTTCCAGAGCTTCACTACCCTGTGCTGTTCTGCTTTGAGAGGGATTTTTTTTTTAGTTCTTTAGTTTTTTTCAACATGCAAGTTAAAGGTTGATTCAGTTCTCCCCTGCAAAACCCTTTCTTTCCAAAGGTTGTATATTTGGATTTACTGTGGCTGGTTATTGCAACGAGGAGAGGGAGGAGGGTGCAATCCTACAAGCCTTGGAAAATTGGAAGAATAAATCATGACAGAGACTTTTTCTTCTATTACATTTACTTTTAGGAGAACAGTATAAATAAAAGACTGCAAACGAGAATGAAACAGAAACCAGGAAACACGAATCATCCCTACTCCTATTCCTTTCTTACTCCTGCTGAGGCTTTTTCTGTCTTTACTCTAGAAACACAACACTCTCAAAATCTATTAATATTCCTCGTTTTCCCTAGCTGACTGTCATTATCACGGGAAGTGAGAAATGGCTGTCAAGCTCAAAAGCAAACCCAAGCACATTCCAAATCCCCTCCAGCCACGCTTGTTCCATATAAGGACTTTGCTGCTATTATGGCAGCAAGCAGAGTAAATAATTTTTAAAAATAATTAAAAATGTTAATAATTAGCAATCCCAAAGCGCCCTGTTCTTCCCCAAGTTTGCTCTCTGAGTGGAAGCAGGGATCTCTCAGCCCACACAGGGCCTATCAGTGCCCAGGACACAGGAGACAAGGAAATTGAGATCACATAGCACGGACTGGGCTAGAGGGAGAGCGCAGTTAAGCAAGAAAATAATCTGTGCCCAAGTGGAAAAATCATCAGAATAGGAGGCGGTGCTCTGAGAGACAGCTCTGTACCTCCATCCTCAGCACAATCCGTCCGTGCTCAAGGGCTTCGCCCTGCTTCCCTCCAGAGAGCAACGAGGAGAGAAGAAATACGAGGGACTTCTCATGAGACACAGGCTTAAATGGAATTAGTTCATTAGTTCATATTCCGACTGTAGGGTCAGATTTTAATGACAAGGCCAACACCAGCCAGTAACTTCCAGTCACAGTCACACATCCAGAATTAAAACAGGCTGCTGCATGACTCCCAGCTTTCTGGGAAACGTCCTTTTAATCTGCCCAGCCGAAAGCCATTTCAAGGCCTTTAGGGCTGTTGGTTCTTAGTGGAGCTGGGATTTACTCAGCCCTTGATCAGCTGTTGAAGCGCTCTGAACACAACCAGGGCTGGACCTGCAGCAGCGCCACAGGTTCACCTCCCTGACCACTCACAACGGGCTGGCCCCCGAATGCAGAAGGCTTCTGAAAGCAAGCCTGGTGCTTCTCCAAGCCCCTGGAGCTGCCCCCGTGCCCTGCACCCTGGCTGTGCTCAGCACTCTGTGCCTTTGCTGCAAGAGCCTTTCGCAAACACCGCGGCCTGGGCCTGACTCCGGAGTCGTTCTGCCACAGTTCTCGTAATGACAGTCACAGAGCCTTCTCTCTGATCATTTAAAAGTACATTAAAATACAGCCCTAAGGCGATGAACAACTGGCAAAGGAGTAGCAGTCCCAGTGAAATCTAGGATTTCCTTGCTTTTTTTTTTTTTTTTTTTTTTTTTTTTTTTTTTTTTTNAACAACTGGCAAAGGAGTAGCAGTCCCAGTGAAATCTAGGATTTCCTTGCCTTTTTTTTTTTTTCCTTTTTTTCTTTTTTCCCAAGCGACCTCAGAGAAGCAGCATTTTGGAGGAGAGGTAATATACCTCATTAAACCAAATAATGCAGCTAGGAGAAGCAGACAACCTCTCAGACACACAGTTCCTTCAGGTCAAACATCACAATGAAATAATTCTCGAATTATTGCAGAAGTGTACTCATCTCCAGTGATAACAAATGTGCATTTGAGCTTTACCGCTGCTTATTAAAGCCTTAGCATTTTGGTTTGGGAATGTACACAAGCTCTGTACAGCACTGGAACAGAAAACTTCTCCATTTGAGCTGTACCAGAAAGAGCACAAGCTCTAACGAAAAACAAAACTGCAGAATTCGTTCATTCCTCCTTGAGCAGATGAGTTAGTATTTTTGTACAAGTGAGTTGTACCTAACTTTATTACCCTACATCTCAAAGTCATAAAAATTCTTTTCATATAACACTCTAATCTTCCTCTTTATTGACTATGCCACCTAACCTTCTGTAAATGGCAAATTTCATTGGCACACTCTTGATTTTTCATAAAGTTCCCCAGTGAAAACATTAAATCTGATCAGGCCTAAATCTGAGACAGTTGAATTTCAGATGCAACTCCACTATTGTGAGACCTGAGACTGAACCAAAGCTGATGTACTGACCCAAAGTAATTAATTTGAATAATGTGCCACATACTGTCCACCTGGGGTGCCAAGATCTGAGACAGAAAGTGGCAAATAGAGATGGGTTTGTAGCAGTTGCTGCTGAGGGGTTTGCTTCCCCCCAGGGATAAGAACAGGCTCCAACAAATTAAGAGAGCTTTTTTTCATATTTAGAGCATTCATCTAGAGCCTGACTGGAGGGATTTGTCTATCAATCCTTCACACTTGGTGCTGCCCTGAACTGATCACCCCTTTAATTAACCATGTTAAACTAGCTCCCTGAAGCTTATGATGCTTCTGTCACTTGCCTGTGGGTTTCCTCTTCACTACAAGCCTGAGTGCTTCCATTAAGTTTACAGTGAGAAGAAACCAATAGAGGAAATGATGAAGGATATCCCTGGGCTCCATTTGAAAGACTGTTAAAGAAAGGCTGCACAGCAAAAGAGGATTTAACAAAATCACACCTCCTTTTTTTCTTTTTCTTTTTTTTTTTTTTTTTGGATGCCTAGGGAAAAGAAAACAGAAATAATGTATTTATTTTATGGTACTTAAAATGTCTTTTGCAACAGAAAAAAAGCCCAATTGCCAAGCAATGGCAGCCACCACAGAGGACCCAGTGCTTGCACCAGCTGTGATACCCTGAGCTGGTGAATCAGTGTTTGCAGTGGGAATATTAATAATTGCATATGGCAAGGAGTGGGAGTAGGAATATTCAAATACTGTGTGTGGCGAGGAGCTGGAAACAAAGAAGGGTTTGCTTGGGCTGTAAATAAATGGGCAATACCCCCAGAGATTCTTCTCAAAAGCCTTGCCTGGATATTAGGAATGCAGTGGCTACCTTGGAGATCTGCAAAGTTTTGTCAGGTCACTATCTGTAGCATCACCATTATCTCCTCTAATGAGCATTGTAAATGATGAAGTGTCAAACAATTAACACATTTCTCCTAGTCTTGCACTTAGGATAACACATATTTCCCAAGAGTGGCAAAGAATTTATTTGGCATACTTTCAATTTGTGCAAGGAGGGTACAAATGTAGCCTCAAGAGCAGCGAGCCTGGTACATCATTACCACTTTCTGCAGGTACACATTTAAAAAGTTAGCAAGCTTCTGCCTGAGTTCACAAAACTGATAATGATGAAGCAAATATGACTGTTGGCAAATACACATTTTCCAAAATGAGTTAAGCATTTTAGCACCTTGAAAAAGTAAAGGAGATATGAAAATAATCTTCCTCCTTGCCTTCCTCTGAGCAAAGACAAAACCCGCAAACTTTCAAAGCTTTAAGTGAATTTATACGTTTTTCAGTGGTTAATTCTTCATTCAGCCGTCATCTTTTTAGGCAAACGTTTCTCTTTTTTAACTGGGTGTGATGCAGGACATTAGTGCAACATTCCTGTTCATCTCCTGGCAGAAAGAGAGCTGGGCCTGGCGGCGAATGCCAGCTGGGGTGTGAGGTGCCAGCCCTGAACAGCTGGACGTGTCCCCCTCTGCTGAGGCTCCTCACCCGCCAGGGCCAGGCACCATGATTAGTGGGAGCCAGAAGGAAAAGTCACAGCACAGTCAGGAAATGTACAGCATCACCCATAAATAAAAGATTACTGCTCCACAGTGCTCTTGTCTCTTCTAATTCCTGCTCTTCCTCCCCACAGACCAATAGCAGTGTTGAATTCTGATGAAGCAAAGTGTGGTTCAACCTCAGGCATTTTTTGAGGCAGAGAGCAATTAATTGGCATTAAAGTAGTACACAGCAACACTCACTCTTCTGTCAGGGGAACGGCCAGCCAAAGAGTTAACTTTGGCATCACTAGCAAACTTTAACCACAAGTTTAAGTGTTTGCTTTATTTATCTCTCCCCAGTGCAAAATAAGTGCTGCCCATTTCATCCAAGCATTTAAGAATGATTTTAATTCCAATCTGCCCGTACAGCCTATGGAAGACAGAAGACAAACCAAGTGCCTTTTATTAAATACATGCTCAAAAGTCTGCTGAATAGAGCCTGGATGAATTAAGGATTAGGAGATAAGCCTTGGGAAGAGAAAATACAGTAAAATTGCATCTGTGGCACTCCAGAACAGAGAAGAGCAATTGCACCATGCCCTGCAAAATATAAATGACCCGTGACACCATGGCCACTTGGCTTTTGTTTCCCGGAAACACAAACCAAAAAATGGGGAGTGATATGGGAGAGATACAGACCCAAAACTTTACCCTCCCTCCCATTCTTGAGCCACCACTCAGGACTGTTCTGTTTCAGCTTTGAAAAATCCCTGTTACCTCTGTGCCCTCTGCAGAGGGCCAGGGTGGGCACATCTAGCAAAGAATGAAGAACGTTCAGCTTTTCTCTGGTTTTACTTTGGAAAAGCTGCATGGTTGACAGAACATATGAGACACAGCAGGATGGACAGTGTGCCTAGATCCTTCAAGTTTACGACTGTCAAAATTGTTAAACTATGCTATTTTTAGTGAAATTACAATTTGGAACTGGCATGTTGATTCCACCCAGTTGGAGCCTGCTTCAATGCCAGTCAGCAAACTTTGATTTATTGCTCTTTTATTCAGGTCAGGAACCCTGACCTCCAGAGCAGGGAATTCATTGGTTTTAGTGCTCCAGACAAGAGGTGAACATTGCATTCAAATTAAAGCTGTTTATGCTATGAAGGAGAGGACAATCTTCAAAGTGATGAAACTGGCTTTCCCTAATTAGCTAGAACTAAATTTGATGGCAACCTACTGAAACAGACAACAGGGTAGGAAAATAGAATTGTTCAACATGTTTAAGAGAAGGGAAATCTGGTAATCAGAAATTAGCCTGAGTAAAAAAAACAGCCTCCAAGAGAAGGAAAATTAAAGAAAAAAAATTAAAAGCTGAGAGATAATTAATTTTAAGCATAAATTGTTCCTTAGATAGATGGGGACTGGCAGCATTTTAAGATGGTGGAAGGATCCTAAATGTCTTGAAACTAAAATAGAAACCAGTCAGCTTCTGACAACAGCTAATTTCTCTCTTCCATAGAACCTCAGTTCAAGTATTATTTGTGCATTCCCTATGCTTTGATCAATAATGTACCAGTACCTAAAGTACAAGCAGCAGCATCTGTACTCAAAGAAAAGAAAAGGAAGAAAAACAAACCACCCTGTGGAGTGAGGGAGGAGCTGAACACTGCACCCAAGAGCTGGTTCTCTGAGTGCCCTGTCCCAAAACCAGAGTGAGCAATCTGGAGGTTCCAGGAGCTGGAACAGGAGCGTGCCAACAAAAGCACTCCTGGGTGACCTGTGTGATAACAGGAAGCTTGGCTGCAGCGGGATGAGTGCAAGTCTGCGTTAGGGATGCTGGGAGAGAAGGAAATAAACCTGGTCTTTGTGGCAACCTGACAATTCTCTGGCATTTCCTCTCAGACTGGTGGTGGCCAAGTTTGAAAAGTCTCATGTTATGACAGGTGTCAAGGAGAAGTATATAAAAAGCCCTGCAATCTTAAAACAAAATCCATGAAAATATAATAAACCTTTAAACCTGGCACCGTTCCTTTAAAGTGAAAACAATTAAGCACCATTTCAAGCAAAGTAGCCAAGGGGAACGGCAGAAATCAAACATTTTTACTTCCAGATTAAGTAACATTACGAGAAGAAAAATACAAAACAAAGAATAAAAGGGATTGGTTCTGCATTGCTAAACCATAAGGGACAAAAACCAGTGTTGGCATAACATTTTTCATTAACTACAGCAAAAGCAAAATGTACATATCAGTGTTACACATCCTTTTCTTGCCTAAGGCTCTGATTAAGTTCCCCAAACTTCCTTTGCTGTATAGCTTTTAATGCACCACCACATATTTTTCTGCTATCATTGAACATGTCAGAGAAATATCTCTGCAGCATGCTAAATCTAGGTTAAGACTCATGGAGACAAAGAGTGTTCTTTTTTCCTACTCGGGATATTGAAATGGCCATGGTGAGGGATTTTTTCTACTCAACTCCATCCATTTCTGTGAAATAACCACCTCACGTTTGCTACAGCATCAGCCACAAGTGCTCAGGTGACTCAAAGAAATTATTATTGGGCTGGTAATGGCCACTGGATAATTTCTCTTGCATAAGAAGCTATCCTGATACGAGTCTGATAAAAGCACAGCATGGTCTCCTCCCATGTAAATTCCAATCTCTGCTGTACACAGGGAACAGAGCCAAAGAAAATGTGGTCTGCTGGACTTTACAGAAGCACATAGGAAAGAAAAGTTCCTCGATTTTTCGCCTCGCCGCATCCCCAAACTGTAAAACGCTTCCTTGACAGAACTCCCTTTCCTCTGCCGAAGGCCCCAGCGCGGCAATCCCTGCCAGCCGGTGGGGTTGAACATCGGCGTTTGCACAGGCTGCTCCTGGCAGAGCCCGCGTGGGAGAACCACAGGCAGGCAGGAGCCAGCACCCACTGCAGCGGGCACAGAAGGGAGAGAGGGAACGGAGAGATTATTCATCAGGTGGCACAAATGACCAAAATCCGTCAGCGAACTTTCCCGGGCGAGTGATTTCCATTGTGCGACGCGCGATTCAAATTGTGCCTACTTCAGCTCTCTCCAGCCTCATGAATTTTCGGAAACTGGGGTAATATTTCAATATCAATAAAACAAGACCAGCTGTTGAACTGATATAGAAAACTTCTTTGGCCTTCGCTAGCGAGCGAAATTTTCCCTGCAGCAGAAGGAATTTTGATCAGCCTCAGATGCGCTGGCGTGGCACACACAATCCCTGCCTGGAGACACGTGTGGGACAGAGGAGGGAAATTAACTGCATCCAGCTCTGCGAGAGAGAGAACTGCATCCAGCTCTGGAGCAGAGAGAACTGCATCCAGCTCTGGAGCAGAGAGAACTGCATCCAGTTCTGGAGCAGAGAGAACTGCATCCAGCTCTGCGAGAGAGAGAACTGCATCCAGCTCTGGAGCAGAGAGAACTGCATCCAGCTCTGGAGCAGAGAGAACTGCATCCAGCTCTGGAGCAGAGAGAACTGCATCCAGCTCTGGAGCAGAGAGGACTGCATCCAGCTCTGGAGCAGAGAGGACTGCATCCACCTCTGGAGCAGAGAGAACTCATCCAACTCTGCGAGAGAGAGAACTGCATCCAGCTCTGGAGCAGAGAGAACTCATCCAGCTCTGCGAGAGAGAGAACTGCATCCAGCTCTGGAGCACAGGAGGGAACTGAAGCACATCCCATCTCTCCAAGCTGCCCCGTGGGAGGTTCAGCACAGCTGCACAGGCTGGGTCCTCATGGTGGCCCCAGGCAAATGCTGAGGGACAGGGACAAGGGCATAGACTGGACTGGGATGGGATGGGTTCAGCTCCTGCTGCCTCCACCCTGCCGAGCTCTTCACTGGTGAAGGATTCATGCCCCAGGGTGAAACTCAGGGGAAATGGGCACAATTTGCATTTCGAACCGAACAAATAGTGAGAGAAGAAAAGGAGGCAAACATCAGCCACTGCCTGCCCCGATCTGCTCAAGGCACTGCAGATTGCACCTTTCACTTGCTAACACCTCGGTGAGGCAGGTGAGAAAACCGTGTTATTTTAGGCTTTTGTAGTTCTGAAGGCACTGGCTTTGCACTGGTTGGGAGATCAATATGAGAGTACTGAGCTATCCACATAATTCTACATTTCAAACCTTGACTGACTTTTTCAGGCACCATTAAAATCTCATTTATGCGCTGAGCTTAGCATGAAGCAAATGTACAAGTTGTGTACATGTCAAGCTTAGTGCCACCAAGACAATTTCTTAAGAGAGAGGCACAGTCAAGTGCTCTTGTCGCAGCTACAGGAAAAAAAAAAATAAAGATGTTTATTCTAGAAAGGCTCCTCCACTGTGCCCTTCCCAGCAGAATCAAAGGATTAAGTGTGATGTTGACTGTGATGACCAAAATGAAATAGATATTCATCATTATTCAGGAATGTCAAGGAGAATTTTATGCTATTTAATGTATCGCCCCTGAAAGAATAGCCTGCGGTTTAGGCAACTCAATTAGTAATTGAGTGTGTGCCCAGGGAATTCGTGTACAGTCCAAGTAAACACATGGTCCAAGAAACTCACAGCCCAATGCGACTCTTGACATCTAGGCCAGAACTCCAGGACTAAATATTTGCATTTCAGCTCTCATTTCAGGTCCCCACCAGGCCTCCTGGAGGCTTGTAAAATATGATGTTGTTTTCTTTTCCCCTGATTTTGTTTTTCCACACAACTCTGCATTGCCAAAATCTGCCTGGAAACCGAATATAGGAAACGAATGTAACAGGGAAAGTCAGCATTTCAGAAGAACTCAAAAAACCAAAAATGTCAATAATAGGGTTTTCAGGAGGTCAGAATTAGAAGACTTTCAACAAACTTCTGAATACTAAGGAGGATCAGACTGGTTTAGAAGGATAAGTCAAAGCAAAACACGAAAAATTTTGTTGTGCTATATATCAACAATTACTGTTAACACACAGCACTTGATTTAATCCCAGTTTCACATTTCCACTGACAGTCTCCATAAAATCAGTGAAAATTTAGTTACTGGATTTCTCATGCCATTCTCCCAAGCGTCGAGAAAGTTTTAGACTATGTCTGTAACAGATCGTTTAATATTGCCAGTAAAACATCTCATGCAGAAGCCAGTAAATAAAAGAGTTTCCCCTGTCTTAATTCTAATGCACTCTGTAATGTGTGAAATCTCTCCTTGGCAGGGGCTCTGGAGGAAGCAGGACACGGTTTTCTGTCTTCCTTGCTCTGTCTGCTTCCTTCCTCCATTTCTTAATTCTCTATGGACCCAGAAACACCAAAAAATGACTCAACTCCTTTACCCGACTCCAAGAAACCCCCCCAAAAAAACCCTCTTTATCTCCTACAGCAAGAAATTAAAGGCAGATATTTTCTCTTTAAACATCACTTAAAGGATCCTCTAGCTCAAACTACCCACAAATGTCTGCAGCCCTCTCCTGTCAGAAGAAAGGACTCGTTGCTATTATTGCTCCAAGTTTTGGGACTCCCCATGACCATCTGGACACTGCAGAGGTGGGTGAGGCCCAGGAGTGCCACAGAAAGCCCAGTGGGGTGGGATAAAGCAGCAAACACGAGCTGCAGCACTCGCCCTCTTGCGCAGGGTCTGGAGTTGGAGGTCCCAGGAGGATGAATTTGCCCTGGGACAGGCACAGCACGACCCTGCTGGGGTGGAGGGAGTCTCTCAGAGAATTTGTTCAGCTTTCCAAAATGAGAGCTGCAAACTGCTCCGATTGCTGCCCGTAAATACAGCCAGAGAACAGATTCAAGCTGAAAACCAGCAGTGATGGAGGAGCTGGAGTACAGCAAGGGGTCGTGATTAAGCTGCAGCTGGAAAGTCACATGAAGGATTACTGCCTCTGGGACTCCAAAACTCTCTCTTCCCATCAACAGCTGGACAAAATACTTGACTTGTTTGGGGAAGGAACATAATTTATATCATGGTTTGTATAGTCCAGAAGTCTGGATTCTGTAAGTTTCATGATGATGTGACTTTGGGATGGCATTTTCTATCTGGTATGGGACAAATGTTTGTGCAGGTCTACCCTGACGCCAGACCAACCTCATTTCATGTTCTTAGTTTGACAACGCTTTTTGTTCACAAAGCTCGTGCACTTTCCTTTTTAACCAAGTTAAGGTGCTAGAGGGACACACAGGTTTAATATCAAAGGGAGCAATATCCAGTGAATTCCTCCTCAGGTTGGAAATCCAGAACTGCTGGGAGAAAAAGATCCTCTTCAGACTCAAGCCTTCCAGAAATGTCCAAAGCTTTTCTCCCTTCATTTCCAGAAGTCTGCCCTCCATCTCAATTCCCTTTTAACTCTCTCTAACATCACAATCACAGACAGTCCGTGTGTCTGCACCACACTGGCAGACATCATAGTCTCAATATTTTATTACAGCTATTAAAAGCCATCACAGGATTGGTTTGTTTCTAAGCTGAACAAAGCCATATTAAATGAAAAGCACAATGCAGGAGTAGAGGAAGAACTTCACAATCATAGTTGACAGCTTAGCTATTTATGCTGTAAATGCATCATAAATAATTTCTGAGGTCTTCCTACATTTCTGTAGTTGGTCTGTAGGAGGCTCATAAATAGATTGACAGACCTTTATTAACCAGCGATACCCAAACCCTGAGGGGAGGCAGTACTGGTGCAGATCCCACAGAGGATCCTTCACAGGCACACACCTTTGGGAAACTGCCTCCAGCGCAGCCCCACAGATGCATTTTGAACCTGGGCACCTCAAGCAGTGAGAAGAATCCATTCCCCGAGAGCCTCCAGCAGGCTCAGCCACTTGAGCTTTGCCAGCACCGTCTCCTCTGGCTCTCCACCTTTCCCACACAGCCCTGACCTCCCATGCTTCTGCTCCTTCCTTTATCATCACTTTTTTTGCTAATGGGCCCTCTCTGGCTTTCCTGGAGCTGCCCCCAGCCCTCAGAAGTCCTTCAGCTTTTCTCCAGCTCCTCTCCTCTTACTCCAAGCCTTGCTCTGCCTTTCCTCCCGCCTGCACCCACTCCTCTTTGCTGCCACTCTCCTTTTCCATCTCATCCTGCTCCTGTGCCTTCTGAGCTCCCCCTTTTGCTCTGCTAATCACCGTCCCACCTCCAGCACAGCTCCACAGCAGCCTCCTCCTCCTGCAGCACCTGCCTTTGCTTTCCTCCTGTGCCTGACAGCTCCTAATGACCTGCAGGAGGACCAAGGACACGCCTCGAGTGCTTCAGGTGAGCAAAGGACAGAACCAATTCCTCTGCAGAGAAGCCATTCACTAAGATACGCTCCCCCATACGAAAAAAGGGGCAGCGTATTTGCTTTTTCATTATATTCGTTTGCTGAGAAGAGAAAAAAAAAAAATGACACTTTTTTCTTCCCCNTTTTTATTTTTTTTTTCGGAAAAAAAAAAAAAAAAAAAAAACCCTTTTTTTTCCCCCAAAGAAAAAAAAAAAAAAAAAAAAAGGCAAAAAATCGCCAAGATTTCACAACACTGGAATTTACAAGCAGTGGTATTTATACAAAAATAAAGTTATTTACTAACATAAAACAACCCACAAGGCTTAAATGTGACAGAAATTTATGTAAGGAAAAAAAAAATACATCAAGATTTATTAAATAAAAACATACTACCTGCCAACAGAAACACTAAAAAATAAAAATATTTTTTTAAAAAAAAATCACAGATACTCAAAATGCAAATGATTTGCACACCAAGTTCACCTGCAGGTATCAGGTGTGTGAGAGCTGCTGGATGCTGAGCAATGCCAACCTCTGACCCTGCAGGCTGCTCCTGCCCAGCCCTGTAACCGCACGCCCCTCCGTGTCCCAGCAGGCTCGGAAATCTCCCTGCCTTCGCTCAGAGCTGCCCTCTGGGACAGCAGATCCCTCGGGATCCTCGCTGCCAGCCAAGAGCTCCCTGCCAGGTGCTCTGGGCATCCGAGCAGCACCCGCACAGCTCCACCACAGCCCAGCACAAACGGCACAACCCGGCCGTTATTCAAAGCCTTAAAATATTCACCACTTCCCAGGCCAATTTATTATTCAATTGCTCCGAGATGACAGCTGAAGTCTGCTGCTGAATCCTCACTGCCCCCCTCCGTACGCAGCATGCCTAACTGTGCTGCTCACAGCTCTGCCACCGCTCCGGAGCTGCGGCTCCGCTCTCCAGGCACAGCAGCCAGGGGACAGAGCTCTGTGCACAGCATTCCCAGCCGGCCCTCTGGACAGAGAGGGCTCGGGAGTGCTCTCCTTGCATGCCAGAGTCACAGCAGGGAGGTTATCAGCAGGGCACTGCTGAGGATGCTGATTCCAGCCGCGGTCCCCGGCACAGCCTCTGAAAGGGCTGGATCTTGGCACAGACAGCTCCTCGCTCCTCTCTGGCCACCGAGGAGTTAAAGAATTGCAAAATACTCAGCTTCTGCTTCTACCTGGCAAAAGCCATGCCAGACGAAACAAACAGCATTTACACGCCCTTATTTGTAAAGTGCTTTGCAAATACGAACCCACTGCCACACTGGAAGTTAAATGGAGGAGGATCTCAAAATAAGGAGATGAGGGAAAAGGAAAATGGGTCCTGCTCTGAGCCTGTTCTGTGCAAGTGAGGAGTGTGGAAGGGCCTGGCCAGTAAAGGAGCAGTGGAGGAGGCAAGGAGACGTTCAGGGGTAATAGAGGTGGTCTGGTCCAGTGCAGTGAAGGACCCAACAGGAGATAACCAGAAAAGGAGGGAAACCAGAAGGAAGGAAACACTAAAAAATACGAGGACATCTTGAGAAGGAACATGAATCAGAGATAGTCACACCACGGCAGGATAGCAATTTCAAGGTGTACTGCAAGTATTAGAGATCCAACATGGTGTAGGGTCACCTTATACCGTAATACTGGGAAGAAGTAGGAAAAGAACAGCACAATCACCTTTTGCAATCCAAATCCCTGTAGAGACTCTCAGTAAGGAATAGCAAGGCCCATAAAGACCTCCACAATCAAACTTGAATATAGCTGAAATCATAATATTATCATACAGGCAAGTTCTGTCCAAAATCTTCCCTAAATTTAACAAAAAGGAAAGTAGTAGGCAAATAAATATCCCCGGAGGTGATTGCTGTGTTTCAGTGGCTTGGCATACGTAAGAACTGGAAATGTTCAGCCCTCCTCCCTGTACAACCTCATCACAAACAGCTTTAGAGATATTCTCTCTGACACCCATAATGTTACATCATGCTATAAGAGACCTCCAATAACATTCATTGTTTGGAAGGAAAAATCTGGATCAACTGTCCAATCACCAAAGGATCCCGAGCCTGTAATTTAATACAGATGGGAGAGGTTTCATCAGGAGAGGCATTTGGGCAGCACTAGTGAGGCCTCATCTGGAACAGAGTGAAAGGTTCCACCCAAGGAAAATAAAGTCAATCTGCATTAGCAGTAGCATGAGTGAATTAAAACTTCTTTTAAAGAGGAGGCTTTTGGTGTTTATAACCTCACAAAATGAAAGTTGAGAAGGATCTTATCTATTTTTCACTCTACCTCACCACAGAACTAACCTGCAACAAGGAAAAAGAACATTTTAACTAAAGGCTGATGCTGGCACAACAATAAATGTTATAAATTGGCCATAAATACACCCTAGATTAGAAACAACAGTATAACTATCATATAAGCAAGGAGAAAAATGGGGATAGGAATGACAGATGCAAGGAACCACAACCATATGGGCTAATGAATGTAAAATATTGGTTCCACAGACCTGGGTACATGAGCCTGGATTTGATGACCCTCAGGGCTGGCTTTCCTGCTTCCCCAAGTCCACCAGTCAGACTTTTCCCAGTTCAGGTCCAGGCTGCTGTGCCACAGAGCCTGACTTACCCACTCTGCCAGGAGCATCCATGGTGAATTACTGACTCACGTGAATTAGGGAGTGAAAAACCAGGCTTGCCAGATGTGCTTTTTTCACATATTTTGACAATTATAGTTCAGCTTAATCATTTATGATAATACTTCATAATGTTCTAGCAAATGCTCTGGAGTATACTTTGCAAAAAAAATAATGAAGTCTTAAGTAACATGGCAACTCACTCAGCTTTTAAATCTTTGCTGAGAAGCAGGAGGAAGCAGCCAGTGTTTTGTGCAGATTATGGAGAGTTATTGTAGTGAAATTAGGAACACTTCCATTATTGCTTCCCCATCAGGTTCTTAAGCATTTACTACTGTAAAAACGCCGTGGTTCTCCAGCAACATGAGTCCCTCAAATGAGATCAAATCAGAGCAGAGCTGCAGAGCTCAGAAGCAATGCTATTAAAGACATGGGGTTATACAATAGAAACCATGGGCAAGGACTAACAATTTCTGTGTCTGCATTCAGCTCTGTACTCTTAATTCTCATTGCAAGTCAGCTGTCGAAGTCCGACATAACAACCTTCTAATCACAGCTTTGCTCAGCAAAAGCTGCAAGCTATCACAAAAGTGCTTCTTTTACTAAAAACAAAACAAACCAAACCAACCAACCAAAAAAAAAAAAAAAAAAAAAAAAAAAAAAAAAAAAAACCCCCCTTAAAAAAAAAACAAAAAAAAAACAAAAAAACCCACCTTAAAAATAAGTCTAATCAAAATTTCCCATCTGACTTCTTTATCACAACTCCTGGCCAGGGTTGGAGAAGTACCAGAAAATGGATCATGTGATCTGGCAGAGCTCATTCAGAGCACAGGCAAAAGTTGATATAAGCACTTAAACACCTCGTGGCAGCAACACTGACACTGCCTCAGCTGTGAGGAACGTCAGCAGCCGAGCAGGGCCCGTACTTAATTTCAAGGAAATTAAGGGAGCCAGTGGCATTCACAGAAAATTCCCATTTCCCAACTTCCTTGTTTTGCTGATTGGCAGCAGTTGCCATTATAACATAAGGTGGAAAACAGGAACAACTTGCACAGATCTCTCATATGTCTCACATTCTGTGTTTAGGTGGAAGGAGTTATTGTTCCAAGGCTCAGAAAGAGGTAACGGAGCATTCACTGCAGATGCAAGTCTGAGGCACTCTCCATTTCAGAACATCAGAATCCCTCCAAATGTTGTGCCAATGGAGACAGTAAACTGACAAGAAATGTAGATCAATGTTCTTTAAACATTTCAGCTTTTCTGATAAGCAAACATTTCAGTCTGTGTAATATTGTCAAACTACAGCTGCAGAGAATTTTGAAGAGGCTCCTATGCGCGCTTTAAATATTCCTATTTCTTTCTACCAGAAAATGTTCTCAAGAGAGCAGAACGCCAACACAATCCTGTTCTCAGCGCTCCTGTTCTCGTCTCTTGCCTGTGCTGAGCGTGGCAGAGCCTCGGGGAGTGCCTGGAACTCGGTGGCACTGCCTGCACCAGGCACTGCAGAGCTGCACCAGCACACGCAGGGAGATCTTCGCCCCTGGATCTGCACGCAGAAAACTTCAACGGCATTGCAGAGAGAGAGAGAGAGGATTTGGGCAAGCAGGAAGAAGGCTACAGGCATTACGCTGCCATTAAATTAGCATTTAATCTTGCCTTCACAAGATGCAGCGTTCTCCTGAGAAATGTGATCTTTGCGAGATACCAGACTCAGGGATCTGTCAAATAATCAAAAAAGCTGATTTCCTACCGCAGAAAAATCGTTCCATGAAATAAGACTTTTTGAATGACACTCAGAGAAATTACAGGAAGGTAGTGAATGCTTCTTGTTTGACGGGAAGAGAAATTCTAAAGAGCTCACACTAAAAAGTAAAATATAAAAAACGAAGTATATACATGTGAAGGAATTTATATAAAATTGAGACTCCATCATTAAAATTGAGTCCAAAAGGTGTGAAGAGATAAACAATGTCTTGAAAATTCCCGATGGCCTCGGGAAGCTCTGTGCCATGTAATGACAGGAAAAGTGATTTGGACAATTAGGTCCATGTTCTGTGTGTGCACACAAATTCAAAAGGCAGGAAACAACTTTGCAAGTGAGAGATGTTTTTGTACATTCTTTCCACGTCAACCAGTAAAGCTCTCAAACCGCTCACAGCTAGGAAAACATGAGAATATTCTGCAAAAATACACAAAGATTCTGTATCCACTTCAATATTTTTCGTTGTCACTTTCTCCTTTCTTTTTACTTTTGTTATCAAATCCAGGAATGAAGGACAAAAAGTTGTTCTGGGCAGTCTCTGGACGTGACAGCAATGACTGCTGGCCTTCCAACATACACCAGCTAACAGTTCTGTTTGGTGAGAAAAATGAATCTGCACTTGTGAGACACCAAGCAGAGGTGTTCTCCAGATGGCAGGAACTTCCTCTACTTAGGAGATTTAAAAAAGAATAAGAACAAAAAAACCCCAAACAAATAACAAGAACTTTGTTAAACTTTTCAGGAGGCAGAAAATAGTAACGTGGCTTGCTAATCACTTTGGAACGCTTTGCAAGATTTTGGCTCCGGCTTTGCCAAATTAAAAACTTCACCCAGCTGACTCATCCTTACTCTTCACAATAGCCAAGATTCATCATCCAAAGTAAAGGCAGGAACAAGAGTAAGAACTAGAAAAGTGAATTTTTGTGTCATATTTCAAAGAGATTGAGCTCTGCAGGTTTTACAAACACTTCAAGGGAATTTGAGTTACAGTGTTTGAGCTCATTACAAGAGCTCAAAATCGAAGAAGATCAGAAATGCCAAGAAAAAACAAAAGATATGTCTAGCATCTTCCAGAAAATCAACTCATCCCTATGATTTTACATCAACATATAAAATGGTAGTAACAAAAGAGTCAAACGCTTTGGCATCACGTTGGTTCCACAAAGTGACATTAAAACATTTGTGTGGGTTTATGAAAGCAGAGCCTCCACGTCAGCTGAGCCAGGCAGCCTTCCAAGCCCAAGGAGCAGCCCTGCTTTTGGAGAGGCTGCTGTCTCTGCCTTTCAGGGGCTGTGCAGTGTCTCTGCTTCGGTGGCACAGCCCTGCTCAGCTGGCCCTGAGGGTCACTCGAGGCTGCTCTGCACTCCCCTCCCTTTCCCTTTTCTCCTCCCGGGGGGCTCCTCTCACCCTTCGGCTGCCCTGGGCTGTGGCAGCACTGGGGGTGCTGCTGGCAGCTCCCAGTCCCATTTGACATTTGAAATTGGGCAGAAGGTGCCTGTAGGGCAGCTGTGAGCAAGGCACACTCAGCACGTTCACACCTGCGCGACCCAGCTCAGCGTCGCGAGGCACGGGACTGAGCCAAGGCCAAATGCTACAGCTGACCATGACAATGTCCCTTTCCTGAGCTGGCTGCTGTGCTCTGAGCTCCTGGTGGGACGCTGTCCGTCCCCTGCCACAGCCACAGGGTCCACGGGAAGCAGGGGAGGAAGGCAGCCTGCACACCAAGGTACAAAGTGCTATAGGCTTATCCAATAGGTCAACACGAGCAAAAAGCCTCTGAGGTCTTATCTTGTATTGATTCAGCTCTTCACACAACTGTTAAAGCAAAGATCTCTCGTCCTCTCTGGACAAAAAAAA
>VWZN01017756.1:1010903-1025651 GCA_013396955.1 Regulus satrapa | reverse complement strand
AAAAAAAAAAAAAATCAAGCAATCTTACAGCATAGAGATGTTTTGTTCCAGACAGTATTTACTTCTCTCCAGGATTAAGCAGGCATCTATTCTCAAGGAGCACAGGGGATAACCTGGATTAAGCTTGTTGCTTCTCCTAGTGAGAAATAACCTGTTTGCCAAATATTTTTGAAGTAACTGTGACATCCAGAAAGTCTACTTGAATCTGGGAAGCAGAGAAAAGTGTTAGTAAAGAAAAAACCTTCGGAAACAAACACGCCATGAAGAAAAATAATGTACTGAATAGCTACATGGCAAATCCTTATTGGTATATATCTATCTGACTTCCTCTGGAAAAATACACCAGGGGCCCATAGCTGGGAAGAAGGGAAAACAACATCCAGCAGAACAATCAGAGATCCTGAAGGAAGCATATATAATAAAAAAGAGCTATAAACACTTAGCAAGATAGTAACAATTGTTTCCTTGAAACTTAGCACCTCATTTGGTAACAAAAAAGATTTCCAGCGCAGTGAAGTCCCTGCGCTCTGCTGCTCTAATTCAGACTGTCTGTCCTGCTGCAATCCTTCCATGCAGGGATGTTCTCTTGAGCCTTGGAATGTCCATCACCTACCGACCCCACAGCAGCTCCTCACTGGGAACAGAAGGTTTTGGGCCCAGATGTGAGGGAGGAACAAAGCCTGACTGTGTCCTGACCTGGGGTGGCCACAGGGGATGGACAAACCTCCCCCAGTGCTGAACGGTCCAGCTACAAGCAGAGAAAATTCCCATTAGCAACCAAACCCACGGGCAGGGTGGGATGGAAGGAAGAAATCCAAGAGTCCAGAAGTCCTGTGAGATGTTGGGAGCAGCGAAGAACCAGGACTCTGCAGGTGATACCCTGAGCTGACACCCAGGGCTCTGCAGGTGACACCCAGGGGTGACACCCAGGGCAATGCAGGTGACACCCAGAGCTGACACCCAGAGCTCTGCAGGTGACACCCAGAGCTGACACCCAGGGCAATGCAGGTGACACCCAGGGGTGACACCCAGGGCTCTGCAGGTGACACCCAGGGCACTGCAGGTGACACCCAGGGCTCTGCAGGTGATACCCAGAGCACTGCAGGTGACACCCAGGGCTCGGTGAGAGTCACAGTCCATGCTTGCTCAGCTCATGTGGTGCATGCTCTGAAGAGCTGCTGCAGAAAGGCAAGCTGCAGATGTTCAGCAAGCTGACTGCTTGCTGGGAGAGACAGATTCAAAAGCCTGCCTCAACAAGAGGAGCGCTATTCTCTAAGAATATTCTAGCAAGGCAGAGGTAGAGGGATCTTTGAGATCTGCACAGGATGAAATGGCCACAGATGTGTGACACGGTCGAGGAGGACAGTTCACAAATGCCTGCAAATTCCTAGCAACAAGTCCATTGCAGTGAATCACAGGAGGAGCAAATATTTTAAATACTGAGGAACATTGTCTTGTTATTCCTGTTTGATGTTAAGATGAAAATGACAACTATTAAACCTACACATTTGTTCTTCTCTCGTTGTAAGGGTCTGAAAGGGGACAACTTTCTTGAAACGGTGACAACACTTAGGAAATGGAAAGTACATGCTGGTAACAGCAACTGACCCCCTCCCCCAGTGACAGATGGACAAATCTGTGCTAGCAGAGATGTTTTGTTCTTCCTGTGCAAAGTCAAACCAGACCCAGCCACAGACGTGGCAGCAACAGCGTGAGCAGCACTCCCACTTCACTGCTGAGCATCCTTGAGAAACTATTAATTAGTTACAAAGTTTAAATAGGCACCTTCCACTGGTCTCTTTATGAAACTGTGTTATTCATCTCAATTAAGTGGAACCCCACAGAATGGCTGTGGGGAGTTCAGAATAACACCAACTTTTTCAGAAGCCTCTTTTCTTATTTTACTGCTTTCACTTCTTTTGTTAATTGCCTAATTCCACCTTTCCCTGACTGCACTCCCCTTGGGAGGTAAAGACCACTTAGCTATTTATTCACACAAGCAATGGGGCTTTGGAAAAAAACAACTGTGTTCACATTTTCAGACATCTGACAAATGAGACTAATTCATTAGTAATTAAAAAGCACAGCATTTTAAATGCTCATCTTATTGGCACACTGGCAGGTGGAGGGAGGACCACAGGGCAGCTTTGGAGAATGGGGCTGTCAGAAGAGGAGATGACTGCTCACAGGAGAAAGGTGAAATTCTCCCAGGTTCCTCCTCCCCAGTCCCAGTCCTGCCACCTCCCTCTGGAGTGGCCAAAATCTCTCGGAGTGTCTTTGGGGGCGTGGGGAGAGAGGAGAATTCCAGAGGGGAAATCCCAAAAGGAAATCCCAAATCCCAGAGGGAAAATCCCAAATTTTGTGGATAAATCATAAAATTCCAAGGGAAAAAATCCCAAATTATTTGGGGCCGTTCAGGAAGGAAGGGAACCCCAAATCGCGTGGCTGCTGGTGGGCACCTGCTGCCATTTCTGCAAAGTCACAGTGGCCAGCAGGGCATCCCCTGAACGCCACCCTCGGGCCTCCCAGGGGAGATAGAGGTGCAGGGAGCATTGCTGGGATCAGCTTTTGAAGAGGAAACTACAACTCACCTGCTCTAACACGGCAACTGCATTCTAATTCGGGCTGTACAGAACAATCTCACAACTACACCTAGGCAAGAATAAACATCAGTTACAGGATACTCTGCCCTTACGACTCCCAGCAAATTCTTCTGTTATTGCCCAGGAAATAATAGCAACCCTTTGAAAGCCTCCACTTTCGGAGTTGTTTTAGAATGTTTTGTTACGCAATCACTTCTTTTACAGATGTAAAACAAAGTTAGGAAGGTTTTAACTGTGCAAGTAACGGGCTTGAAAATTTGAAACAAACTCCTGTAAAAAAATCAACACATTAATCTTACTATTTGCAGTTGGCAAGTCTGCATTTCACTGCATTTAGATTCAAAATAGTTGGCTTCACCTTTCGTCCTTCCTCTCATATTCAGTATTTTCCTATCTCAACACGTACTACAATAATTAGCTTGGACTTTCTGTGCCCGATTTGTACTTCTACCAATATTACACTTTCAAGTTTCTTTTCTAATATATTATTTTTGCATATGCTGACTGAAACAATAATTAAAACAAGCTGGCTCTTGCAAGGAAGAAAGAGGATTTTCAGTCCTAACTGGAGGCAGAGGTGCTGTATTAGGCTGTAGTCAAAAGAATTCCCTTGGACAGCACTGTTTAAAATGTGTCCAGAATAAGGGTTCTGCTCGAAAGCAATTTCCAGCTTTCTGAGTGCACCAGTCAGCTGTCCTTGCTCGTTACCCCCATCCTTAATTACCCATCTGAAGGTTTCCAACAACCAGCTCCCACTTCAGGAACTTCTTGCAAAGACTCGGGCTCCTGGTTTAGCAATATTTCTTTTTCCTCCTGAGCTTCTCCTGCCGTTTTAACACAAGAAATACCACCAGCAAACACTGAGATATGTCAGTAAAGCACGGGGAGTGTTCAGCTGGGCATTGTCACCCCCTTTCAGATGGAATGCTCAGGCTGGACACACGCCCAGGTGGCCGAGGCACTCGGCCAGCCCAGGACAGTGCCTGGCCTTTCACCTCTTCCCCACGGCATCTGCTCTGCTCTCCAAGCTCCTCTGGGACCACAAAGGCTTTGGGTTCTTTCACCCAGAGACCTGTTCCCTCACCCCAGTAACACAGCTGTGCTCCAAACTGGGGCAAGGGTCGGACCCATCCACATCCAGGCTCCTCTCCGAGGATTTTAGAAAACCAGAGGGTTCTTTCTGCACCTGGACACTCAGCTGGAGCCTTTTTAATAAACTTTGCCTGAAGCTCCTGATGCTGTAAGTTTTAGCTTTTCCATGTTCCAGATCCTGTGCTGTTTGGTGGGTGGTTCTGGGCTGCAGATGGAGTGGTGGTGAGCTCTCTGCACACACTGGGCAGACAAAACAATTCCTGCTCCAGCTCGGGACCCAGGACAACCAAGAGAAATTTCAGATCCAATAAACAACGGTGAGGAGAAGAGAGAAAAACAAGGAGGCCGGAGCTCCATAACCTGAAGCTGTAACTGGACAATGAACTCCAACGTGCTAATGGGCCAGAGCTCATAAAGCTGTGGGGCCTCGTGGCCAGTGTCCATTTTGTGACCATTTTGGGTCCATCCTGGCCAGGCTCCTGCACTGCCCAAGGTGTGCAGGAAATCCTCCCAAGAAATCCCTGATTTATTCCTTTTGCTCTGTCTAGTCCCTGCTCCAGGTCAGCCCTCTCGAGGCATCACTCCCCCTCCACCACGACACAAATAGAACACCCTTCGATTATGGTGTTAAGTTCATTATTAACCATGCAAACCTAAACTCAACAAAATCCACGTTTTTTTAAATTATTAATTAGCAAATGACAGCGTAAGTGGTTTTGTATTGAGTATAAACCTCTGAAATCAATGAAGCTGTTTAACATGAAAGAAATGTATTATTTTAAACACCTTAATAGTGTCAGGAGACTTGCATCAACATTAATCTCAGGCAGAGAACATATTCAAAAATACAGCTCTCATTGGGAACAAGACTCATTAATAGTTTGTAATAAATATGATGTGCCGAGACAAGAATCTAAGCTCACCAATTTTTGGTCTTTTCTGAGTTCTTCTCAGCTATAATTAACCCAGCAGCAAATTTGGGCACTTCTGGGACAGAGGTCTGTGAACTCTGTGCTTCGACCTTGAGTGCAATTACTGTCTGGGCAAAGAGGATGCTATAACAGCAAGTTTGAAAACCTCAGTTATTAGGGCTTGATCCTGAAATTGGTTTAGTATTTTCAGGAGCTGAGCAGAATGGGGTCAGTTGATGCTGCTAATTGTGTGTGACATCATCAAACATATTGGAGAACTGTCTTCACAGTGTGAAGAGAAAATGACAACCCAGCACCGACCAGTTCTGCAATAAACTGCTGCTCTGCTGGCCTTGGAGGACAGAGCACTGAGGAGGTGTGAACCATTGAGCAGCAAGCCCATTCCCCATCAAAAAGGGGTTTCAAAGCCCAGCACAGAGTCATTAAAAGGGGTTTTTCTGTGTTAGGGGTGGGTTTGCTTCTCTGGGTCAGGGGTGATCTCCTGTCCAGACATGCTGAGAGGAATCTGTGCTGTGCAATCACTTCCTCAGCGAGGTCTGGAACATCTCAAGGGCAGATCAGCATCTGAGCCATTTCCTGGAGAACACCCCAAACTCTGCTGCCAGACTCTCCCTGCTTTGCCTATGCCCGCAGACCAAAAGCTCATCAATACACGGCGAGTGTCCCACAAGGTGCAAAACAGAGATGTGGCTGTGAAATAACCATCAGGCAACCCTGAGGAAAACAAAACACCTCCAAAAGATGCTGCAAGACAAGCTGTGGAGCCTTGCAGCAGAATCAGGGGCTAAAATCAGACTCCAAATGCAATTCCAGGGAACCAAATGCCTTAAAATGTCTGAAACCATAAACAAAAGCCGGCTCACAAATACACAGGTTTTTACTCTTCCTATTATGGACTCCATCAAAGGAAATTAAAAACTTCCAAATGCTGTTTCCAGATTCCAGTGGAATATTTAATTGTTTAGGAGGAAGCAGTTTTGCATTGCAATAATAGCTGGCATAAAATAATTCAAGTCAGAAATGGCAACAGGATCTTCCTGGGGAAAAGTCTGTACCTTTGGAGTATACTTCCCTTCAGCACAACAAAAGCCCAGATGCGGGACCTTCAAATACAGTGCCTTATTGTCTCAGGGCAAATGACAAATTTATTCTTAGTTTCTCTGGGTTTTTCTTAACAGGATTAAAAAAAACCCTTTTTCATTTTGACCTCAAATTTCTTGTGCTTGCTGCATATTCTTCTGGTTCTTGTTTTGAATATTTATATTATTCTGAGTAATTGCATGCTGGCAGCTTTCATAATCACTAATTGCACTAGATGACTCTTGTGATCACAAATAAAACATTTGGGAGGGAATAAATGAATGGAACCATCCTCAGAATCAATAACTGCTGAAGTCTTCCTACATACAGATAAATCTTTTCTTTTCTTTTTTTTTTTTTTTTGTGCACAGAATAAGTTATCTAATATTTTCATCCTCATTGTTGATGCAGTAGCAAACTTTTTTTGTTTGTTCTTGAATTTAGCATTGTGTCAGATTTCTCACCGTCTCTCATGTACAACACTTTGAACCAGCAGAGAAAATAATCCATTAGTGTTGGACCCGTCTCTGGATAATGGATAACCTTATAAAATAAATTAAAGGAATTGAAATGAAAACAGTACACAGAAAAATAAAAATAAAAAATAAAAGGACAGCAGCACCACATTTCTTTGTTGGTGTTGGTTGTGAAATGATTCATAATTCAATTAGTATAGATCACGAGTTTGTTGATTTGCTAAAGAGAGCTCTCCAGGGCATAAAAATATTTATATAATGATTGGAACAGCAAATAGAATTCATAAACAAAAAAATTTAAATTATAACTGAAAATTTATTATCCTTTGAAATATAAATCAGGAGAAAAATCCCTTAAGGAAACACTTCCAGTCTAAACAAAACCTACAACCCCAACCAGCCTGAGCTTCCCCTGCTCAAAATGCCAGAATTCCAGGGACTCTCCTCCAGCAGTTTTGCAGTGCATAGCGGAGCCCGTGCCCTGTTTTACAGCCGTGCCTCCTGGTTCAGCCCAGCTCCTGGGCTCAGCGGCTGCAGGAATTGGCTTTGCAGCGTGGGACAGAGGGGCCGGGGATGGGCACAAGGCCACGCACCAAACTCAGCGTGGGAATGGCCCTGCCCCGCTCACCTGCACCCCAGGGACGAAGGGACAGCTGGGAACACCGAGCACTGGGTCACACAGTTCATCCTCTTTCTGCTCTAATTGACCGCAGCCTGATGAGCTCTGCCATTTCTGAAGTGGCCCGTGGTAATTAATTAGCAAAGAGTGAGGGTCTGGTTTTCTGTCTCCTCCTCAGCACCTCTGCAGTGCCCCATGCCCTCTCCTGGAGCAGAACCATGCTAACCAGTGGGAAATAATCACTATGAAATAATCACTGTGAAATAATCACTGTGAAATAACCACTGGTCCCAGGACTGCCCCGTGGTGCTCATGGAAGCGAGATCACCTGCAGGCAATCAGGACATTCACTTCAAATACACACTCCTGCTCCAAATCAAAATGCAAATGTAAACTCACTCATCTGCCAGCCCGAGTCATAAACATCCACACATTCCCTGCCTGTAGCAGCAGCGAGCTGCAATTAACAAATGAGAGCAAACTGCAGAATCATTTTCTCCCAGGTATTTATGCACGGGTTTCACTGGCACAAAACCTCCCCTCGTCTCAAACCAAGACCTAAATGCTCCATCATGGTATATTTAGTGCCACATGCACGAAATGCAAATGTGAAATTTCAAATTATATAAATTAAATGATAATCTCCTCCTCAGCAGTCTGATCTGAAGCTGGGAGATGCTAAAGCTCCTGTCAAGTACAGAAATAAGAGATCTCTTCCAAGCTCTGTCCAGCAGCTGCAGCTTCCATTTGGATAACAAAACACCTACTGCAAATAAATAAGTGTACAATATCCACGGAGTTACGAGTCTACAGAGGTCTTTTACAAATCTGTGCCTGCAGTTAATGCGCCTTAGGCATGTTTAGCCCAGACACCCAAACTGACTGTGACTCCCGCAGAGGTCTGGGAGTCGCACCAGTTATCCACCGGATAATGAAAATAAAAATTAAGCAAAAAAAAATTCCACAGAGTTAGGTTGAGACAGACTGGAATTTATAAGCAAATGATTAGAAATGATTAAACAATGGAGCTTAGCTTTAAATGGTGTGAAATTACTTCAGGACCAGCAGAACTTCATTACTTTCTCTGTTTGTGCATAATGGATTTTTTGGAGTATAATTTCTCTCTTGAAAAGCTCCATAATATTAAAATGTTTTTGATTAACTAGTCAAGAAGCAAAGCAAACAACAGACATTTTTATATACTGGTATCCAAATAACTCAGGAGAATAACTGGGAGCACATGAAAACTAAACGGAGCCAGAAATGCCTTGTAAATATTACAGTAGATGCTTCTGCCAAAATATTGTCAACTAGTACAGATTGCACAGTGCCATAATTACAGTAGATGACTTAAAATTATTATAAATTAACAGTTTATAGTACAAAGTCATGCATTATGTATTGTTATTAAGTAGCTACACAAGCGTGTGAAATGAAGAACCGTGAAACAGTGTAAAAGTGATTGATCTAAACTTTGTCTACAACACAATCTACGAGCTCTGTGGTTTTTTTTTCTCCCAAAGTTTAAACACAACACATGTTTTTTTTTTAGGCAAGAATTGTGGGAACTGGGGAGAGATGTGTTAAAGGCTCCATTTCTGTAGCTACCTACATAAATGCCAGTGACCGTGAGGCAGCCCGAGCTCCCGCTGCAGTCTGGGGCAGTCAGGATTATTTGCTGGAGGTGAGCACACACGTCTGGCCCACCTGTGCCCCCACGTTTGTGTCCAGCTGAAACTGATCCCAGCCACAGCGACCAAGCTGGAACTTGGTTCTCCTGAATTTGTTGTCACTCCCGTGAAGCAGGCAGGAGCAGAGCCGTGCTTGGGAGATGCGTAAAGTGCTCTGAGTTTCCAGAATCAAACCTTAGTCCAGCAGAGGCACTCCTAGGAATTAACTGGGCTGTATTTCTCTTTGTCTCAGCTGACTGAGTCTTGCAAGAAAGGTTTTACATCAAGACAGACACTGCTTTCCTTTAGAGCATCTCTGTATTTTGGCAACGCTTGAGAACACATTTTGGATCAAGCCAAGACCCAAAATAAGCCAGTTGTTTATTTTACAGTTTAACATGGCCTTAATCTATTTTTTACTTGCAAACATGCAACATTTCTGGTCAAGCTCACTTCTAAAAATAACTTTGCTTTAATTCTGCTACAGTGAATTCAGTCTCTGATTAATCTATTAGAGATATCATTAATAAAACTTTGATTTATTGGATATAAATACATCTGTTATATATCAGTCAGTGAATTTTTCTAACAGAAGTTATCTTGCAGAGGAAATGTGCCTTTCCCCAAGGAGCACTGGTGCACAGTCACAGTAGTTGTTACATTTAGGAAACAAATCTGTCTGTGACTTGCCATTTCCTTCCTGCATCAATCTGGTTTATTAGGGACTAGAAATGTCTTGTGTGTCATGGTACACACCCGGCAAGAACCTGCCCTGCACAGAGCCCACAGCATTCCAGATCTGTTAAAGGACACGCCTGGAAAAGCCTGCAGTGGGACATCTCCGGTGCGCCATCAGAGTCTCACCAAAAAACAAAAACCCCAACTCATAAATGCAAATTATTCAGAGATTTTGGAAGTGTTGCTTTCGCCTGTTGCTGTTTTTGTCACCCAGGCCCAAGAAGGTTTTGCTTCACCTTGGCCAGGTACCAAATTATTATTGCAAAGAACAGATAAATGAGCAACAATAGCAGGTGATGAAGAGCAAAGGCAGAGTTAGCAGAGCTGCTGTAGCCAGGCCCTGTCACAGGACACCATTCCATCGCCCCAATCCTATTCCATTTATCAGCAACAGCAATCACTATGTGGAAAAAAAATACAGATTTCCTACCTACAAGAAAGGAAGGTTGTTTGCTCATTTTCGTGGAACATGACACTGCAGAGAGGAATCAGTGGCACAAAACACTTCGGAGAAGTAAAAATCCTACCAAACAAGCACAGCTCCTATTACACAAAAACACTCATGCAAATAAGTCCCTGAAGATCTGCGTCCACCTACAATCATAATTTATAGAACATGAGTACAGAATAAAACTCAGAAAACCTTTTTCTACTTAAACTCAAACTCTGTTTTTCAAACTGCTTGCACAACTCCAGATCATCATACCCAAACAGAAAACTAAAAATCGTATTCCCTAAAAAAATAGCTAGAACTCCCTAATTTCACACCTCTATTTCGCCAAGAGATCTCAGGCAGAGCACATCCAGAAGTTCTCACCTGTTTGTGTTTTCTGCCTTCCCAAAAGTCCTCACACTGAAATGGCAGCGGTTCCCTCCAAGTGAGGGTGTTTGTAAACTGACCTCTGCTCTGGCCAGGTGACCACCCCTGGAATCCCGGCTTTGGGGACGACCAGAGGCATGGTTTGAAAGTTTCTACCATCAGGTTTTAGGCAGCATATCCAACCAGGTGCTCCTGGGACTGCAACCTTTCCCAGCAGTCAGTAATCGCCCCGAACCAGGCAGGAGAATTTACAGGTGGGAAGTGCCAGGAAAAGGAGAAGCCAGCACTGAACCAAGGCACAGCTTCTGGGGGAGCTGGGATTTGGCAGGGGAAGCCCAGGCAGGAATCTCTGCACGGACTGACACAACCAGAACATGAAATGTGAGGAGATGGAATGGAAGGAACGCCAAGGAGCTCTCCAGTTTGCATTAAAACTTAGAACAATTTTCTTTTCATGGCTTTTCTCAGTGTTTGATTTCTTTTCTAATGACAGTGTAATGCACACTGACACCTTTTCATTTCCACATCATCAGAAGTTCTCTGAAGGCTCACATGGAAATCTCACTGCAATAATCACAGAGGAATCAAATTAGCATCCTAATGAATTCTCCATGGACTTGTGCCCTTCTGTGTTTCCCCCATTCTAATCTCCTGTCATAATGGCACCTTAACTGGGTCCCTACAGATTCCTGCCTAAATTATTATGAACCAGTTCACGTGATTGCTGCACTGCATTCAGCTGAGCAGAGAGTAAGAGGCACTGGAGAAGAACAGATTCTGAAAAGGAACTGTTAGGAACAGTCATAATTCTGGTTTGCTGCTCTGGGTTGTTTTTCGGGTATTTTTTTTCCCATACTGTTCCCAAAGAACTCAGTCTGAAAAAAGTTACCAGGAAACCCCCTCCAAAATTATTCTTATTTAAAATATTCATCTGGAAAACTTTCAAGCCCTGCAGCACAAAAGCATGTGCCAGAACTGCTGCAGAGAGAAGACACTGCATTTTCTGACTTCAGGGGGAGTATTTGTGGGGAAATGCAAACCCCCTCGACCTCGCCAGTGCATTTCTGTGTTCACAGAGGCTTCTCGAGTACCACTGGATTGGAAGGAGCCTTTCACTCAAAGAATGCAAGTTTTAAAAAACAATGCCGATATGTGGCTGACAAAAGTCTTGTTTTAATGATAACACCTGAAAATATCCTTCTTTATTTATGGGATAAATCTGTGTAACTCTCCTGCCTGGACAGTCCTAAGCAGCGAATCCTACAGAACATGAATGCAACAGGAAATTCCCAAATGTGCTGATGCTTTTTGGCCCTAAGTATTATTTGTAGAGACATTCTTCACATCAATATTTCATTTTACTGTCTGTACACACAGCTTTTAGCATGCTGATTGTCTTAATGTCAGTTTAGGCCTCTAGGTGCTCTTGCAATGTGAGCCACAGATGCAGTGAAAGCTGGAAAAATATTTATTATGAATAATTTGTGGCAAGTTTTACGATTTGTTTTGAAACCAACTATTCCCAAAGACTCACAATTCAGAACTGTTTGACAAACAGTAAAATAATATCAGTGAAAAAGTCCCTGGACATTATTCCAGTGCTGGCTGAGACCATCACCAGTTTGGAGAGTGGCTGGCACAGAGGACAGAAGGTAAGGAAAACAATTCTTTCTACTTTTCGTGCAGGAGATTTTTCAAAGTTATCTTCCCTTTCTTTACTCCGTTTCCTTGAAAAAAAGAAAGAAAAAAAATTTCCTTTCTTCTCTCTTCCACCATTCCTTCAATATCAAATGCAATATTTTTTGCATGTAATATAAAATGCGCCATTTAATATCAAAGCAAGCAAAATTCAGGGTAAGGGTTAAAAGGAGTTAAGAGTTCATTCACCTTTAACTTCATGAGTGAAGATGCTTCACTACTGCAGGTAACTTGGCTCTTGGCTAAACTTATTTCTGCTTTTTGTTGCCATATTTTAGTAGAAATCCTTTAAGGTAACATTAAAAATACCTCGGTGCCTCTTGCTCCTCACACACAAAATCTAATCTCTGTTTGCGACCGCAGCAGCTCTTTCTGTGCAGCTGTAATTATACAACTGGGATGGCACCAACACAATTTTATCAGTTCACTTGAATGGGAGACAAAGAAAATCATAGAACACAGCCAGGAAGGCTCTGCTGTGATTTGAGTGTTTTGCTTTCTTTTCGTTATATATTTGTTATTTCTTTTGGGTTACAAATTTAAAGGGAATGTGAGAACACCACTGTCCACAGGCTGGGGTGTGAAACCTGCCTCTGTGCATCACAGGAACTGGATGGACTCTGCTGAAATGTCAGCACCATATTGTCATGATGAATAAAATGTCTCAATTGAATCCCATTTGCAACTGGAAAAGGCAGAATTCCTGTTTCCAGCCTTGGAACATTCCCTGTGCTATCACTGCTGCTAATGCTGCTAAGCCCCATTTATAAAACAAAATTTGTTTGTTTCTTTAATGAACATATGGGAATTTAATTATAACAAAGCTGATGCACACAAAAATCTGCAAGAAGCATTAAATATACAGTATGAAGTATACTCAGTTTCAGCCTCCCCACTTCTACATACAGTGACATCAGATGAATTTGTATTCCATTTCTAAACTCAGACATATGCATCACAATTTCTTGTAATCAAGATATATAAAGGTTACAACCATCTGCTTCTCAGATTGCCTTGCAAAGTTATAAGACAAACCCAAGTTTTGAATTTTCATTGCTTTTAAAGGGCTGATTTATTGATATTTGGAAAAAAAAGAGAACACTCCCCCCAAAACAACAAAGGTCAAATCAATAGCTAAGAACAGCTATAATGGTGTTTGTGGTGAACTGAAAGCATGACTGATAAGGTTGTAAAGTTCAGTACTTGAATATTCTCATTACACCTGTATTCCTGGGAAGGCTTTTTCCTACTGTGGAATTGGCTTAGCTCTGCTCTTAACCTCAGAAAGACCCAATTCAAGAAAACAAAGCAAAGCAAGTTCGCAGCAAAAGCAGAAAAAGGGAACTATTTAAAAAAAGAACTATTTAAACTAAACCCCTTCTCTGAAGAACCAGTTAAAAGGAGAGAAAACCGATGTAAATCATTGACTGGGGTCATGCAGCATCAGCTCCCTCGTTAAAAAGTGGCAATTAAGAAAACAGAAAATGCCGCATGAAAGGCAACCTGCGTTCCTCCCTTTGCAAAGTGCTCCCGTGATATATTTTTTAAAAGAATAATTACATAATTGGCCCATATGCTGCACGGAATACAATTGGATCTTGATTTTGCTTCTGATTCCTGATTGCTGCCATAGTTAACGCTGGCAGCTCGGTGATTGAAATGTTCCTCAGACAGACAGAACACAAATGTGTGCTTCTCTGAGTAACACATTTTGTTGCTAATTATTTGCCTTATGTCAGTTGATAATTTAGGATATACAGAGGACACATTTCCCAATTAATCTCTCAGAACCCTGAAGCGTGATTCTCTCTTGCATATAACAGCTGGCATTTTCAAATACAGAAACCTAAAGCAGGAATGCAAAATCCCTCCAAGGTACCTTGAAAACAGTAATATTGACTATTGAAACTCCTGTTACTAAACAAATCATTTCCAGCCCAAACAATGCAAGTTTAGATTAACGAGAGAGATGGACCAAGGAGGAATGAGCAGAGTAAATTCTCCTTCTCAAGAGCAGCAGAGTTTGTGCTTTGAGAGAATCACAACACTGATGCTGAAGTGTTTTACAAACCAGGAAGGTTTCCAGCTAGAACAGGCACAATATCCATGATGGCCAGTGATAAGGTTTTTAAAGCCCTAAGTAGTCTCAGCTCTAAAAAGTGCCTACTTTTGGAATTTGCTGCTAAAAGTGATGAAGAGGGATGAGAAAAAACTATGGGGTGTGAGCAGGATTTATGTAGCTTTCTCTAAGCAAATCTCAGCCAATTTCCTTATCTGTAAGTAGTCATTTTTGCTAGATCTAGCCAGGTTTTACCTGTGAGTGTCAATTTGATGAAGCCACTCTGAAAATGGTTTTTATCAGCTTCATAATAGAATTTCTAGTCAGGGGCAGAAAGGCGAACACACGTTTTCACTTACTGCAGATGAGACTGAAACGGTGAATTTCAGGTTTCATCTCCCTTTCCTTCAGGCCCACCCTATGATTCTCAATTTCCCTCATCTCCCTGGAGTGGATCAGATCCCAGCTGCCTTGAAGGTGTCTCAGCCTTCCCTGCTGGGATGTGACCCCTCTCCCAGTGCCCCCACTGTGCCACCAGCCAGGACCTGGGCTCCTCCAGGCATATGGAAGGAACAGATCCAGGCTACACTGGCAGCATCCAAACTCCCTGCAGCAGCAGCTGAGGAACTTTGACTCCTGCCTTTGCAACGCTGATACTCTTCCCCTTTTTACAGGCAGAAAAATAGTTGTGAAAAGATATTGGCATGGCCCTTGATTTAAAACAAAAAACATTTCTCTGCCTTAATTTACACCTTAGAATCTAAATTTGATGCTCAAATACACTACATGCACCTCAAGGTCTTTAAATGCAGATCCAGCCTATCAGGGGTGTTAACAACACCTAAATTTCAGGAGACAGGCAGTTTAGTTTTATCTCAGATTATTTGTTCGTTTCCCATCTCCTGTTTGAAAGTCTGGCAACCAGACTTTTTTTGGTTCCCCCCCCCTCCCCCATCTATTG
>VWZN01017756.1:979272-996628 GCA_013396955.1 Regulus satrapa | reverse complement strand
TTTGTTTTTCTTTTGCTTAAGGGAAAGGTTGACTAGAGAACAAGAATTCAATGTAGTGAGAAACAAAGAGCCGGATAGCTTAGAAATGTTTTGCAAAAACATCTTACAGCCCACACAAACAGACTGTAGATCTTGCAGGTAAGGCTCTCACCTGTGATACGGCAGACTCATGCTGGTATCACTGCTCTCCCTAACAAACACACCAGCAATGGAAGAACAGCCACACTGACCTGTTTAGCTCACTGACAAAGTCACATATTTGATGTCTTCACCTCTAAGACAACATGCTGCAGCTCAGGACTTTCTTAAACATTTCTGTATCCAGCAGACCGTAAGCAAGCAATGGTTTCTTCTTCTTCCAAGAGCTAGCACAGTTCTCTCTGAATCTGTGAAAACTCTTCACATCCAGAGCCTCCTGTGGCAAGGGGCTCCAAAGCTTTTACTAAAACCCCACCCAAGTGAGTCCCTTCTCCAGCTCATTATTTCCAGTGGAGAGCTGAACAGCTGCCCAGGCTATCGAGCTATCCTTGCTGTGCCTGAAGACTGAAGCTCAAGAGCTCTCATTCTCTTTAGGAGCATCCCACTTCTTGTAATTACTGACACTTTCCCTGGGGCCCAGCATGAGATTTGGTCCAGTGATTAAAGCACTTAACAAGACCTGGAAGAACCTAATAACTGGCATTTTTCCAACAGAAAATAATACATTTTGCTGAACAATTCACACGGAGGCGTGGGGACAGAGCAATGACCTTGTCCTCATCTCGGAGGAAGTTCCACCTTTAAAGTCCTTCAGAAGCTACGAGGTGTCCCCAGTGATGGGAATGCCACCATGGAGAGCAGAAGCTGCAGAACATTCCTGAGCAGTCATTCCTGAATCCTCAAAACACACTGACCACTGCACCGAACCAACGCTCGTCTGGACGATGTCTACAAGAAGAGAAGATGTCTGGCAACGTTTATGGGATCAGCAATAAACACACCAAAGAACGTAGAACCAGCAGAAACCCTGGGCCAGGCTGATCACACAACGCCTGCAGCTCTGCACATCAGCTCTTTGCTCGGCCCCTCGGTGAGAAAAGAGCAACCCAGTGCAACTCAGTGTCCTGCCAGGGACAGGATCAGAGCAGGGATATCAAAGTCCTGTGCAGGCTGGAGCTTTCAACAATCACGAATCAACAATTGAGAAAGGGAGACCTGCGGCCTTTAGGGTCACTTGGTACAGAACAAATGGGAAAGGCACTCACAAACCTCTTTGGCCCCATTTTCCTCTTTACTCCAAATGCGGGAGTGTCCAATATCTACCATCATTCATTTAACAATGATGAACGGGAAAATTTAAATTCAGGACTATTACATTATAGACCAAAATCTGCAGGTTTTTATGAATCTAATTTCTTTAGTCCCATAATTCCAGAAAAAATATCAGCAAGCCCAAGTGGCATTTTAAACAGCAATACTCACTGAGAGTATAGACAAACAAGTCAGCACCTATTACACAGACAGGAGCTCAAATTGGTTGGAGCTTTGACAAAAATCCGTCAAGACCTTTTCTTAAAAACAAGCACATCTAAAAAGATCAGAACAGCTTTTAAGCTCAAATGACAGGTTTTGGTTTTTTTTAAATACGCAACAGAACAAATAATTTTTGGTATGGGGAGAATTAAAAATGACTGAGAGAGATCAGAAATAAAGGAGATTTGTAAACAACCGTCTTCCTGTTGCATCCTTGCAGGGTTTTCCCTTATTCCCAGGCTTGCTCTCAATCAAGCTGTTCTTCAGGCCTTCCAGGGTTGCAGAATTATCACTTGCTCTGGTTTATCTCTAGGAGAAATGTTTCATGTGCTCCCTCAGCAGTCTCAGCCCCTGCCCTAGAGGTTCCCTGCACTATTTTATTTCCTGCCTCAGCTTGCAAAGCAGGAGTTTATTTCCTCTTGACTTTGTCCATGAGAAGGAGCAACCCATGGCTTCGTGCCACCCCACATCGGGGCAGGGCGAGCAGGGGATTCCTCTGTGCCCAGGAATGCTGCCCCATGCAAAGGAACACAACAGCTCTGCCTGTAACCATTGCACCTGTAATCCTTCCAATTCTGCTGGCAAGGTCCTACGGCAAAATACTACCTCAGGATTACAGGATTTGGTTCTAAAACTAACTGCTCTAGAAAGTGACGCATTAATGAGGAGAGGATCTCAGATCAGCTGGAGAGAAGGCCAGAGAGACTGGGTGCCAAAAGGCAGAACTTAAAAAAATAATTTAAAAAAAAGGGTACAAGCTCTACTATGTAAATAACCTGTATCTCTTGGTCAACGGGCTGTAGAAATGAGCCAGAAGAGTGTCACCAAGCTGGGTGACAGAAGGGGCTTGGCTTCCTCCTTAAGGTGTCCTGTCCTTGTAACCAGAGCAGGACTTTGGCTTCACACAAATTGCCTTCTATTGCTACATTTACTCACAGCAGAATTTCAAGCAGTCCACCTCTGTGTGTAGGTACCACAAAGCATTTAACAGAGACAGAAATTCACTTAGAATGAACCACCGTACTTTTCATGGGAAAAAAATAAAATATTTTTTCAAATAGTAATTTTTTTCCCTCAGTATTCAGATTATTTAGCTTATTTTGTTTTCAGCCAATTATTAGATATGATTTTTTTTCTCTAAATTCTTCCTCTATCCATCCCAGTTCAATAAAATTTAAATTTGTGAGCCTATTTTCCAGAAATATCTAGTGAAAACTATTAAAAGAGGGGCAGATAATATTAGACTTCATTGGCAGGCTACCAGGAAGAAAAAAAAAAAAAAAAAAAAAAAAGAAATCCAGCCAGAAAGTTCTCTCAAGTACTGTGAGGAGAACTGGTCTCAAGTCAGATGACCTTCAGAGATGTCCCCTCCTCGCTCTGAAGCCCTCCTTTGTTCCGTGTAGCAACATCTGCTGAGGCAGACCTGGCCCGGACCTCGGAGCTCAGGCTGACAGGGAAAAGCTCCTCAGGTCACCTCAAAACCACACCCGGAGCTCGGAAGGCTGTCAAGCCCTCCTGTCAGATCTCATCCCTTCAGCAGCTCAGGAGCTGGAAGGATGGAGCTCCTCTCTGGGAGGAGAGGCTGCGTGTGCAGGCTCTGTCCTGGACCCTCTGCCTCCTGCCTCGCCAACATTTCCCCGGGCTTGTTTTTCCAGTGGCATCTCAGAGTGCAGCAGAAACTCCCTCGAGTGCATTTTCTTTCCTTACCATCGCTCTCTTCTATACAAACAACAGATTGCTTTGCTGCTGCCCTTTAAATTTAGAGAATAAAAAAATCCCACACCGCAGATGCCTGGTGAGGGGGAATTTGTTCTTCCACAAACTCACTGGGAAGTCAAACAAATCTCACTGGCCCTCTCCAGAGGATGCAGACCTTGAATTCTCCCCATCTGGGGATGGTTCTGAGCCTGATTCATGGAATTGCTGGAATGCAAGATCGTCCGAAACACTCCTGAGCTGGTCCATAATGTTTTCCTGTACTATTTTTAATCCCAGTACAGTGATAATGTTGGATAATTGTCTAGAAGGACTGAGAATTACTGGGCTTGAGCCTCCTCTAGGGTTGTACCTTAGGAAAGGTTTTGTGGTTTTTTGGTTTGGTTGGTTTTTTGGTTTGTTTTTGTTTGTTTGTTTGGGTTTTTTAAATGCTGGTTTTACATAAACAATTTCACAAAATAACAGTGCAATACTGAAAGGTTCAATTGCTCCTAGAAGTTTCAACTATTTCACTGCCAATATATTTCTGCGAGGGTTCCTCAAAAGCACTGAGCAGGCTGCCAAAAGGAGCTGCAAATTTGACAGGAAGGAGACCCTCCAGGAAGGCTTTCAAATCCCCAAAAGAAGGGAATAAGCAGTTTCATTTGGCAATTATTTTCCTCAGGTTCTAAAACTGGTATCTTCCTGCTTTTCAGAGAATTTCTCAAGATGCCTTTCTTCTCTAGAAGTCAATGGCTTAGTCAATTTTCAATTTCAGCACCCTTAACAACCATTGACTTTTTTAAAAAAACAAAGGCTTATTTAAACCTCTGGCTATGATTCCTCCAGCTACTAAAGCCATGGTCAGCAGCCTCCACCACAAAAATAGCTTTTCTGCCTCCTTACCCTCTAACCACTGGCGATCACAAGTCTGCCAACCCTGATATCTTCTTTTGCCTCTCTGTTCTCAGCAAAATGTTGGGTCAGGAAGTTAAAAAACTAAATAAGAATTCTCTTTTTTATCCTTGGTCGTTGTGTTCCTCTGGGGTTTAAGCGACATTAGCTATGAGCTCTACTTTGACTGCAGAGAAAGGGAGAAGGCAAACATCAGAGCTGGATAAAGTGATGGAATAAAAGCCAGTAAAGTGCTTTGATGACAAAGGCTATGCAAGCGTGAAGGAGCACTCTTACACTTCTCATCAGTGGGGAGGAAGTGACTTTGAAGCACAATTTAATGGCCAAAACCCAGCCAGGAACTGACCGAAGGTGCGGGGCTGGCTAGGAGGTGCACCGGGGACAGAACGCACAAGGGCACAGGGAATCTCCTGGGATTGCTGGGATGTGAACACAGCAGCTGATAAAACACCAGGCCTCTGAAGCCACATCCTTCTCATTCTCTTACTCTCATGAAACTGCTAATTCTCACGCCCAAAGCTCAGCCACAGCTGGCTGCACGCCCCAGAGCCCTTCTCTCCAGGGCAGGTGGGCTCTGCTGGGCCATTGGAGTTTCATAAGCAGGGCCAGACACAGAACTGAAAATCAGACAACACCTGCTTGAGCAGGGGAGTCAAGACAAAACCAAAACAATACAGCAACCACCAGAATAACTATCAAAAATTGATCCCAAGGTATTTTCAAAAACATTTAACATATTTGTCCTGCTGTACTGTTCCAAAGAGAAATGGAGAACACTCTAAATGATGTAAAATAAAACTGGATATCTGGCTATATATTTTTAAAATAATATTGGATAGGAAAGCCCAGTTTCTTGTTAAAACCAAGAATATTCAGGTCTGGTTTGTCTGGGATGTGACGCCAGGCCAGGGCAGGTGCAGAGCCTGTGCCCTACTCCTGTGTCACACACGTGCAGCAGCGAGGCTGTCACCAACTGCTCACAAAATCCTTTCCCCACTTAATGACCACGGGAAGCAGGAGATGGAAAATATCATATGGAGACCATTAAATCAACCACGATCTGCTTACTTAGCAACGCTTTAGCAATTAAAAGTTTGGAATATATGTACGTGCATATAAATAAAAATAATGGGAGAAAAAGGACTTTTAAATCACCCATAAATTTCAGTCTCTCCTCCTGTTTTCCACAACCTTACTTATAAATCTAAGATTTAAATTTCAAGGAACTTTCCACAAAAAGGAAAAAGAACACAGAAAAAAAGGGGGGTGAAAAAAAGGCAGGACAACCAAGCAGAGGTTATTTAAGCAATTTTGGTTTCCTACTTTTTTTTTTTTTGTTCCTTTAACTTTATGGTTGCAGTAGATTTTTCTGTCATACAGAAGGCATGTTTCTAGAAATAATGGACTCTCTCAAGAAAAAATTCCCTTTATTTTTAAAATTCCATAAAAATCAAATGCAAATTATATCAAGTTTTCTTCCAAATTATGCCTTGAAATAATTTTGATGTATTTTAATAAATTTTTAAGTAATGTTTACTTCTGAAATGTAGCAATGGCTTGTGACATTTCTTTGATCTATACTGAATTTTATCTATTTTTATTGTACTATAGAATGCACCTGGTTCATATATTGACATCTTTTGATGTACTGAAGTCTTCATATAATTTTCTGTTGCACATCACATTTTTAAAAACGGGTAAAAAAACCAATATGGAGAATATTTATGTACTGCATGCAGCAGATCACAAGTAAATTCAGTCAGTTTTTCATGAATAATAGAGAACAGAATTCTGACTGAAAACAACTGCACACACCTAAACCCAAGAGCACCTGGAGCTGGTGCTTCACATACAGGCTGTGTGTGAATTTCCTCATTCCGTGGCATCCAGAACCATGGGGTGAGTTGGAAAGGAGCTTAAAGACCCCCAGAGCCACCCCAGCCCTGGCAGGGACCCCTCCCACTGTCCCAGGCTGCTCCAGCCCCAGTGTCCAGCCTGGCCTGGGGCACTCCAGGGATCCAGGGGCAGCCACAGCTGCTCTGGGCACCTGTGCCAGGGCCTGCCCACCCTCCCAGGGAACAATTCCTGCCCAAATCCCATCCAACCCTGCCCTATGGCAGCCTAAAGCCACAAGGTTTTGCATGCAAACAAGATGCAGTACACATCTGCTCCCTCTTTCTTTGTCCAGGGCTGTTTCCATTTCTCCTCTCAAAGGGAGAAAACCCCAGGCAAGTCCAAGAGACCTTGGAGTGGCAGAGAAGCAGCACTCGGCCCAGGCAGAGCGCCTGTGCTTCTGCTGTGGCACACACAGGGGACACACAGCTCACCTGGAGCCCAGCAATCCTCACCCAGCGCCCCTGGAGCCCAGCAATCCTCACCCAGCGCCCCTGGAGCCCAGCAATCCTCACCCAGCGCCCCTGGAGCCCAGCAATCCTCACCCAGGGCCCCTGGAGCCCAGCGGTCCTGCCCAAAGCCCAGCAGCACTTTAAAGCTGAGCACTCCTCCAGAGCTCACGGCAGCCACACCAAAGCATCCAGCTGAGCTGCTCCTCTCACCGAGGAAGAGCCTGTTGCAAAGCTTTTTGCTGGCAAAGGTGATTAAAAAGAATTCTGCCCGTGGCTGCCCAGCGGGGTCACCAGGGGATGGACCCCGGGCAGCTGAACCGTCTCATGAACAAAACACAACCTCTGCTCTGGGCTGGGTGGGAGCCTGGAGGGATTGCAAAGCAGTGGAAATACCCGGGACACTGGTGGGAAAGTGGGATACGAACATCAAAGCAGCCCAAGGACAGAAAGCGGCCATGAGGATTGAAAGAGAGAAGGAATTGGCACAAGGAGCATCACACAACGGCCAGACACATCAGGAGTGGGGCAGCCGTGTGTCCCCTGCCCTGGAACACGGCACGGGGGGCACGGGGAGGAAGGGGGACTTCCAGTGTCCCAGAAGAGCATGACCACGGATCCACTGGGAGAACACAGACGAAGGAAGAGGAGAGCTTGTAACAGAGTGGAGAAAAGAGCAGCACATAGCTGTTAATAGGTTATTAAGCACATGCACTTACACAAAATTCTATATATCATACGTCATATTTGCATGCCTCACAGTTCCACAGGTTTTGTAATCACTTCTGTGACCTGATCTCATTTTCAGTCGGATTACCAAAATCTGCTGCTTCTCCTCCTCCCCTTTCTTGGTTAAATAATTAGTTACCATGGAAACCAATATATTTCTGGTATGGACAGCAAGTTGTGACACCGACATTAGTGTGAAATGTCTCCCCTTTCTGGAGATGGGGACAGTGGTGACCATGGAGTGGACTTCATCTGAGAAACAGCTTCACACTCTTTGTGACAACAAAGAACATGAAATTTGGATAATGTTGCAGTGCTCTGCAAATAACAGACTAAGAAAAAGAACTTCTTAAACTTATTTTAATAGAAATGGGCTTAGATTATACTGAGCAAGTACTTCATGTTCCTCAACTTACAGCTATTTTAGCAGACTCATCACTTTTCAAAAGGGAATCATGATCGTATCCACAAAGGAGGGATCAGGGATCTCTTGAACCTCAAATGACAACAAGGCATGAGGTTTTGTTAAAACTCAATTATTTTGGTGACATTTCAGCTGGCTGGCGAAAAGGAGTTTCCTGTCACTTTAGGTGACTGATGTCACCTGAGGAGACACAGTTCTAAGCAGGTCATCTGAGCTCTTTCATCAGCTCCTCTCACTCCAGGACACGAATGGCCCTCAGGAATGCGGGTGCAGCATCTNCATCTGGGGGAGCCCCGGCCGGGCTCTGGCGCTGCCCAAGGGGTGTCCTGGGAAGGGCTGGCAGTAAATCCCCACTGTATTCCTTTAGCTCTGCCTGTCCCTGGGAGCCTCTCAGACCAACATCCCCTCCAGTATTCCCGTGCAAGTCACTGCACAGGGCTGGATGGGGAGAGCTGCTCCAGGAGCGGCACTGTGCAATCCTACCCCGTCATTAGAGCAGAGCTTCCTGTCATTTAAAACCCATTTCATATGCAGATCCAGCAAGAGACATCTAAATGAGATCATTTATTGCTGCGATTATTTCGACATGAAAAGGAACGTCAAAGTATGAAACTATGACTGAAAACTGACACGGCTCTAAGGCTGGCAATACTACCCTGTATTTTCACAGTTGTAACTGCATAAATACAGTACTTAATTTCCCCATCCCCCCCTTTTTTTTAAATTTTTTTTTTTGGCAAGGGAAGGGAAAGAGAGGCAGTGATTTAGAAAGATATAAAATAATATGGAAAAGAAGAAGAATAATCACGTTTTGGATGAATTTTGCATAAGATCATTTTAAAATATTTACAAGCTCACAATTTTGAGTAGTTTTCTCAGTCTCACTGTTTCTATCTTCCAAATAATTTGTTTCAGATTAGCTGGAATTATCAATTCATTTAGAGTGCCTTTCCTGCAGTGTAAGAAATGGATAAAGAGCAGAAGAAAAAAGGCAGTCAACAAAAAATGCTTTTAAAAGCAAAAGTCCTGTTTCCTCAACATATTTCTTCAGAAGCTAAGAAAGTGAATTTCTCTGAAGGAGCTAAAGACGGCAGAAATTGTGTAATAACACAGAGTGATACAATCTAAATGTGTGCAAAGATTGGACATTCCAATTAAAATCTCATTAGGGTTTTTTGACATTCACCCACACCCACTTATCTCTGCCATTTCTTTTCTGAAAGGAAGAGTCATAAAGCAGCTCAAGCAGCCCAGGCACTGCATTTGGAAGGAGATACCTGGAAGCTGAATATGGAATGTGGCAAGAATGTGCCAACCTGCCAGCACAGAAGGAGACAGGCAAAGGGAAACATTAATACATGGAATATCAACAGTTGGACTTCACCTCCAGCTCTAGCAAGAAATTCTCTAACACAGAATGCCAGGGGAGTTGGAAAATGTGAATTGTTTTATGTTGTTATTATCCGATAATTATTCAATCATTAGTTGTGCAAAATATCTGGCTTCGAGCACATTAAAAACCAACAGAAAGCAGCAGGAATTGTTTTGCTAAGGCAGTGGACACGCTAAACCCTCGGACTATCTATGCAGACAAATCCATCGTTAAGCTTTCAGGCCAAGACTGGTTTTTGTGGCACTGCACTGTATTGGTTCTGACTCCTTCAGCAGCCAACCAACAGCTCAGAGAGAAGATGAAATGTGTGAGCCAGCACTGCACACACGCACGGGGGCTGCAGAAACACGAGCACTTCACCACCAGCACCTCATCAGCTCTCGCTCTGTAGCACAAAGTTCCCAAGGCTGGGCTGAAGACCTTTTTCACTTCTGCATCCCTCACATTTCGGGAGGGCGACGATTTCAGCTGCTCCCTCCATCCCACGGTTCCATACACGGTATTACTGTGCTCAGGCCATGATCAGGGCGAGCTGTTAATGAGATAATCACATCACATCACCAGCGACCCCTCGCCATGCCCTGCTGCCCCTGGCACACCTGCAGCCCAGCACAGCAAAGATTTATAGAGACACCACAAAAACTCCTCCAGCTATTCACCCGAAGCTGTCTCTGGCTGTTGTTAGAAGGGCAATTTAAACATTTTTGCCTCCTTTTCTCGGGAAAGACAGCTGCCACAATGGCACTGTGAAGTGCAAATTGGCAGTTTAAGCAGGCAGCACTCTGCTGGATGTCAGTCATACCTGGAGACTGGAGCTGACCGACCAATCACACCCACGAGGACAAAAACACAGCAGCTCCACAGCTGCTTTCACCTGAATTCACCTGAATTCCTGACTGGGAGGGAGGAGTGGGGCCGGGTGCGTGCAGGGGACAGGGAATCAGCAGAGTGATAGAGACATAATATCAAAATTAGTGCATCTTCCTAAAGCAAAGGCTTCTGTGTCAGCTCTGCAGTTCTCTCTTCAAAAAATAATTAACCAGAATTAATTATGGCGCTTGTTTTTCTATTTTTCAGCTAGGACATGGGAAGAGTTTGAAAAGCCTGTGGAGGAAGGGGCAATTGGAGGTGGGAGGAAATGGATGAGCTTGTTAACACTTCAGGAGAGCTCTGAAAATACCCAATGTGGTGCTGAAGTGGGAGAGACTAACAGAAAAACTGCAGGAAGCCCAAGTCCATTAGGCACAAATCAATTTTGTAATCATCTGCCCACCAAGCACTCCAAGACGTTTGAGAGCCAGCTTCTCCTCAGAGAAGAAACCATGCTAAAAACAGTATTTTCAAAACCAAGTTGTGGGATGAAAATGTGCCGAGAAAAGGTGCCACCATCACCTGTCCCAGGCCTTTCTGGCTGTTCCAGCACCCCATCACCACTCAGCACCAGGCTCTGCTCCCCCTGGGGAGTGTGAGAGTGACCAGGCTCAATGGGCAGCAGAGCAAGTTTTGCCCTCAGGAATCACTGGAATGAAGAGAGGAAATGTGCAGGGCTTTTGAAACCCATGGTGTTGTACAAAGAGGGACACAGACAGGAACGCACCACCAGGTTCAGCTGCCGGAGCAGACCCCGGGATTTTGGAGGCTGAAAAGCCAATCCGTGTGCAAGACTGAATTCCTGAGCATTCCTTCTTCCCCCAGCCCTTGTTTCTCGTCCATCAATTTGTATTCCACTGAGGGAGGAAACGACAGCGACTGTGAAAATGCATTTGGGGAGACACAGCAAGACCCCTTGTGCTAAATGCATTAACATCTGGTGGCAGAGTTATTTGAGAGATTCCTTCCAGGAGAGCTGGGCTCTACCTGGGCACACGGGGACATCCCTCAGAGCCCTGTGGAAGCACGGGGTGATGCTGAGCTCTGGAAGGGAGCAGCCTGCAGGGGTGCGGTCCCAGGAGAGCGCTGCTGTGATAAATGATGCTGGATGGCCAGAGGGTGCAGAGGCCGAGGAAGGTGGGACAGCCCCTGGCAGTGCCCTTGTGCCTGCCCTCAGCTCCCAGCAGCTGTTCCAGCTCATGAAGGGAACAAACCAACCCACCCAATGCTGCTTTCCAGCAGAAATCCCCAACTGCAGGGAATGGGGAGGTGAGAATTGACCCTGTGGGAGCTCTGCTCTCCTCCTGAACATCTGTGTGTGGCAGCTCCTTGCCCAGCTCTGAAACCTCGGATGCTCCACAGGTGGCACTGACACTCCCTGCAGCGCTTCCTTTCCCTCTTGGACTCAGCTGGGCCGCCAGCAGCTCTGGGGGCAAATTCCCTTGGCAGGAATTTAGGTCAAGTGCAGCTCCACAGGAGTGTTCAAGTACTTGTGTGTGAAATATTTATACGTGGATGAGGCACACATTTTGACACAAAGAGTTCCAGACACAGGCGAATATCTATGATCTGCCATCTTAAGTGGATGAATAATAATTCCATTTCCTTTTGCACTATAGTTTGTTTGACAGCTCCAGTCTAGAATCCACAACGGTGACACTGAGCCAAACTGTCACTGACATTTCCATGTCTGAGAAATCCTGAATCGCACAGGTAAACTGTGAAAGCTGAGAGGCAGGCAGGGGAACTGCGAGCCCCAGAGCTACTACAGCACACAAACTCTAAGAAGTCACTTTGAATGACCTCTGCTTTCTTGTAACTGGGGGCAGCTGAAGGCTGGGAAAATGGGAAGGAACGAAAATCCACAGAACTTTTTGCAGACAGGAGAAACATATGCTCTACAAGGTTAAAAAAAATACTCATATGTGATAGACTAGATGAGCCAGACATCATTTTAAGGGAAATATACCCTTTAAATCTAGATAAAGAACGCAAGAAATACATTTTTGTTTTCATTTTTCTACACTGTTGAGCAGACAAAAAGGAACATACCACAGTTTTGAATTTGCTCAGCTGATTTTTCTTTTGTACTAGTAGGAAAGGAGAATAATGTTTGGGGGCTTTCTTAGGGTCAAAAGAAGAACTGAGACCTACTGACCTCTATAATTACAACGTATTGATTGGAGCGAGGTGTTTCTATCCGGACAGCACATTTAATGCAGTCAACGTTTACACAGTCATACAGATCTCATTTAGATGACACTCACACTCTTAGCATCCTCTGCTTCTCAAAAGAGAAAGGAATAAAGCTCTTCCAGGTTAATGTACACACTAGGCAAAATTTAGCACTTCAAAGGAGGTACCAAAAGTGGCTCAAGAGCACCGCAAGTCTGGGAGACAAATCCATGTCCCCCAGAGCTGAGCAAAGCTGAATTCCCGCACAAAGCACAAAAGCTCATCTTATCTGGAGAGGCTCGTTATCACCTCGTTGATACAAAATCTCCCAGACACAAAGCAGCTCCCACTATAAAGGAGGGCTAAGGATATTTACTGGAAGCATTAGGGACTGCTGCTTCCAGAGATGTATTTTGTCAAGTCAATTAATCTGCTAAGAAAACAACATTTTCAGACAAACACAGCAAAGCAGTGACTGTTTGAAACGTGTGTTTTAAGCATCCATTTGTGCATTGTCTAAAAGAGGGAAATGTGCCCAAAGGCATCAGTTAGCGTTTCATAAAATACCCTGACATTTTTAGTGGTTCAGGACCTTTCTCCTACGAACGATGCTCACAGAATAAGGAAAAGGTTGCTTATTCTCCTATTAAATACGGAGAAATTAGGCGTAAACTCACAAAACAAAGTCTTACCACAACAAAGAATTAGGAGATTTCTACCTTGAATTTTTGATCTCCTGTCCTTCAAAAAGGAAGATTTTTTCCTAAAAGCTTTGAATAAAAGCCTGACAGAGACACACCTGGTTTAAAACAAACATCAGTTCCTAAAAGTCTGTTAATTCACGGTCTCTTCGACCGAAAGAATGAGAAATAACAAGTGCAAATTAAGACACGTGCCATTTCATCCGGACACAAGAAAATGCCTTTTTCCCCCTTTCCCCTCAGGTCTTTCCAGACTGGAATTCATTTAAAACCAAACCACCATCCCCCCATCCCAAGCTGCACTGAGTTCTCCCAAGAATTCAATATTCTTCAATAACATATGCTTCTCACTCTTCCAAAATGCACTCTGGAGGTCTAAGTTTTATCCCAACTCTGCAGGAAAATTTAAGGACTTTTTTTTTTTTTTTTTTTAAACTCGCATTTTGTGAGGCACATAATTGGCACTTGCATAATCTCATCCAAATAATCTGCTACTTCCTACTAGAGATTTTGTATGCAGTGTTTGTACCCAGTTGGCTTTTCATAGTACTATCACCCAACCCTGAATTTTAAAGGCAGTTTATTCATGTAAGCAGTCTTAAAATACACATTTTCCAGGGGAGAGCTGTCAGGCACGGAGGAGCTGGGTAACAAGCTAAATCAGCAGTACAAATAGGAGCAGGAGAGCTACCTGCTCCAGCAGTTTGAATAATTGTGTGATGGATGGGGAATAGAAGAGGCTCTTTTTTCCTTCAGAAGCCATGGAAGACAGGAGAAGGAGCAAAAACCGAAATTCTCCACTGATCAGCAGAAGCAGTGCAATTTCAGATCCCCCTTCTGCTGTTCCTCTGTCCTTCAGCATAACCCAGAGACCATCTGTAACGCAGAGCAGAAAAACCTACAGAAAAGTTCCAGCCTCATTAAATTCCTGGCCAGGATGGACAGAAACACCTGAGCGTGAGCACTGCAGGAAGGACTTGAACTGTGACCTGCCAGGAACACTTCAGCAATTCCCAGAGGTAGAATTTACAATATGACCCAACCTGTTATTTCAGCAGCAGCAACCAAGAGCCTTAACTTGAAAACACACACACATATTTTTCAGCTCACAAGAGAGACGGTTCAGCATGCTTATGCTCAAATATATAAAATAAAAATACATAACCGTGACAAAAATACATAACTGTGACTGCAAGATCAGCCTAAGTGACTAAAAGCAGGGTTTAATTTAAATTAACTTCAAGGAGTGAAGGTCGCAACAAAGGTTTGCAAAAGTTTGTGAATGTTTCCCGGAGCTGAGCATTGTGTGAAGAGCCTGCTAGGCTGCCAGCATGGAGAGCCAATTTGGATTATTAGGGATTGATAAAGAGTGACATTTTGTGTTCAGGAAGCATCTGACAGGAGCTGCCATGCACCTTGTCACACTGCAGAGACTACAACTGCTGATAATGCTGAAAGAACGCTATTTAAACTGTTCCCAGACACACACATTAAAAAACATATCCACAGTAATGCCTTCAAATCAACAGAAGAACCACGCATTAGTGGGCTCAAATTTTCAAGATTTGTATACTTTATCCACTGAAGAAAAAGGTAAAATAGGAACTGCTCACCTACTATGCCCTTTTCCACTTTTCTTGGGAATATTATACTAATTTCTTTTCTGGCAGTCCTGGAAATGAGCTTTGCATCTCGAAATGACATTTGGCACCGGACAGAAATGCACACATTGAACAAACACAATTATACAAGTGATATTTGCAACTATTTCAGTTTATAGCTGGCTGTACAAAAATGACTGGTCCAATGCTCTGAAAGTGACACCACACAGAAACCACACACAGCCTCTCCGAAAGCACAGTCTGCATTTCAGCCTCTTCATTTCGTCCCAGCTCAGCACAGGTGAGGATTCCCCGCATTAAAACACAAATATCTGATTCCACGGAATCTGTGAAGCCAGCCAGGGAGCTGGAATCCAGCAGGGTGGTTCTGAGTCTCCAGGCAGAGCATTCACCCAGCTTCCCACGTGTTTATTTTACCACAGGCTGCTCATGGATCATCCCAGGAACACCAAGGTGTGCCTGGAATAATAACTCAGAGACTGTAATCCACCTTCCCATGGTGGAGCCTGGACACCTCAGCCAGAGCAGGTCCATGGGAGCCGTGGCTCAAACTCTGATTTACCTGAACTTCCACTCCACAGACAGGCTCAAGCAAGACCCAAATCTGCTGGAGGCAAGCAACAACATCTGTACATGCTCCACCCTGGCCAAGCTCAGCTGAAATCCAGTGGCTTTTGATTACAAATCATTTACCTGATTAGGAGCACTCTGGATTCTCGCCCCTGTGTGACAAATTTATGAATTTCCATCAGTACCAAGCAAGCCTCTGAACTAAGATGCAAACGTATTGCTGCCTTTCAAGCTCTTATTGGCATTCTAGATTTATTCATACACAAAATCTTTCTTTACTTTTAATATATGGTTTGGTATGGGCTGCTATGAGAGGCTTTTAGAGAATCCAATGAATCTTTTGCTGCAGTCTGTGCAACTTCAATCAGCTCATATTAAAACATGATTGTTATAAGGGCGAGAGGAATTAATATGGTAAAGTTCCGTGTACCACATTAAGTTAAAGAATATCTGGCAGATGTGTATTTATAGCAGAATTACACAGACATATAAATTCCTTGCACAATGAAATGGTTGCACAGTAAAATGTCTGCACGTCCCGTACACTGCTGTTCTATTCCATTTATGTAATGATTTGTAGCTTCTAAAAGTTGTTAGGCATTCTAAAAGCCAACGGGATTACAATCTATCTTAAAATTTACTGCATTCAGTGAAGTAGCAGAGCACTCAGGCTTTGAAGTCATGGACTGCAAAGGCTGTTTATTCCACACAAAGTGTTCCAGGATATCGTAGGGACAGAGATAGAAGGGCTGCAGTAGAACAGACTGCTAAACAGCTCAAATATTAATTCATTAGCTCCCAAAGTTGTGTTCAGAGAGCATACGGAATGAAATAAAATGAGGGATTGGGGAAAAAAAGAACGAGTAAAAAGAACACGAGAATGTGGCTAAACTGCAGAACAGCCCACTGCCATTCTGAGGCTGGGAGTTATGTGAATGGAAGATGAGCGTGAACAAATGGATTTATAAAGTAGATTTTTTAAATACATATCATTAAGGCTATTTCATTTCCCTACATTTACACACGCAAAAAGAGGGTAAAGGCAAGGAGAGTTTTAAGGAGAAAATACTGGAATGAGAAAGGGAAGAGGAAAAGCAGCTTTGGAGAAGATTATTTCCCCTCCATTAACCTGCCTAAACACCACAGATTTCCTCCCCAGGTTTAATGATGACCAAGAAGCCATATTCTTTCTTCTACCTACTGCTTCTTCCATTATTCCTTGAATCATGGAAAACAAAGGTATTCACACTGGTGGATGTACCCCAAATACCCAAGAATATAGGCTCAGAAATCCAGAGAGCCATTTCTGAAATAACTGTGATGAGATTTCTGCTACGAGGCAGCAGAGTTACATTTCTCCACTGAGGTGGAAGCCTCCATTAAGGTTTGTGTGTGTGACTGCAAGCACTGTTTGAGCACCTGAAACCCTGCAGGGCTCCTCTCGCTGGGTTTGCTTCGGTTCTGCACAGGTTACATAAAAGGTTTGGATATTACCTGCCAGGGAACCCCACAGAAGAGTGACCTGGTTGTCCTTTGGATTATGGAAAGCTTGGAGTAATGTGCATTACAGGTGGATCTGTTTAAAACAGTTTGTTCTAGCCTGAAGGCTCGAATGACAAATGACCTTACACACGGTACCCTTCCTATCCACGTGTCCTGGATCTGCAGGTGGGAGAGCCAAGGAGAAAGCAGAGGTGCCTCCAGTCTCAGCCCAACTCCAATTTCAAAGAAACCCGAGAACATAAGTTTTCAGCAAGCAGCTCTCAGTTCTTAGAATGCAAAACCAAAAATGCACCCGAAGAAACGGAAATCAAGATCTGCCTTGAGAGAACCTAAACCTCAAGTGATGTATTTTAGCCAGAAGAACATCTTTTTCTCTCCGACAACTAATGATGATTAGTTCTAAATGAAGCATCGTCTTCGCGGGGTGGTTTTCCATACCCAGCAGCTACGAACACTAACGAGACATCCCATTGATATGAAGAACGCTGCTGGCTTCTGTAATTTGGGCATCTGTGTGTCAGGAGCTGAACTGACAGGCCAAATCCTACTATGCATTTCACTGAGAACACCAGAAGAAATCTCTGCGCAGACAAATGTCTGGTTGGAATCCATGATCTGGCTGGTAAACATCCCCAGACCCCTCCGAATCCAAATAATAAAATTCTAGTGCTTCGCAATGCCAACAGACTGCTAGGATGCTATAACAGAATGCCAACACCTGAATCCTTTAATAAAAAGCTACTTCCCAGCGTGAACTGTATATTGGAGATGTACTTGCAGGGGAAGGAAATGATCCATAATATATTATGTAGCTGAACCAACCGCCCTGCACATTCAAAGGCAGCAGCTGCATTACCAAGACCCTTAGTAAATCCCTGCCTCTGGTGACTTGTTGGTTTGTTGGG
>VWZN01017756.1:905911-966073 GCA_013396955.1 Regulus satrapa | reverse complement strand
TTTTTTTTTTTTTTTTGACTGATCCTAAAAAAAGACTTCAGGAAAATAAAATCATGAAATTTAAATTCAGTTGATGCAGTAAATACAGGCTTTAGGGAGATACCCATCACTTTTGTCAGTTTGTTCCTCTAGGATAAATGCTAAATATTAGCTTTAAGAGAGACAGAAACAAACCCCAAGACATAACCAGAGTTTTCTAGCACAGCATTTCCCCAAGGAAGAAGTCAAGGTCTTTCGTAATTGCTGTAATTGTTTTTGATGTTGGGGAAGTTAAGTGATATAAACAGGACACAAAAATGTTGCATTTCAGTAGAAAGAACTCTCGGTGCGTGCCCTCCAGAAACAGAGCTCCGTTCCCATCAGTCAGTCCAGAAAGCGCTGGCTCGTTGTTCCCTGCAAAGGAGCATTTTCCTGGAAGGAGGCTGGAGCTGGGCTGCGCAAGGGGCTGGGGTCAGCTGTGGCCTCAGCCGGGGCAGCAGCTGGGCCCAGTGCACAGCTGGAATATTCTTCAGCATCACATCTGGAAACCTCTGAGCCAGCCCCGGAGAAAACGGGAGGATGGGCAGAGAAGAAATCACCCTAAAAATGCTGGAAAACAGCAATCCAGGAAGTTCAGGCACTTGTCAGGATTTGGCTGACAGTTGACATTTCTTTCTAGAAACTTCCTGGGGTAGGTGAGATTTTGTTCTGGGTCTAAAATTCTTGGCCTGAGGGCAAAAACCTCAGGATAAAAAAAAAAGAGGATAAATTCAAGGCAACGTGGGGAATGTGCAGAAATTAAAATTAAAACATAACCCTTAAAAGTAGTAAAGTTGGGAAAAAGAGACCAATCTGGCAAAAATATTCATATTTTACAACAAAACAATTCTCAACAGGATCTGCACAACCTCCGATGATGACACAATCCCAGGCTTGATGGAGGCCACTCCACACAGATGAACTGAACACACTCCACTCAGAGGGTAATATTTACAGCAGGGCTCATCGATTTAAATGTTTTAATATTTTAATATTTAAATATTTTAACAGTAGGCAGCCACCCTCAGAAGCAAAGACAGGGGCCCTGAGCTGTTTATTTGCCATTACCAGCAGCACCAACACAGCGAGGCAGCACAAGCCCCACGGGTGAGGGTTCTCTCCATCTCTGCCGTTTGTTGGCACTGGGTGACCTGCTGTGCATTATTGGCGCCTTGTTTCTTCCACAACATTTCCTTTTCCTGACACGCTGTCCCAGCATTTACGAGGCTGTCAGTTCTGACATCCCAACTTTTTATAGTAAGAGGAAAGGCAGGGAATGGGTTTCCTTGCAGACAAAACTGAGGAATAACCAGCAAACCCTCTGCACCCTTACAGCTTCTGAGAGTTCCTATCAATTCCAGCTCAGAGGCAGAGAACAGAACTGCTGTCGAACAGCTGATGCTATTTGTCTTTTTTAGGAGACAACCTCTTGACCCACTGAGGCTTCTGTGTTCCAAAGGAACCCCAGAGCTGTGCTAACAGAAATTTTAACTCCTCAGTGCTTTCCTCAAGGAGAGCAGGGACAGTGAGCAGCAGCTGCTGCACACCCAGGCGAGGTGCCTGACGATCCATGCCTTCCAAAGATGCAGAACTAAAACCCTACAAAAATAGTAATAATAATGACAAAACCTTTAAAGAAGGGGCATAAGCGATAAAGGCAGTGAATAAGACTCAATCATCCTCTGTCAGTTTGCCACAGTGAGTAAAAGGGCTTGGGGAAAAACCACTCAAATTCACTTCCAGGATACGTTATGGCACAGGGGCTGTAAATGCTGAAAATACACATTACTACCAACTGAATATGCAAAGTTTCTAGACCAACTGGATGTAAAAACTGACGTGTCAGGATGCTATTCTGAAACTACAGAATCCTGAAAGGCAGAAGTAAGTGGGAAGATCCTACCAAAGTTCCTATTTAAGTGTGACAGTCCTACATTGCCATTTTTTTTCCTTTTGCTGCAAATCAAAAAAGCCCCAAAATAAGGAAGAGCAACCAAACACAAAACCCCTGACACTTTATGTGAAAAGGCAAGGTTGTTCTTATTGCTTCACTGTCTCTGAGTATGTGCCTGGCAGGGCACAGCCCTTGATGCAGCTCCTGTGATGCCTGCAGAGGCTCCCAGGGACAGGCAGAGCTAAAGGAATACAGCGGGGATTTACTGACAGCCCTTCCCAGGACACCCCTTGGGCAGCGCCGGAGCCCGGCCGGGGCTCCCCCAGATGGACTCTGGGTCAGGAGTTTCCCCTTGGATCAGCTCTGCTCCATTCCCAGCTGGGCTCCAGTGCCCAGCCCCAGCCCAGGGGATGCAGGGCCCCCCTCCCAGGCTGCTCTCCTGCCCTCGCTGCTGCTTGCCCTTGGTGGGGCTGAGGCTGCAGCGGCTCCTTGGCTCTGGCGCTGCCAAAGGATTGCTGGGGGTGCCTGAGCTGGAGGAGAACTCGCTGCCACTTTCTGTCAGCTCAGAGCCACCCACCAAGGCACGGCAGGGTCAGAAAGCCAAAATTTCAGGCATCACGTGTCTTGTGCTCCCGGCTGCCACGGTCACTGTGCTCAGCTCCACCAGCTGGCCTTTGAGGGACGCCCTGCTGCTCAGCAGCCCAGGCAGGATCTGCTCCTGCCTTCCCAGGTGACCTTTCCCTGCCTCTGGGATCCCAGCTCACCTTGACAGCCCAGCTCCCCTTCTCCATCCACTCTCACTCCTCTCACCAAGGAGGTGCCTTCAATTCTCAGTCTAAACAAGGCTTTACTGGAGCTTTTCATTAACCTTCCCCTGCACTGCCACCGTCACTAACTTTGGATGCAGGACCTGGCAAACTCCTGTGCTCACAAATGACCTCTCCCCTGGGAAGAGCCAGGCTGGCTTTTCCACAGTTCCTCCCAGAAGTGAAATTGCTGACATGGATGCCGTAGGTTTTAGCTTTCATATTTTCCAGAAGGGAAAGGGAAATGGAAAAGGGGAAAGGAAAGGCAGGGGATTTTCTGCACTGTTTGACAAGGCAGCTGACAGGAGAACTACACCAGCATCCCACAACAGCCTTGATCTCCTCACTTCACCCCTTTGATTTTACGATGGCTGTGCCTGCAGAATTAAACCCTGCTCTCATCAGGGATGCTGTGTCATGTGCAGACAATGTGCTGCTGAGGAGAGAGGATCCAGCCACGTTCCCCTGCCTCAGGAGGTGCTGGGGAGGGAGCACAAACCAGAATCAAACAGCAGAATATTCAGCTACAGCCCCAACAGTCAACTCCATCACAGAAAGAGACTCTCATGCATTATTCATTCCATGATATCTGGGAGTTTTTCCAGAGAATATGCCACAGACTAGAGATAGGGTTTATCAACTGTTTTAAATCACCATGTTTTATCTAATACAATAACAATTTATTTACTAGGGATATTTATACCATTGGAGCTTTCCAGGCTTAATTGATTCTTTTCATCAAGATCCTGTGCACTGGGAAAATCAGCTCACAAAAGGATTTGAAAAGACACTGTGCTGAATATCTACAAAATGATTTAGGTAATAATGGAGTAAAGTTACGGATCTGTTAGCATTTCAATTACCAGATTCTTTTCCTTTGGAGCTGTTCCACTATGAGGCCATCCTCATCTTGAGGATGTCAAAAACAGTTTTTCATTTGATACAACAGTTTATGTGGGCTTAAATAATCAATAACCAAAGCTACAGTTAGGCAAGTCAGTCTGTAAATACCACTCGCATTGACAAAAGTCTTAACGCAGAAAGCTAACACAAAATGAAAAATTAGTTATTTGTGGATCAAGACTGTTATACAAATGTGGACCAGGCACAACCCTGTCCAGTGTTTTTCCTCTAAATCTGACATCAACCACGAAGAGTGAGAGGAGTTTCATGAGAGTGAGAACACAGGTCACTGTTTATCCTTTCAGTACTGCTGTGCCCAAACTTCAGGTCATGAAACATCCAACTAAAATGAAGAAATAATTCAAAAAGTAATGATTAAAAGCAAGCAGTTGAGTTAATTCACCACTTGATGTTCAGCTTTAAATGTGTTTATTCTGGGAGATGTAGTTTTAAGCCATGAAAACTTTAACTGGAGTAAAGATCCCACCCAGCTGAAGTGACCAGGACTGTGGCACTCATCAAATCTGGGGTCACCAGCCTGGCAGCAGGAACCCTGGCTGGGCTGGCAGAGAGCCAGGGAAACCAGGAGGAGATAATTAGCATTCCTTTAATTGTAACTGAGGCCAGTGCAGGAGAGGAGCACTCGCAGAGCTCACTCTGTTCTACCAGGAAAGAATAATTGCAGAATAAGGTTTTCAGCACAAAAGCAAGGACAGTTCCCAATTATCCATCCTCAGATGCCTGAGTGCCTTGGAGAGGGTTCTGCTGGAGACGAAGTTTGGATAAATTGCAGTGAAAAGGAAAGACAACACAAACTGCTGTGACATATTCAGGGGTTCAAGGGAATAAATGCAAGCAAACCTTTCTGCAGCAGGGGAATGACTTCTGTCTGTAAAGGACTACATATGGAGAATATCTTTTTATTTATGTATTAAAAGTCTTTATATTAAAAGCTTTTATATAAAGTTTATATATGTCTTTATAGAATCTTTTTCTTTAAAAATATCTTATATAAAAAGTTCCAATTTAAAAGGTTTTTGCTTCTGTGTGAAACCCTATCTAGAGATTAACTTCACTGGCAGAGAATTTCCCCCCTCTTTTTAAAGGTTTATGAACATATTCTGGTCTAATCTGAAGAGTATTTTGGCTGCAATGTTTCTAACAAATTTCTTTTCAATCTTTTTGGCGCAGAATGCAATCCCTGGCCGGAGGGCAGCTGGGAGGGGGTGGCAGAGCTCAGGGCAGTGCTCCTCACTCCTCTGCAGGAGCTCCTGCACACATCCTTCCTCTGCAGCTCCCTCAGCCCCACCAGAGCAGAGTTTCTTTCTTTGACCGGCTGCCCCGTGGGGGTTTTTCAGAGATGAGTTTGTTTATTTGCTTGTTTTGCTTTGTTTTAATCCAGAAGCCCTTTTCTCTGGGAAGGTAAATGTTCTTAGGTTCCCAAAAACCCGAGCTGTTGATTTTTGAGGCTGTTTTATTCTAAGGCATAGTTTTTCACAGCTTCTGAACCCAGCCCTGAACTAATCTGCCTGCAGCTAGCTCCATATCCAGGCAATAATTGCCTGTCCTAGCAAGGCCCACTAGTCCCAAAGGACGTGTCTTTTAAGGGAAAATAACTTGGAGAAGGGACAATATGCAAAGTGACAGCAGATTAAAGAATGATGGAAATTAAAAGTTTAAAAAGCATGAGAAAGCAATTAACCAAGGAACAAAATGGTGTTTCTAAGCATATAGAAGCTCAGAGTCTGTGACAGAATCAAAGTCTCCTGGAAAAAAAAAAAAAAAAAAAGGAAAAAAAAAAAGGAAAATTAAAAAGCAGCTAGGGAAACTACCAAAAAATGGAAGTTTTTATCCTTTTTTTTTTTTTCCTCAGAGTGTAAGATAAGTGCTATTTCAGCTTCCAACCCACACTACAAGGACAGAGACAGGACTATTAAAACAAGCAACACTAGAATAAAGTCATGGAGGAATCACCAGCAAGGCTCCAGAGCCAGACTGGGCTCCACCAGCAGGGGTCTGCTCCATCCAGGATACAAATAAACTGTCAGGAGACTAATAAAATATTCAAATGAACTCTGAGGAGCCAAATTTAATCGCTTCCTGGTCTGAAATGGAAAACAGATCAATAGATTGATCTCAGCCTTTGTTTAGCCTCAGGCCTTTCTGCATCTTTCCCAGGGAAGAAGGAAGCAGCAGCTTTTCCCTGGGTCCTCAGGGACTTGGGCTCCTCTCCTCACCCCGGGCTCCTCCTCTGAAGCAGCATGACAATAACGTCTGTCAAAAAGCTTGGAGCCAAATCCACTGCAAAAGTTGGCTCAGGAAAACAGTTACAGATGAGAGCTAAGACATCTCTGCTCTCCTTCTTGCATGTAACACCAAGTGCTCAACAAATTAGAACTGGAGAAAAGCCCAAACTGTTGGTTTGTAAAGTCAGTAAGACCATTGACTTCAACAATATTGGATAAAAGCAAAGAGAATTAAATATGAGATAAAAAACCTGTGGAGAAAATCTAACATGACAAGCAAAAATTCAGCCTCCTGTGTAATAATCCAGGGTTTTCTCACCCGTTTGAAAGGGACAGCAGGAAGAGAAGCTGTTAAATGGATATGAACTCCCCCCAAAAAATAAAATATGAACTTTTTTTCCCCCTCTGAGATTGTAGTCCATCTCCAGTTGAATGAAATGCTATCATGACAGGACTGGGTTATAACTGTGTCCTAAAATAAAGCATGGGCCGGCAAATTAAAGATCTGTGCTCAGTGACTTTAAACCAATGTTTTAACCTTTCATTCCCTCCGTTTCCTAACCTTTTTAAAAGGCTGAGGCATGCTTTGTTCAAAAACCTCAGGCAAAACCCAAAGCTGTTGCGATAGTTATTAAAAAATTAATAAACATTTAATTAGGCTAATTTGAAAAGTTATTTCTAAACCCTTAATTCTGTGTAGATGAAAACATCATTTGTAACCAGACAACCATCTGAGTAGAAACCAATATAAATCAGCAAGAGCTATTCCAGTAACAGAAACTGTAGCTACATCATTAAGAACAATTTTAAATGCTTACAGCTTTCGTAATCACTCGCATTTTATTTTCAAACTTTTTTTATGAGAACATCGACCTGTCATTATCGTGGCACAGCTGAAGTGGGACAGAATCAATGCCCTGCTGACTGTCTCCTCTGCTCCTGGTGATAAACACTGTCTCACAAGTTCAAAAAATCCATTTTGGTACTGCTTCCCAATTAGAGCCGTTAAATGCTTTTTGAATGACTAAATTCTCTCTGGTTTTACACCTAGGCACGTTGCTAAGCTAATATTTTGAATAGAGGAGTACTGTATTATTTCTAGGCATTTTCTTATCAAATTTCAAGCAAATTAAATTGGCATTCTTTTCTTAGGGTTCAATGCAATTTGTGATGTCCTTGGTAACTTTTGGAATTCCAGTCACCCCTGCTCACAGCAGCAGCTGAGCAGGCCCTGATGAGGAAATCATGCCCTTACACCGTGGTGGGAGGCAGCCCTTCCACTGTGGCACCAAGTAAATAAAAGAAACACCGAAGAAAACCCGCGGATCTCAGCAAGGAACAGAAATGCCAGCCTCGTTTAATCATCACAGAAGGCACTTTTCTTAGAACTGTGGGATGATTTGGCTCAGAAAGGACCTCAGAGCCCATCAGTGCCACCCCTGCCCTGGCAGGGCCCCCTCCCACTGTCCCAGGCTGCTCCAGTCCCGGTGCCCAGCCTGGCCTGGGGCACTCCAGGGATCCAGGGGCAGCCCCAGCTGCTCTGGGCACCCTGTGCAGGGCCTGCCCAGCCTTTAGAAATTCCCCCCTCCGGTCCAGTCCAAGTTCAGCCTCTCTCAGTTTAAAGCTTCTCCTGGCACAAGCCTTCCCCAAGTCCCTGAGAGCCCCATCACCCCGAAGAGGCTGCACTGGGCTCTCCCCAGAGCTTCCTCCTCTCCAGTGGGAAGGGCAGAAGTTTCCTTCCCATTCCTTCTGGAAGCACCCTCAGAGCTCTGAGCACTGGGGCTGCAGGCACAGACCCCTCAGCCATGGGGAACCTTGCTGAAAACCATTCCAAAGGTCCTCCAGATAAACTGGTCAATTCCAAAAATATTCTAAGTGTAAAAAAAGTCAAAACAATATCTCCCTCAGATCAGTTAAACAACAGATTCTGAAATATCCTATACTCCTTAATGACCATCTTGCACTTGAAATTGAAATATCTGTTTTTTCCTTCTGTACCAGTGAACTTGGGAAACATTCCTTTTTTTCCCTCAAGCTGACCTCTGTCCTTCCTTCTCTTACCCTCTCACCCTTTTTTTCATGTTGTATTATTATCTGTCTGCATTAAGCCTCTAGCTCTTCCCATTTGCAAATTCACTTAATCATCAATGTAACTTGCCTCTAAGTTATGCATACTTCACTTTAATGAAACCATATTTTCACATCTTAACAGTCTGGGTCACCAACTGAAATGAATATCAGAAACTGTAAGCAAGCAAGTCGAGCTCTGGCTAATGGACCCATTACAGATGAACAGGAATAAACCAATCATCTCTAGCATTCTCAAAATCCTCTTCTCAGAGGGTTATTAAGAGAGAATATTAAAAAAAAAAAAAAGGAAAGTGTTGTTTTATTAACAAACCCAAACCCATGTGAAAGGAGTTATCAGACCCAGCTAAGCAGCCTGCCAGGCTGGTGGGTGTCTGCTTGGTGTGCTCAGAGTGTTCAACCTAAAGGAGCTCAACGGCACCAAAATGACCAAAATTCCCTCCGTGCCCCTGCCCTGCTCTGAGCCCTGCCCACCCAGTAATGAATTAGGGCACGGGGCTTCCATTCAGCACCGAGAGAGCTCCCTTTGTTTTGCATTCAATCATTATTAAAATTTCACCAAAGGTTTAACTGGAAAGGGCAGCAAACCTGAATTCACTGCCCTTTAGATCAGCCAGAAGAAGGAATTACCTTCAATCAGACCAAAGATTTTCCTCCCCAGATATTTAAGAAAAAACCATACATGTTTAATGTGCAGAAGTATTTTTCCATAGTAACTGATGTCTGGTTTTCCGTGGTAAATTTCTTTCTTCTGCTCATATTTACTTTTACTTTGATTCTTTCATATAATGGTAAACAATTCACACAAAGATTTTTGTAGATGCTGATGATTTAGGGATTATTTGCCTTTTTTTTTTTTTTTTTTTCCAAGAAAAAACAAAACTTTGCAGGCAAAATGCAGAGAGTGCCCTATTGTCCAACCAAGAGGAGCAATGAAAGAAACTTTGCCAGATTTCCCAGAGCTGTGCAGGCCACAGGAGCGCGCACTTGCAGACAAAACAATACCAGCTCACAGGAAGAAAACGGAATTCTTAGTCCAAAATCAAAACAAAAGTATCAGAGTAGCATTTCTCAAGCAATTAACGGTGACATCGCTCAGGTTTAAAAAGTGAGGAAGTACTAATGGCAGCTATCAGGAACATTTTAGTTTGTATGGGGAGAATGGGAAGAAGCTCTAATTACTGCATGCAAATGTTTGCATTAGTGTTTGTATTGAAAACTGTTAATTACTTTGAATTGCTAGCAGGGTTTCATATGCTTTGGGGTAAAATAAGAATAAACACCTGTAGGCAACAAAAAAAACTTAGCTGTCATTCTATCACCCCGGAGAGGATGAACTGCTGCTGACTCAGCAGGAGCAGAAATGAAAGTGCTCTTGCAAAGAGGCTTCAGAAATCCCTGTTTTGGAGAGCACACGTGACAAAGTACAATAAATCCATGGGACGGGCTGTTCAGCGTGTTTGCCTTTGGAAAAATCAGTAACATCTAATAAGAAGAAAATTTCCAAACCCAGCATGATGATGTTATTTCAGCAGCTAAGCCTCTAAATTAACTTGTAATGCAAGTGCTCCTGGCACTGGAAGGAAGCCAAATTGTGACACTTAAACTTCCAAGACCTGTTTGCTGAACTATTCCCCCAAAACTGCAGCAAACCGTTGCACGTATTTGATTTATTTTCCGTATTTGTTGAAGAATTTGCATCGATCTGTGTGCCAATAAAATTCCTGGAGAAAATAGATGGGTGCACAAGAAACAGTAATATTCCAGAGCTGTTGGCTGTCTCAGTTTTTTGAAGAACCCATACAGTTCTGAGATCCTTTGTCACTAAAAAAGCAACACCCAGAAGGAAGTTGTTTGTCTTTCTTTCAGGAACAAATTAGGTCACAGCGATGAAGTAGACAGTGGAGCAGCCTGAGTTGGATCTTTAATTAGCAAATGGTTCATGGAATTAGCTCTGGGTTTTGTTTTTCCTTCTCCCCAGTCCTTTGGTTTATGGAAATGTGTGTTCACATGAGAATTAGATTACCAGGAACCATTTGTGCCCCAGTGCTCACACTGATTGCCCATGACATCCATAGGGTGGCAACACCACCAGTCTAGGGAGAGCCTCAATGCACCCCGACTATTTCCAGTTTGGTGATCATTTGTAGCAAAAGCAAAGTGAATTTAACATTCAGGACTCTTCCCCCTCTTTTAGCATGCTCACTTTACTCATGAGTAGCCAATTCACTGCACAAAACAGACAGAGAGCACATGAAAACCACCAACTGCTGCCCAGACAGGCCTCACGGCTCGCCCCGTGCTCAGAGGGAGAATTCTGAGCCCCCCTTTTTAATGGATATTGAATTTCCAAGCAGTTCCCACCCAGTCCGTTCATTAACACCGACCATCAATTCAGTTGGGTGCCCTTAATTTGCCACGTTTTGTATTCTTCAGGAGCATTCTGCGCTGCAGAATTTACTGCTCACTTGAAGACCTTCAATTCCTGCTCCTCAGATGAGCCCTGGCTGCAGTGCTGATTAAACATATTGCTAATGTTTCAGGGACATATTTTCCTGGGCTCCGGAGGTGTGCGTGCGCGGGTCTCGCTGCCGCTGATTTGTGAACGCTCAGGAGCTGATCCACGTGCAAAGTACTGAAAAAACTGGTGAAATGTAAACTGTGAGCCATCAGTGACAATGGCTTGGCAATATTATGACATCGAAAAGAGGCAGGGGGAGGCAGGGCAGGAAGAGGCACCTCAGAAATGAGAAATTTTGAAAACGACTGAATCATGTGCAGTGGTGAAGGAGACAAAGAAAGGGTAGGGGAAAACAAAACCTAAAAGGAAGTCAATAAGCATGATGCTAATAAAATTATAACAGAATGGTAAAGACTGATGAGGAGATTCAAAGCAATTAGAACATACAAATCTAACGTTATCTAATAAATGCACAGAAAAAAAAAATAAATAAATCCACCCAATCGATTTCCTAAGGGAATCCAGTCAGTGGAAGGACTAAAACAGCGACAACAACAAAGAGAATTATGAGTAAAGCATGAACATCTGATCAACAACCAGTAAGATCTTACTGAAAAGACAAGAAAATGTGAGGAAGACACAGCTGGGGAAGGAGGAAGGGTGAGCTGGGCAAGGAGTGGATCCACTCCACGGCCACAAATGGGAGATCACATTTGAGATTCTTCAGCAGATGCACTGGAAACTGTGAACAAAACTGTTATAACTGTGCCAGAGCAGGCATTGAGGCAACAACTCTGGAGTTAATTCACTCTGGGGAAAAACAAACAAAGCACACCCACACTCCCAAATCAATCAATCAATCTGCACCAAAAAATAAACCAAAAAGCCTACACAGAGATAAAATATAAATTCTAGAACCTTTGACAGAAGTTCCAACAGAAATTTCAGTGAGAGGTTTTTAGCTCTAAGGACTGAAATACCCCTTTCTTTCAGAGGTGTTTGGCATATGACAAAAAACAGAATAGAAATATTCTTCTGTCACCACTTACAACTGTTAGATAACATATCTTAAATTTCCAGGGTTAGCAGGTTGTCATGAGCCCTATGTTAACAGAAGGAGTATTTTATTCCTGAAGACATTTGCTATTTCTGGCAGTTAAACAAGATATTCCAATAAAGTAGAAAAGATCAAGCAGGAAAATTAATATTCCATCTCTCCTTCTATACTGATTTGCAAGTCATATATTGAATAAGAAGAGACAATTAAATTTCTTTTTTTTTTTTTGGGGGGGGGGGGAAGACCTTTATATGCCAATTGTACCAGGAGAATTTTGGATTTTGATTAAATATGTTGCTAACTGTGCTTGCCACTTGGCACAATTTGTGGATGCTTAATGTCAGAGCAACACTGAAATGGCCAAATTTGAGGAAAGTCACCTTTCATTACAGAATCCTTCAGTTTTTCACAGAAAGATATTCAGGAGCTCTCCAGTGTTACCTTATTTTTCTACTTCTATCATCTTGAAGAGTCAATAAAACCTCTGCTCAAAAAGAAACTCGTCTCTTTCTCCCCATCCAAGCAGTTCTGCAGGGCTTCACTGCAGGAGCTTTTCTTCTTTTTTAAACTATGGACATTGGATTGCATTGCAGAAGTCCTTCCAGGGTTCTGGCAATAACAATTTATCCATAAAAACCTTAACAGGATCAAAACCTCCATGGTCATCCATGTGAGAACTTTCAGAATGGATTTGGTTTCAGAGATACTCCTGGTGTTGGTAAGAAAAACAAAAATTCCTACGGCTGGGAACATTTCAAACAGAGCTTTTAAATGAATGCTTTTTTCTAAGACTGCACAAGTTTCTTGAAGATTTTCAGCGTTTTCCTGCACACAGACAATTGTCCCCAGTCAGTTCCATCAGACCATCCCTGCTCCTGATTTTGGCAAACTTTCCCCACTAGTTAAACCACGGCCTAGTAAGGACAATATAAACTGGCACATTTAAACGGAAACTGTTTAGAACTCTCTCAGCATTCTGCAACATTCAATTAAGAGTAAAAATCCAACGCAAAGCTTCCAAACCAAATAAAACTCAATTAGAGACTTCTCTTTTTACACTTTACACTGAAACAACTTCTTTGGAGGTTTGCTTATTCTCTTTCAGGGCACTGCAATGGAATGAGCTCCCCCCAGGTTTGCTTCTGGTCAGAGCAAACAGAAAATCCTGTGGCGTGTTCTGGACTATCACCGAGTCTCCGAGATTAGGGAGGAGCACAGCCACTACAAAACTCAGCATTCTGGAGCAGCAGGGAGGTCTGGTGTGGATCTGAGGCTTGGCCCACCTTGCCCTGAGATGAGCCAGCAACACCCAGCCTGTACCTGGCTGAGAACACCTGGGGACCCCTCAGGGTCCCACAGGACACCAGGTGTATTTTCTCCTCTCACACAGGTGTCCCACACCTCCTAAGGTACCCCATAAAAAAGTAAACTGTGACTTGCTAGAAAATATTACTCAACGGAGATAATACATATTCAGATCTGTTAAGATTTAAGAAGATCCAGCATAAGTTTCATTACACAGCAAAGCTCTGAAAAACACTTTATCCTAATTGAATGTTTGCAAGGAAATTCATATGGTGTTTTATGGTACAATTTTATGCATCATCAATTAGCAATTGAACCAGTTTCAAACTCTGAACTCTTGCAAGCATCAAGCACAAAGAGAATTCTGTAGCCCACATTCATTTCAGAACAAGCTGACAGGTAATGCTGAACCTATTACATCTTCTGCAAGAACTTATTTACATCGCTTACACACACACAAAAACCCAAACAAAGGAACCCCCCCACAATAACAACAACCTACACAAAAATAAAACCTTCCTCATCCAAAGGATGAGGAGAAGCTGAACCACATATTCCAAACAAATGACATTTCAGTTAGTGCTTTGGATTACTCATATTCTTATCCCCTAGGCTCTTCTAAAAATCCTCACCAGAGTTGCATCAAACTCTTACTTTATACACAAATGTACTGATTCAAGATCTTTACAGTCCTGTTCTGAAGGCCAGAGGATATTGGTCCAGAAGGCACCTTGGTTTCTCTCTCACACTGGTTAATTTTAACAGAACTGGCTGGGAGAATTGAAGGGAAGACCAGACTGAAACACCAGAGAAATGGGAAAAATGCACAAATTCACAGCAGATTCTCCCCGAGACAGCCTTTTCAAATTAAGCTAATGCAGTCTAACTAAACTTATACAGGAACAACGATGAGCTCTTTAATATTTATTTCTGAGTATGATTTGCTCTCAAGGACAGAACAGTTAATGACTCGGCCTTGTGATCTGAGTCAGAATCAGGGCTGGCAAGAACAAAAAAAAAAAAAAAAAAAAAAAAAACCCCCAACTAAAAAAAAAATGAATACACNNAAAAAAATCACACCACCACTTAAAGAAAATTAGTATGCACACTGCTATTTTCTTCATTTTACCTTAGCACAGGAAGAGACCTGATCTCATACATCAGGAACCCTGCACCGGATTATCAGCTGTTGGAGCTATTAACAAAACTGACCAGCGCGCCTGTTTCTGAATGAGAACAAGACGGGGGAGGAAAAAATGCAAAATCCATTCCATTTGTAGCTTGGCTTCCAGTATTTTCTTTCACCTTTCCAGCATGTTTAGAAAATGAATTTTTTGGTTTTTTTTTTTTACTTTGTAAACCTGTGTGAGAACAAACTGATGTTGCTACTGTACTTTATTCATATGAAAATGTCACGGCAAGTAAGGAAGCAATAAAAAGCAAAGAAGAAATATGATGAGAATTTATAATACGATCTTAGCAGGCATCTTGTTTCTCTGATGCTCAGTGCTGTCTGCAAGAACACACAGCCAGATTAATGAAAGGTGTGAGAAGAAAACATTTTTTATTTATTCAGTTTTAACCAATAAAATAGCTCATATAGTACCAGCTCTCAGTACTCAACAAAATATTCTCAGCTTTCATTTCCATGTGGACAAAACAGCAAGTGTAGCTATTTAGCACTCGCCCTATTCTTGAGATGAATATTTTCCTTGGGTATGTTTTTACAGAGCGGTCCTGGGCTCAGAAGCGTGCAGCAGGCAGGCGTGGGGAGGAGGCAATGGGAATATTGGCACAGCTGGGAAGTCCCAGCCCGGCCACAACGCCCAGGGTCACCAGGGAGCTGCAGAACAGCTGGGGCAGCCTTTGGCAGTCCTGGCCAGGGATGCTCCTCCTGCAGCCCTGCCCCGTCCCAGGGCAGGCAGAGACTCGGGGCTCCCCTGGCACCCTCCTGACAGCAGGCAGCACATTCCCCCTGCCCGAATTTCTGCTTGACACGGCCTGCTTGTGGCTGCTGATGGTGAACTGGATGCCTCTAAAAACTCAGGAGAAGCCTCACCAGAAGTGCAAGCAGCATCCCAGTGGGCGGCGCGTCTCTCGCTCTGACAGTGCCGTGTGTCTGTGAGCCTCAGCCAGTTCACTCCCTCTGCTGCTGACTAAAAAACTCCAAGTCTTCACTCAATTTAGCCAAGATGATTATTTTAATTTTCATTTTTACTTCCACTCCTTCCTCTCCCTCTTTCTTACTTGGTACCATCCATCCAACATTTTTGATTTCTCTATTTGTTCCTCTTCTTCTACTCCTAAAGGTGCATTCCACATCCTATTAGTCACTGTTCCCTCTGCGCTTTAAACTCAAAGAATCCAATTTCAGCTGTAAAATCTCTACACAATCTTTACAGCACGAGGCAGGCAAATTCTTCTCTCCCACCAGCACAATCCATTACTTACAAACTATTTTTGAGATGCAGAACTGAGAGCAAGAAAGTTCAATTCTGACATCTGTGTGCTTTCCTGCATATTAGCACTTCACTTTTGGTTGCCAGCACTATTAATTTGATTGTGCTTCATGAGAGACTTTCCTTTATGTTGGTGTGAGCTACTTGAGTTAAAGACTAAGAGAGAATTTCTTCCCTCCCACCCGGGCTCCCCTTTTCTGTACAGTGCAGAACATTGTGTATATTTACAATTGGTTCTGTTCAAAAATAATATTTCTACATCTTGGCCTGAAGAGGGAAGCTGGAGGTTCACAGGATGTGATATTGAGAAATAGCTTTGTTTAATGCCTTCATTGTCACTAGGTGGAAATCAAACTTACAGTTTATTATATTGATTCAACTCTTAATAATCTGGACAGTTTTACAGATCTCCCCAACTGGCAGTAGAAAATTAATCCTGAGAGCTCCAAAAAGAAAAAAGAAAAAAAAAAGGGCCAAAAGCCATCTAAAGCTGCAGTTTAGAATTCCTCTAAAAAGAAGGAAAATAATGACCCATTTGGAAAGTATCCCCAGTGCAATTCATCAGACACTGCTTGAAGATAACAGAATATGCAGAGACTCTCAAAAGGGAGACAGTGTGGATCTGCTGTCTGAGTTAACAATATTCCTTTCAAAACCTGTTTCATGGGCACAGGCAGTAATCAAATAAATATTGATATTTGTTTATTCATGGCTGGAAACCAGAACAGGGATTACAAACATAATTTTTAGGAGCAGTAAAGAAAAAAGCTAAGATATTTTTGCAACAGTGTTAACTATATTGAATTCAGTGTGTATTAGCACCCAGGTGTTTGAGCAGGTATTTTGTAATAGGAATAAAACAACATTAATCAGGGATCTCCAAAGCTCTGCTTAGAGCATATTCCCATAATTCTCTTTCAGTTAAGGGCTGCTCCCATGAAAGATGGCATGCTCAATAAGAGCAAGATGAGGGTATACATGAAAATTTTCCTTTATGTTCTACAAAAGCTTGCTGAGCATCCTTTAAAAGGGCAGTGGATACATATTTCAAAGTTCAAATACTTCTGGAAAGCATTAGATGAAATATTTGCTTAACAATCCAGGAACAGAGTTCTTATATTCTGACAAAAAAACCCCACAATAACAAAACCCCAAACCCACTAACCACCCTCCAAAAAACCCCAATAAACCCCCCCAAAATAAAAAAGGACATAAATTATCTGGTTAAAAACCCTCCAAACCTGAGAATATAATAGAATAAATTTGGTCTAAGAGGGAATCTTTTTACATATTCTCTACTCCAGGGTACAATTTTGGCAGGTAAAACATGAAGCTTCTTCAAGCACTGCAAACAGGAAAGAACCATGCAGGCAGTCAGAAATGGGGAAGGCAGTAGGATAAACTGGATTCAGGTATCTCTGTTAAAATCCTCATGTTGGGCAAGCACTGATTGCTGCATCCTTCCTTTCACAGCCTCTTTTGGGGGGGCTCATGCTGCTGCCCAGCGCCTTTTGCACCAAAATAATTTTCATGTGCATTAAATGGCACATCACAAATCTTTCAGCTTCCCCAGTTTTAGCTAGGTAAGCACTTACTATCCCTCTGTTTCAAACTGCGTAAATATACTTCAAGAAATTTTATCCAAAGCAGCAGGAAACATTTCCTTTTCCGCTGTTACCTAAGAAACCACATGAACCTGGGCCGTGATGAGCACGCTGCTTTCTAATGGATCACTTTCTACGCTGTTGACACCATGGTCTAATTCAGAAGGCACTTGGAGACTGGAAGGAAGATTTCACCATCATGGAAATAAACCACAAAAGTCAGCAGTGATGTTGCTCACAGGGCAGTGCAGAGGTTTACACCAGATTCTGCTCCCCTGCTAACACAGGAATAGCACGAGCAGGGCCAGGTCCCACCATCTCTGTGCAGAGCTGTAAGAACCACTGATTTCTTCTTGCCATTCAGGCTGATTTGCTATTATTTGCCTTTTTTTTTTTCCTTCTCTCTCCTTGCATAGAGGATAGTATTGGGAAATGGCTTTCTTAATTTACTAATCTTTTTACATACCTCAATACCAGTTATTCAGCTATCAGAATCTTGTATTTATTTCTTCCCTGCCTATCCCCCAGAGACCTTTACAAGCAGGTAGGGAACAGGAAAAAGAAGAAAAAAAACCCAAACCCAACCAAACCCACTGGTTTATAAATCAAACATTCAGCAGCAAAGCAGCCCAGGGAAGTCAGAGCAGTTTCCAGGCGTCCAAGAGCAGTGAGCACGTTCCCAGGTGGACAGAGTTAAAGAGTGCTTCATTCTAGGACAAAAATCCACCTGAGCAGGAGCTCCCCTATGGGGATCCCACAATCGTTTCAGTGAACAGGGCAAACTGGGGTTTGCTGCTGCAAGAGAAGAGGACTGGGTTTGGCCAGGGAAGGGCAGTGAGAGGATGGGCTGGGCTGGGAAGGACCTGGGACAGGCAGGGGCTGAGGGCATGCTGCTGCTCCCCGGGATATTCACCTCTCCGGCTGTACAGCAGCAGCTCATCTCTCCAGAGCTCTGATGCAGCCAAATTAGTCAGAAAAAAAAAAAAAACCATTCTGTTGCCCCAGGCAACTACATGCATGGCTTTGTTTGTGTAGCCATGAAACTTTCTGTAATGCTTCTTCCTGTTTGGGTGCATGGCAAAGTGCAGATCCATTCTTGAAATCCCACCATTAAACAGCATTTCTCATTAGCATCCACTTAACATAAAGATCACAGCCCCTTTTATTGTAACAGACAGGAAAATTCATTTCTACAGGCCTTTCTCTCTAGAATCTGCAACCGCGTTTCAGAAACCATCCAGCCTGCTCTCAAAACAAAAGTTTATAGTCCATTCTTATTTTCATCCAGTATTGAATATTTAGATGTTAATAGTCTTACATTTTCATAGCTTTTTTTAGTTCTGCCCCCCCCCCTCGTCTGTAAATAAGTAATGGAAAAAAAAATATTATTTTCCCTTTCAAGCTGAGCTGTCGCATAATAAAATATTTCATCATATTTGATTACATTAAGAATCTAACTTTCAATGTATACCCTCACTTCCAAAATCTCTGAATATATGTATGTTGAAATTAAGCAAGTGTGACATAGTTCTCGGTTCCCTTGGGAACAATATTCAGAGCTCATTTGAGTTGTGACCTGCTTATGCTGCCAGGGAGTATTAGTATTTTTGTTGGATCTTTAGAATAGAGATATGGAGTGAAGGACAAAGGCAAAAGTAAGACTCTAAATTCACAGATGAAAAACAAATGAGATACTGCTCTATTTCAGAAGGCAGTGTTGGCTTTTTATAGAACCTGCCCCATTTCGTAAGCTCTGTTGAAGAGATTACTCTTTTTCATAGTAAAATGTTTTAGATAACTACGCATGAAGAAACCTACAGCACAACTTACGGTCCAAGGTGTCTAATAGGTTTCAGTGAAGAATTAAGAATGGAAATTAACTTTAGGATTTATGGACCACGCATCCTATAATGTTGCCTTCTGTCTCCTGTCACAAGGAGCATCCATTCCATTATAAATGGAATTTCTGCTGTTGCCATTTCTGCTCCAGCACAGGAGTGAACAACGTAATTTCATGGCTTGGCCCCTGTCCATTAGAGCACGTGGTATTATATATCTATATATTCTTCCTTCATCTAAATCTGACCGCTGAGCTTTCCACAGTCCATTGGCAACCCCAAAATCCACCCCTCCAGACACAGTTCATACACATTTTAGGGTTAGGCTCTCATGTACATTAGGATTAGGATCACTTTCTTTTCACTCCTGTTCTCTTCCCATGAGCTCCAGGAAGGATTGGGCCAGGAGAAATTCTCCATCCCTCTCCCCCAACCTTCCATGGGTTCCATTCCTCCCTTCCAGCTCCTGGGGAGCTGATCTGAACTCAGACACCCCTGGAGTTTCAGTTAGTGCCACTTGATGCAGTGACTCACTGTTTATCCCAGCTCTGAAGTAAATAAGCATTTGCCACATGGGAAGGTTGTAAGTGCTTGCAGAGCAGAAATTACATTTCAAAATCTCCTCACAGGCAAGCTGGGCTTGGGAAGGTTTGAGGCCACGTCTGAGTGACAGTGCAAACCTTGGAGCTCTCCAGCACACGGTCACAGGGTCACCAAAATAAACTCTGCCTGAGCTGCAGCTGACTGAAACCTTCCTCAGTTCTGACCTCTTTCTGGGTCCAACACCAGAAAACAGCTGACAGGTCAGAAAAACCTGTTAGGCACTGCTTGGATGCAAAGGGGTTTTCCTCCAGTGCAGATTATCGATACATTTCTGTTAGAGAAGCCTCATTTTTAATACTGCTCTGAATAATCTTCAGCTTATTAAAGAACCTCCTGTTACAACAGCAGACAGTTGTACTCAAACATGAAAACGTGTCAAGGGAAAAAACCAAACCTGTTCCTCATAAGGACTGCAAATATGAATGTGTTCCTATTCGTTTTCACTACATATTTAAGTTTGCCTTTCTTGTCTTCATGTTTCCCCCTAAGAGGGAACAGTGAACTTGTTCCTCCTGAATAGGGATAATTTATGATTACCTTGTTTAATTTTATTATTTTGCTGCCTTAAGTTCTTGTTTACAATGCCTTTTCTGCAGCAGAACAAAAATCCCTTTAAAGTTCAACCTGCTAAATTAATAAACTGTGTTCTCAGTTTTAGTTCCATGTTAAATGGAGCTGCATAAAATTGTTATAACAGACCCATAAAACAGCAGCAGATGCAATATGTTCAAAACGATTATTTTCTTTTAATTTTGTAAACATACAGAAAGTTTGCATTATAGCCTACCCTTAAGCACATCCCTGCTGTAAAATAAAGACTTGCCAAATCAGCTCCAAACACATTTTGCAGTAAACAAACAATGAGACGTGGGACACTGCAGAATGAGAGCAGCGAGACATCAAGGCAGAGTAAAAAGCAGTGGCCAGCACAGAGCAAAGCATTTGACAAATCTAAAAACATTCCTGCATCTCTGCCTGTTTGGGCACCACAACCATGTTTTGATCAAGGTTTTATACAATGTGGATGAGGTCTGCAGTGGTATTTCACAGATAAGACAATAAGAAAATCATCATTTCACTCCCCAGTTTCATCCTCTGGGACTACAGTGAAGGGTCTCAAAGGCTCAGGAAATATCTAAGATGTCAGGGTACGAAATAAAGTGGAATTGACCCAGAGAGGATTGCGTGTCAAAGAATGAAGAGTTGTGTGCTTTTATTAGCAGTAGTAACAAAGTTCCTGTGTGACAGACAGTTCTGTCAAAAGTCCATAAGAAAACTCCAGGATAAGTTATCTGCTGATGGGTAGAAAACGGAGCAAACTAATGTGAAACCTAAGTATGGTATAGATTATACACTAAATACCAAGGCACAAACCACCAAAACCTCTAAAATATGTAGAATCAGCCGTAGAAGAAAAAATATCCAAAGGTAACAACAGAACACACACATTTCTGCAAGCTTTCATGCTTTCAGAACAAGTCCATGTCTATATATAACATTTGCATATGTTTTTCAAAAGATACATTCACTACTTTAATCTGCTTTAACTTAGCATTGAGAAAGTGCTCAAAATTCATGCAGTGCTTCATAAATTTGGCAACACTAAAGATTGATCCAAGCTTCAATCAAGGTAACAGGAGATTGTACACTGACCTCAATTAGCTTTGGATCAAGCCTTAGGAGAATTAGCAGTGTTCTAAGCAGTCATCATCCGTGGGTACATGCACAGGGAGCAAACCATGAGCACCTCCACCACGGGCACAGTTACTCTAAATGAGCACAAGACCAGCTACAATTTATTTTTTTTTCTTTTTTTTGTTAAACAATGGTTTCATTAAAAGTCTGCCCAGTCAGCCTTGCCCTATTGCTGAACTAAACCTCAAGGTAATCTTAAAAAAATTACATGCCCAGAGAAAAGAAAACAGAGTTGGTGACCTGGAGCAGCTGCAAATGCAACACAAGGCTCAGAGTCAGACTGATGAGCTCCATCCTGAGGGCTGGGAGCTGCACAAGGTCATGTGAAAAATGGAAAAATGGCAGTGACACCCGTTCCCTTTCCTTTTCCCTTCCCTTTCATTTTCCCTGTCCTTCCCCCTTTCCTTCCCATGATGATTTGTGAGCTCCAGTGACCCTGCTCTCCTCGGGGGCAGCCACAGAGGCTGTGCAGACACGGGGACAAGCGGGGCAGTGCCGGTGTCACACCCCAGAAATGTCCAGAAATGTCCCTCAGCCAAGTCCCAGCTCCCTCGCCCAGCCTTGCCCCACGCCTGTCCCAGGCAATAAATGACATCTGCTCCCTGCCTGCTCTCTCAGGCTGACCTGGCCTGGCCAGGAGTGACCCAAATCCCCAAATCCAGGTGAGTAACCACGGCCAGCTGTCAGAAGCACCAAGGGAAGCAGAGCTGTCACCACCACCGGGAGCAACAGGGAGGAGAAGGAAATGGAATGCTAATTATTTGTCATTACTTTCTCCTTTCAAGGAAAAATTGCTGCCATGCTGGGATGGTTAAGAACAGCAGGAGCAGCCTGTGGTTCTAGCACTTTATGCAAGCTACATTATCCCTATTCAGGGTAGTTACCTGGTAAATGAGCTTTAAAAATCCTGTTTAATCAAAGAGGATATGGACAAATTGTCAATGATTTTTCATTGCGTTGGTCCTATGTACCATTCAAAAGATGCCATTTCCAAAGGGTGCCTTTCGTTTTCCTGACCCTCTGGGCTCTTAAAGAGTCTTTTCAATGGAAACAGGAAATTCAGCCAAGGATGTGCTCTTGACTTCCTCTTACACTAATTCTTCCTGAGTAGGGAAAGTGCTACCCCTCAAATACTTCACACTGCCATCTAAACAGATCACTTGTAAGATGGCAGGTCCAAGGAAAGTCCTTGGAATTTCTGATGAGACTTCCATAAATTTACAAGTTAAATCAGTTATGAAGAAATTGTTCTGCTCGCATTTCAAAGACTATTTTTTTTATGGAGGCACGAACACACACACACACCGCAAGCAGAATGCAATGAGAATTTCTTTTATTCATGAAGAAAACAAAAGCAGAAAAAGTCACGTTTGAAAATATAACCAGTTTGAATCAACACATTAAGGAACTTTTGGCACTTACTGGGAAAGAGGGGGAAAAACAAGAGAAACATCAAACCTCCAACATATATCGAGCACTAAATAGCTGAGCAATGTAAATCCTCAACAACACTAATAAAGACAGGCCTCGTGAAACATGTGCCGTATCCAGTGAATTAGGATGTGGGCCCGGTGTAAGAGGAGTGAATAAAACACAAACCACAGCGGAAGGAGAACACACAGCTACCCCTGCAGGTGGGTACAGTCACATCCATTCTGTTGGGCTACTTTACATTTCAGTCAGCTCAGATCAAATCCTTACACTCACCAGTGGAAACCCTAATTTCTGGCAACTAAAACGGACAGAATATTGTCATGTGCCCAGCAGTTTGAAGGGAAAGAGGCAGGAAGATCCAGCTTCAAAACCACTGAGTGATCTATTTTAACCAGCCCACACCCAGTGCCCCGAGCTACCAATTGTCACAACACAAAATATTGAAACCACAAGCTATTCCACCCTAATTTACACCACAAGAAACCCTAAGTGCTAAAATTCTTCGAGCATTTACGGGAGGCTGAGGCTTTTATCAGCTGGAAGGTGAAAATGCTGGGCAGCAAAGCCATTGGTAGCAGATTAGATTTAATCACTTTATACTGACACCTTCATGCTTTAGAGTTGAGGGAAGAAAAAGCTCCACACCTACATTGAACTCCAAAGGACAATGTACATTAATCATAGCTTTTAATTTTTTAAAATATTTTTATTTCTTTTGGATAAGTAAAGGTTTTAATCATACAGGTCCCAGTTTGTTCCGTTTCTTTCCTAATTAGAGAAAAATGGCAAGTCTCCCAATCTAAGCTCTTTCCCTCTGAAGAATTTAACAATACATTTGGATAGGCACATATATTTATTTGGAGACTGCACAATGAATGAAATCCCACTTGCACTTAACAAAGCAAAGTTTGCCAGAATTCGGTGTGTGAGCCAAGGCTCCACACTCTGTTAATGGCAAAAATAGCTCTCCCTGAAGTCCAGCAGTGGATTATGTGCATTCCTGTATGTGCCTGGAAACACCCACAACACCTGTTGTTTATTATAAATGGCTGCATTGAAAATAGACATGCTTCGACGGTGAAAGGAAAAAAGGAAAAAAGAAAATAAGAAAGAGGGAAAAAAAAAGAAAAAGGGTTTTGAGTGGGAAAATAACGAGGAAGATGGTAACTGTGAATTCTGAAGTGTTTCTGCTGAAAGGACTCAACAGCAAAGTGCAGCATCCAATAACTCTCAACTAAGCCACTCAAAACACAAAAACTTTGTGTGAAGACATTTAAAGATTATTGTTAAGGCAGGTTATCAAGCAAAATGAGGCGAGGAAACTGAAGGAGGCCAGGAGCAAAGCCAAGAAATCTCAATTCTAGTGACAAGGCAAATGACCAGAATCCGCACTCGGTTAAATCCGGACTAACACGCGCTGTGCAGAGAAAATTCTCTCCGTGCATTTAACCAGTGCAGAACTAAAGTCAGGACTCTCCCCTCCAGGTGGCACAGAATTGCTTTTCAGGTTCTACCGGCAAGAGAATAATGGAACATCATCGAAGAACAAGGATATGGACGTGAGCACCCTAAATGATTATTCACTCAGAAAGATGAAAAAAAGAAAAACCAACCCAAACCACACAAAACAGTGGAAAATCTCTGCTTTTACCAGTAATTACAAGGAGATCTGACTCCTATGGCCTCTTCCTACTCCTGTTTGTTCAGGCTGGGTCCTTTTCCTGAATTTCCCCTTACTCTACCCTCTCCAAGCTTTTACTTCAGAAAACCTTTCTGCGACTGACACAAGCATCTGCATTCTTTTTGCTTTGTCCACAGCTCTTGAGGTGACAGTGGAAATCATGCCGGCATGAATTCTGTTTTGTCTATCCCTACGAGCAGGACACTGACCAGAGCTCAGGCTCTCTGCTTTGGGTGAAACAGGTCAGAGGGCTCCTCTTTCACTGGGTTTGCAAAGAGCAGCCATAAAATCACACTGCACACCAGAGCCTGCGTATTTCTGTTTCCTCGAAAGCAGCCAGACCGGTCGGGAGCTCCTCTGTGCACAGGGTGAGCCTCTCACAGCAGAAATCCTGCTGTCCCAGCTCTCCGTCATCCAGGCATTGGCATCATCCTCTTTGAGCTGTGAGAAATGAAGCCCTGGGCAGAGAAGACGTTCACAGGAAATCTGCACAGATCCAGACTTTAAAATGACACCTCCAATACCTGGTCTGTAAGGTTTTCTCCTCCCTCTCTTGGCAAAGGTGCTCAGTAAAAGGAATTTTCCCAGTTTTAGTTTAAATATGTTAAAAAGGCCCTGTCCATTTGTATTCAGCCTGTCAACTTCAATCCTCTGAGCATCAACCTGGGCTCCTACTTCATCTTTTCTTTTTCCAGCCAGCTTTTCTAACATTCTTCCAAATTAAATCATATTTTTTACACCCTACAGCCAACCATCACATTAGAATGTTCACCCCTCAGTACATTTTAAATATTTTCTGTCTCCCACAGCGCGCTCTGTGTATTTTCCCAATTCTAAAATTGCCTTTGCACCTCTCTAACCCATCATAAAAGGAAGCAAACCCGTTTTATTTGTATTTTTGTATAACTTGGCTTTGAGTCTGGCTTCCACGCTCATCAGCTGAAAGGCAGAGCTGCTCAGAGCTGTCAGCAGAACAAAGTCAAGCTGAGCTGGGCCATGATTTATGCAGGTAGGGCCAGAGCTGTCAGTTCCCCTGGCCTGACAGTGGGGTAGAGCTCTCACTGCTGAAATCCAGATTCACCACATGACAAATCCAACACCAGTCCCAAAATGACAGAATGCAATATGCAATTCAAAAAAACACATTTTCAGTGGCACAACAGCGGGATAAATAAATTGGGAGACAATCTATATTAATATTGGAAGCCTGAAAGCAGACTGTTTATTTCTCCCATTTAGATTCATAACGGAGGCTAAAATATTTTGCTTAAACAGAGACACAATAAAGAAAAAAATGCAGTTTGATTTATGATTTAAAGAGAGACCACATGTATTCTAATATTACTATTTATTAGAATTTCCCACAACTGTGACAGAATCTAATACCTTCAAAACACCAAAATGCAGCTTGACAAAGCTCCCTCCATTTCATCCCAAGCAGGATTTATGTGGCTGAAGTTGCACTTAGGTTATGAAATGATTGTTTTGCCAGCAATTCCCCAGCATTACCTCAGCCATCTGAGGAAAATCAGTATTTAAATATTGTGGTGGACCACACTCCAGCTCCTGTAACTGCTGCTCAGTCCAGGGAGGGAAACGGAGAGTCCTGCTCAGCTGCCAGGTGAGACACACTAAATGTAGAGTTTGAATCCTAATCTTGCTTGGGGACTCCAATTCTTGCTGCAGTAGCTTCTTGCTGACACCACCAGAACTATCTTAGGAGATACTTAACTTCTAGCTTTAGTGGGTATAATTCCCATATGATGCAGGTTATAATGCTTAGAAATTATTTTTGGCACTCTCTTAAGTTTACAAGCAAGATATCTATAGCAGCTGCTGGAAGAACTGCCCAAATCAGCTTAATATAAACTGACCTTAATACAAGGGGAAGGATGGGTATTAATCTATTTGAAGAATACAGGCAAGGTTCTTCAGCACAGTAAGTTTCCTTAACAGAACAGGATCTGTCCTGGAGCATCCTTTTCTCAGTCCACAAGGGAAAAAAGTCATGCACACGAGGATCACAGACAATTAAGAAGAAAACTAGAATGGCTGGTTTCAAGTTTTCTGAATGAAGGGGAGCAAAGATTTCACCATCATCTCTGCTCTTCACTATGAAGGGATCATGTCCATGACCTCTGCTGGCATTGTCCTTCCAGCCACTTGTTCCCTGTGCTGTGACTCTAAAATGAGAATTCACTGTGCAAAAACAGGCATTTAACTGCTCCCTTCCTTGGCGGTGCCTCTGCAGGAACAGACACAATCTGACACGAGCACTGTGAGCCAGGGCACAAGCAGAAAATGCACCGAGACAGCTTTTCTGCAAAGGCAGCCACGACTCTTCAGAGTGCAACAAGGGAATCGTCAGTGAAGCTAATGGGAGTGTTATTTATTTCTCCTGTCCTGACAAAGATCAGATGTACAGCAGCCAGCAATACTGTGCTATTGTTACACACACACAAATGTAGGCACCTATAAACGTGGGCAATAGTCTGATATCCTGTCCAAGTGACAAACCTGGGTCTCACACAGCTCGCAGTGGAGTGGCTTTCTATTTGTTAAATGAGTGATGTGGAGATTACAAATGAACACCACAAGGCAGAGGTGTTTTCCTGCATAAATATGCATTTCTTATAATGTTTGCTGAAGATTCTGCTTTCATAGGAGTAATTCACTTTTAATCCATTTACTCCACGTTCTGAGCAACATCAGACCTAAAGGAAGGCTCTTGATCACTAACATACAGACAAAAGCATAAAGTTGGCTCGAGACATTCAGGACTTTCTCTCATATTATCCCTAATCTCCCTTTTTCAAGGATTTCTGAACTATCCTGGTGTCAGTGAAATACCAATGCATGCCATTCCAAGCTGTTTTGCTAATCAAACTGAAAACAAAATTCCAAAGCAAATGAGTAGCTATCTCTGAGACAGAGTGACAGGATTTTTTTTCCCCCTAGTAGAAGATGAAGTGGGTAACAGTTGCTTGGGTTTTTTTATGGACATGTTCAGTGGCATGTTTATGAAAATTAGATATTAAAAGCTCAGCACCTAATTCCTCATCTTAAATAAATTCTCACAGTTCTCAAGGAGAGTCATGGAATGTTCTGCTTCCTTGAAAAACAGCCCACTACTCAAGTTTGGTTTTTTTTTTAGGAATACGTGTAAATTATATTTGATCATTTTTCAGGATGTGACTACAGGATGCTGCCTCCTTTTCCACAGCTCCCAACAGCTGACAGCAGTCCTTCAGAGTTTCAGACGAAGTTGAAGGAGCTTTGTGCAAGCTGGTACTTCATTTTACATATACCTGAACCCTTAAAATAAAAACAACTCTTCCATTTATTTACTTATTCTCTGAAATAAGCACCAGGCCATGACTCTGCAAGCAAATGGTCAATTATTATTCCTCAGCTAATGCAAAAAGTCCTCAGCATTTCATTTTATTGCGAGTTATAATGATATGGACAGGGCAAGTGCCTACAGTCATTACTCAGCCTGATCAAAGGAGTCAAACCTGGGTACAGTATGACAACATTCTCGAGTCCATTTCTTCCTTGGAACCCATTAACCTCTTCCTTTTGAGAGCTCCAACAGATGTTTTAACATCTAAATCCAAGGTTCTTTTGTTATGAGTCTATCACATGCTGCTCGAAAATGTGCTCTCCACACAGCCCGTAGTTAGAGAGCTCAGAAATTAAACAGCAATCTTGTATAGTGGGGATAAAACATCACCGTGGCAAATAAGGAGGTCACCAGTGATGGAAATATAATTCAACAAGATACCTGTCCCACTGACATTGATAAAGGCTTAAAAGCCCCACTCGACAGGAACAAAAAAAGCCATCAACTCCTGTTGCTAACCAGAAGCAGTATTTTACCAGCTTCGGTAAAACCAGCTTGAGGAACATCTTCCCCCCCGGGAAACCCAAGTGAACCGAGGGGAGAGCAGCATGGAGTGCAGGGCTGCAGAGCAAGGCAGGGTCAGAGAAGGGAAACTGGGAACCAAACGGGCAGAAAAGAGCTGCCCATCTCTGCTGATGCTCTGTGTCTCTGGAGAAGGACATGGAGGGACAGGACACACGGAAGGGCTCCCACGGCCCGAGGGCAGGGCTGGGTGGGATTTGGGCAGGAATTGTTCCTGGAAGGGTGGGCAGGCCCTGGCACAGCTGTGGCTGCCCCTGGATCCCTGAAGTGCCCCAGGCCAGGCTGGGCACTGGGGCTGGAGCAGCCTGGGACAGTGGGAGGGGTCCCTGCCGTGGCAGGGGGTCTGGAACAAGATGGGCTTTGAGGTCCTTTCCAATCCAAGAGGTCATTTCAGGCATTGGATTTAGTGGTGCCTTAAAATTACTTTGCTGCATAATTTATTATGAATATTTAGCATCTCTGTATTGCTCCCTCTTCTTCACTCCTCACACAATACACACATTTTCATTTGCCCCTCCATCATTCCAAAACTAAAGAGTCTCCCCAGAAGCATGCAAATAAGAGCACAGCTATGCTTATTTATTAATAAAAATTAAGGAATGGCGATGTGATGCAGTGAACACGATGTTTTAATAGAGGAGCCTCAGGCAGCAGCAGTACATGAATAGAGTGCCCTTCTTTTAGTCCAGCAATTTATGAGAGATTGCACAGCCCCCCCGGGAGCTCAGAGCAGCTCTCTGCTCTCAGTGCAGAGCAAGGAAATACAAATGCTTTTTGCAGATGTTCTCTAACACTCCTGCGAGTCCTAAAGTGGTGAGTTCTCTGTCTATCCCTCTGAAATTAGATTTTTAAAAAACAATTAAAAAAACCCCCCAAAACAACAACAACAACCCCAAAAAAACACATTAAAAAACCCAAAACCAAATGAATAATAATAACCAAAAAGCCCCCAAACCCCAGCCAGGACAGCAGCTGGAAACTGGTACTATTTTCTCCTCCTCGGCCAGCTGTTTTCCCGGCTGGCACTGAAGCCCTCAAGGGCTCAGAGAATTCTGCTGTCCAAGCCCTCCTGTTGCCTTGTGCCAGGGAATGCAGGTGAGCATCACCCAGCCTGCTTGGCCTTCTGCAGTGGCTTAGCATGGGAAACAAAAAAAACTCTGTTGCTAATAGCAGTATTATCACTAAAGCAGCTACCGACCACCAAATGTATGAAAAAAACCCTACATGATAGCACATAAGCAAAAGTCACAGAATTGAAGTTCCCTAGAAATTATACAATCACAAATAAAATAAATTTTAAAAAGTATTTTATTTTCAGGTTAACTGATTTTATAGATGAAATTGTTTTTAAACAACAAAGCTGGAGAAAAGAATAAAATAAAATCAAGGCTTGATTTGATCATTTCTCCAAATTTCCTCTGACTTTGAGCATGTTAAAAAGAAAAGAACAAAGATGCAAATCCTGATACTATTTCTTTGTAAAACACAAACAAAAATATTTTGTATTAATAATTTAAATAAAATATTCTTCATCTACTCTAAAGCAAGAAAAACTATGATGTCTTTTTTTAATGGCATTTTTGGCAATCAAAATTACTCTTCCCCAAGGCCTTAATGATTTCTTTGTTTCTCCTGTGCAGGTGAAAATTCCCATAAAGAAAAGAGTTGCCCCCAAAATTCAAGATGATCTGTCTCATATTCCAGAGACACTGATAAATTTTTTTCATTAAAAAGAATTCAGCACTTTGCACATCCAGAATACAGAAGCTGTATTTCACAAATCGGTTTTTGATCACAATTTATGCACGGCCCTGCCTATTGCAACAAACCCAGGCCAGGAAGGAATGAAGAAGCCTTGCGGTGTGGAAACGTGCTTGATTTATATATTTATTTAAATACTGCAGCCCACATGCTCGGACCTTTAGCAACCCTGACACGGCTTTGGTCCTTTGGGAATACAAAAGTTGTTTGTACCTTTGCTTTTATACAGTTCTTCTTTGTAAATACAAGGTCAAATGAGAGCGGAGAGCTTCCCATTCAAATGATGCAGACGGAAAGAGCAATGAAAACAGCAATATTCTACCAGGGCACCGCGGCCACGGCACGAGAAAGAAACCCCCAAGCACAATCCCAGTCTTCTCCAGGAAGAAGGAAATTCCTCGAGAGCTCCTGAGGCAGACAGCGGAGTTGAAGATATCTGAGTCTGTGTTCTGTCCTCACCCAAGTGTGCGATGGCACCTCCCTGTCCCCAAAGGGCAGCCCCAGGTTTGCCCCCCTCTGCTGCCCCTCTGATCCTCCCGAGTGCCACAGGCTGAGAATACTCTCCTGGAGACCAGAGACAGGCACGGCAACAGCAGGCGGGCAGAGCAGCCCCGGGGATGGCCCAAAACACTGGAAACCCTTCCCAGGGCCCAGCTGCACCAAGGGAAACTTCCCCCCTCGGTCCCATGCCAAGCCCGTCACCCACTGAGCAGTCACCAGGAAATAAATGAGTATTCCTGCAGGAAGTTTTTGGAGAGGCAGCACCTTTTAGTCGGTGGTTCCAGAGGCACATTCAGCTCATAAGCTTCTCTGAGAAATTCTCTAAGGAATCTCCACGGACTCGAGACCCTGTGAGTGTCCGTGAGCGGGAAGTCAGGAGGTGTATAAAGAAATTGCACAGATTTAACTCCCCCCTACAGCTCTTAATTAGTGTAAAAAAGGAAAATTTTCTGCAGCGTTTCTTTTTAAAGGTCCTGAAGGTGTTTAGCACCTTCAAATTCCCTGCCAGATTGTTCTAATGATGGCATGTCTCTCCCTTCATTAAAGCATACTGGGATTGCGGCAAGGCAAAGAAAAATAAGGAGTTAACACATTGGAAAAAAAAAAAACCACAAAAAACCTTCAGAAAGGATGAAAAATTCTGAAATGCTGTAATAATTTAATGAGCTCACCAAAGCACATACAGCATGTACAAAACCACAGCTTTAAGTTTGTCCTCTTGGATATTCTCTTCTCTTGCTACCTGATGTTCTACTAGCATGCCCCCCCCAAATAAAATTACTGTTTCTAATGGAAACAGATTTCACTTTATGAATGTATTTCTGGAATCAGAAAAATGTAAAAGATCAAAGACCTATCATGTCACTAACCTGTCTGTCAAGAGAGGATGCAGGAATTTTTATTAGAGTGCATTGGCCTGTTTAGCTCAGTTATAATGAGATGAGGCTTTCATCATTTCTCCTGTTGGAATCAGTTTCATTATTTGCTGAAATTCACTCTTAAGATATTTTTGATCCTAAAATACAACATTAAGTCATCTCTTTTTTTTTTTTTCCCCTCTCCTTACTGCTTTCAGGATTTACACTTCATGTTCTGCTAACAATCCCTGTCCTTCCCTGGTGTTTGCACCACTCAATCACTTGGATCTGGTTTTTCACTGGTCTTAGAGCAAATATCTCAGCCACCATAAGCAGCTCTGGAAAAGTTCAGACTCAAGTTATTAAGTATCTATCTCACTTGGATATATCTCCCTTTTATAGTGTTTTATCACGCTACCAGTCAGGAAATCAGATTAATGCAGTCATTTGGTAAAGTATGGCAATATTAAGACTAATATTGCAGCATTTACCTTGAAGAGGTTTTTGATAATGAAAACTTTTCTATTATGATCTGCCATTTCCCAGCACTGCCTACTGCAAAACCTGAGCAGCAGCAATTAAAGGCTGCAATCTTCAGCATAACAATTTGATCTGAAGAGCAGCACATCCCCTGGTGCCCAGGCTCCACAGCAGCCTTTCCAGGACTCACTTGCACACACATTATCTAGGAAAGGACTTTGCCAATCTTATGAGACTTTGCCATAACCTGGCTGCCCCTTCTTGCAAGGCTGATTTCAAAGCCTGATAGAAAGAGCCATTAATTTGGTCAGGGACATTTAACAGTGCTTACTTATGAACCCTGATTTTTTATTTTTTTTTTTTAAAGTCATCATCTGCATTTAAACAAAAAAAAAAAGAAAGAAAAAAAAAGAGAGAAGTGTTCTTCATCAAAAGAGAAGTTTTTCTTACAGGAAAAGGTTTTTATTTCTGTATATAGGAAAATCCAGCTGTGGGGAGACCTTGGTTCTCCCACATCCCAGAGAATCTGGAACATTTTCCATTGAATATCTCTGCCCTTCACACGGGTAGCGTGTTGGACACTCCTTGGAGTACTGAGCTGCCCTTTTTTAGAACTTTAAAAAGCATGTCTCATGCTTTGGCAAGTATTACAATAAATTATAAGTGGCCTGAGAATTTTTAAATGTACATTTTTTGGCCGTCCCCATCCACATTAAGTAACTGCAGTCTATCATGTCCATTTCATAGCATCTGAGCACCATGGACAAGTGAATAATTAGCTTTAGCAAGAATAGCCAGATTTATGTGAGGAAAAATTTAACTCCTAGAAAGCTCAGCAACTCGAGATGGATTTCTCTCTTCATGCAACACTAATCTCAGTTCATATTTCCCTTGTACTTAAGACAAATTGGTGAAAACGGACATGATTTAATTAAAATCTGAAGACTTCACAGTGCTTGTCTCCTAAATGAAACTTGTAATGAAAATGAAAAAGACTATTTCTAAAAATTGCAAGCACCAGATCTTTTTTTTTTTCCTTCTTTTTTTTTTTTTTTTTTAGATTAATAAATAACTTATGACTAGAGTCTTCCTGGTAGTAATGGAGGTGGAGAAGAATCAAAACTTTCAGATCCAACTTGCCAAGACAGGCGAGATTTCAGCAGAGCATTGCTCCATTACACCCCCAAACCCCACCCTATGCAAAAGCTCTACATGAAGGGTCACAGCCATTCCAGGACTCCTCAAAAAAGGTCAAATGCAACTTCTGCATGGGACGTGTTGCTTCCAACATTTTACTGGAACAAAAGACCAGTGTCCCAACAGGGGATCTGCCCCTGTGAACATTCAGGTTAAGAATGTTTATTTTCCTGCCTGTCTCCTTCCCTGAGGGATGCTCAATAAAAATCAGATGGCTGGAAATATTTTTTTCTCCCCATGTTGGCCATTGTCACATTTCAGATGTGAATTTAAATTTCTTTTTACCACACAAATGCAAGCAGGTGATTTCTGGCTTGCTGTTTCCTTTTATCGCTGGTACAGACATAAAATCAAGTACCTCAGGGCATGGCTTTTGGGCAGCATATCTTATCTTCTCCTTAGGTACGGATTCCCTCTTGGACTTTGTAAAAGACCAGCTGAAAAGTGCACTCCCTGCACCTCTGCAGCACGGTGCACATTCCCCCAGGGAGCAGCTGAGAGGAAAACCCCTCCCTTGGCCAACTCCAGCACCCCGGATTTCCAGCTTCGAACCAACCTCCTGCAGGGAGATGGGTTCAGCTGAAGGGCGGGACTTAAAGCCTTGAAATAAAGAGAAAGAGAACCCCCAGCATCGCAAGGATTTAATCTACCATAAGAATGCTCCACAAAAATCTCCTTCTATTAACAGTCTCCCAGCATTTGCAACTTCCACCTAAAATCTGGTCTTCATGTGGAATTTCTTTCTCTTCTTACTTGTCAAAGCAGCAAGAGCCTCAAACAAAGTTCCAAACAGGCAGCCTTGTTCAAAATGACTGAACTACCTGATTCTTCACACACCTTTAAATAAAGTATTTTATTAAATACTTCAATACACAGTTGTGTAGCTGCTAAAAAGCTTCTTTGGGCTCACCTGCCTTTTTCCCTCTATGTATTTTCCATTGAGGGCTATTAAATACAAATGCAAAACCTCAGTAAATCCTGAAGCGAAATTTTCTGAAATTAAAAAGTACTATGGAGAAATATTGCTGCAGTCCATTTCATCCCCCCACTCCTCTTTGCTATCCACAGCACGCTGCACCAGACACAGGTTTGGTCTGATCCAATAAATACACACAGTCTTATGTTATTTTAAGTTTTGTTTCCAGAGGAAATGCCAATTAAGCAATGACATTCTCCATCTGCCTGCCTGCCAGTACTTCATGTCCCAATACAATTTTGGAATCAGTAAATTAATTTTGACAAAGTTTTCAGAGATGATTTAATTCCAGCAGGCTCTGTGAGGTTGGGCTGCTGGGTAGAGCTTGTCCCAGGTCCATGGGAGCAGTAAAACACACACTGAGTGCAGCAGCAGGCTGCTCACCCTGCAGGATTTCCTCTTCAACATCTCTCTATCCGCTTCCAGCTGCCCAACTAAAGAGCTGTTTCAGAGTTCCTAAGGCATTTGTTATTAAAACCAAGAAAACAAAGTTATTTGCCTTTTTTTTTGTCCCCCAGGTAGTGGCCTTACAGAACAGAAATGAAACAAAAATCATTACAGCAGAAAGTGACACTTCCAACAGCATCTTGATTCAAAGTGTGTTAAAGATCCCTTGGCTTAAATCTGAATCACCATTAATAATAAAGCAAAAGTATTTTCTCTAAAAGAAAACAAAACTCTTCCCCCTGTTTTTGGTACTGATATGTATTATCAAGGAGAAAGCCAAAGGAGTAAACTGTTCTTTATTTAATGATGATGCTGTACTTTATATGCACAAGCAGACTTCTGGGTTTTTTTTCAACCTTCCAATAACAAACAGAGAAAACATGTATTATTGATTAGTTGTCTTCTCTTGAATTAAAAATAAGTGTTGAGATTGTCCACACAGTAACAGTGAATTTGAAGCTTTTTCAGACAATTGTAAATACAAATCTGTCTTCTAGAATGGAAAAGTAAGATCCTTATTAGAATTACACTTTCACAGCTTAAAAAACCCCAAAATACCAACAAACCCCACAAAACTGAACGACACAAACACAAAACCAACTGCCAGAAATAGGTGGACAGCAAGTGCCTCAGGCTCTGCTGACAAACTGCGGGTTTCCCATGCAGGCAGCCAAGGAGAAGGTTACACACACCAGGAAGATTTCTCAAAGCGCACCCATTAGCTCCACAGCCTCCCAACGCAGCAAGTGGTGCTTGGCAGTAGAAGATTTTCCAACTCTCCTTTTTCCCAAAGGGAATTTCTTGGCTGACAGGAATTTCCAGCCCTGCTGCAGCAGTTCCAGGAGGATGAATGAGTGCAAGACACAGAGCTCAGGCTCTGGGACCCCCCCAAGCTCAGGGCTCGAGCTCCATCCCTGCCAAGGGCTCTCCAGCCTGGGCCATCCTCTGCTAAATGCACTTCCCATCAGCAGCACCAAATTCCCTCCATCCCAGCTGAGACACAAAACACTTTTTGCTTCCTCACCCTCTCTCTCTCCTCCACCTGCCCCAGTCGTTGCCCTCCCTGTGCCTCCCTTTCCATCTCCCATTCCTCTGAAACGTCTCTGAGTTCATCCAGCCCCACCAAGTCCCCCTCCATCAGCTACTCTCCACCCAGGCCTTCTCACCTGAACATTCCCCTCCAAGTTCATTAATACCTTTTAAGCCTTTCCTCACTCCTCTGCCCACAAATTAAGGCCTTTTTTAGTATCTTTCCCATTATTCTCTCTCCACTGAGAAACGAACACATTTTAACAAATCAAGAATGCATGAAAAATTCATTCATGTATTTGTACAAGTCTTTTAAGACACAATTATGAATCCTTGATTCGCCATACTTTAGAAACTGTCCAATTAATAGCAGAAATCCTAATTTGTAAAAAGCAAATTGACCTACTGTACTGTTCAAGATGGTATCTTTATTTAGAATGAGTTTGGAGAGGAATCCAGAAGGATGCTTAAAAAATAGACAATATACCATTGGGAGATGTTTTATTCATAGAGACATTGTGAGAAAAGGATTGAAAACACTGAAGATGACTTAATTATAATCTAGAAATTAATGAAACAATTATGTCTATTTCTCTAGGCAGTGTATGAACTTTTAGCATAGGCTGGATCAGTACCAGGCTACAGATTTTGGGGAAAGAATTAGAAGTAACAAGATTTCAGAGCTAGTTTGCATTCCCCCCCACCCTGTACTTATCTGGTTTGTTTGTATAAAACAGTAGGAAAAAAATATTCCCTTTTTTACTGAAAATTCCCTGCAATTGTGGAACAGGCTGCACCGCTCGACCTTTAGGCAGCGCTGCAGAAATTCAACAGAGCACCAAGTGTGGAAATGCCTTTTCCACATGAAAGGAAGGACTGGAAAATGAGGGCCAACCCTTTCCCCACCCAGAGAGGGTGTGCAGGGAGGAAGAACCAACCCCTCCATCCATCCCTGCCCTCCTGGGAGAAACAAACCCCAGCAGAGGACGGAGCAGCACTCGGTTTAACATTTGGATAACTGTGGTGCTAAACCTGTGATTAGAAATAAAACAAAACAAAACAACCTTTCTGTAGCTGTTTGATGGCAACGATAAATAATGATTCTGTGCAGAATAAGCCACGATGCCAGCACCATAATGCAATATAAAGGAGCACTGGCCCTCACAGAGCAAGCACAGGAGGATGGCAGCTGGCAGCACCAGCTCTGCTTAATTACTGCTCAAACGGCCTCTCTGGCCAAACCCCAGCTCTGCTCTGCTTCTCTTCTTGGGCAAGGAAAGAAAAGAAAATGGGGAAAAAAAAACCAAACACAGCCCAATAAAGCATCTGGTCAAAATTTCAGTATTTGAGTCTGTCATTATGGAAATGCAGATTTTTATTTTTTTTTTTTCCCTCTTCACCAAGATCTCAAGAAGTCTGTACATGGTTTCAAAGCAGAGAACGCAAGGAGCTGTTTATTTACTGACTTCTGTATAATGGACATTTGGGGTCTTTATATTATGCTTCTGGCCTAAGCTAACTGACTTGGAATAACTAATTAATTATTCCATGCATTAGTCTGCCCATCTAAAAGAAATATATTATCACCTGAAGAGCCTTGGGAGGTGACTTTGATATTTTTTAACAGAAGTGCAAATTTGTATCGCAGGTTTACAAATTGCAATGCATTTCAAACAACTGGAATTTAAATAAGTCTTCTTTGAACGTCCAGAGAGAATTCTGGAGGTTCACAATTCCTGTTCTTCAAACCAGATTTTCATATTTAAAGAATATCAGTTTAGCAACCATTCCCATTATAATGTGAAGTGTTTCCGTCGTTATTATTTGTAAACAAGCAATTTCTTTATTAAGGGGAAAATCACTCTCCTGCTGCTTGAGGCATGTGATAACATTGTAGATGAGTTTTGTTTCTCTCTTATTCATGTTAGGATTTATAACCGAGCAAGACACAGCTTCACTTTTGTAAAAAAAATCATGGTATCACATAGGAAACGATTTCAGCAATTCTCAAGATGATTCCTCACTTATTACTTTGCAGAGGGAAAACAAACAAGAACCACAATACACCAGCTGGGCTAAAATCTCTTCAGCTTTTAGTCTGACCCAGATGCAATTTCTTTTTAAAGATGCAATTCTTGGAGTTACCTAAGTATTAGAAACATAAGTAAATAAAATATTTCAGCTATTAGATTTGTGCCTCAGATGTGTTTTCCAAATTAATATGCCTTAAAACCATGTTTGAAAGAGCAACATACACCTGGCATAGCGGGGGAAAAATAAAAATATTTTTAAACAGAGAGGTAATGAAGTGGAAATAAAATGTAAGACCAGTACAGTATTTTGTACTGAATCACTTCCATGGACGAGGATATTGAGGTGGTTTGGAGTGCCCTGGTCCTCAAAGCAACTCTGATCCTTTGTAATTAGAGCAGGAAGTCCAATTTCCCAAGAGAAAGAAAAGGTGCAAAATAAAGGGAAATAGCAGTCACTGTCTCTTATTATTCTCCTAAAAAAGATCCTCCTCAATTGCAATGAAATAATCTCAGGTTTTATTGAGCAGGAAAGGTCAGGGCAGGCTGCAGAGGTACCCTGCGTTCCAGAGCCCAGCAAATTCTGCTTCTCCTGATCCTGGCCCAGAAAGGGGCTGGCACTGGGCTGGGTGTGCAGGGCCCCTGGTTTACAGCGGGCAGACACCAGCGCCAGGCACACCTGGAGAACAAATAAATAATAGCCAAGAACTACTCAGGACAGTGTTCGTGCTGTCCTGGCATCACTTCTGTGTTACTAACCCTGGCCCCACCTCATTTCCTCCATTCCCCACCATACCAGTGGAAAACACACAGGGGAGAGAAGTTAAAGATTGAACGGACCCATCTCCACTGCTAAAAAGGGAATGGACCCATCTCCATTTAAAAAAATTCCGTCGTTTTTAAAAGGCATCATCACCCCATCACCTTCACCCCATGCACTCAGGCCATCCGCAGCATCCACTGCTGCAGGAATTCTCCCAGGAACCCAGAGCGAAGGCCCAGAGAGGTGCCAAGCCCTCTGCCAGAGGTGATGCAGCCCTGCTGCTGAAGGCACAGCTGTACGGGGATGCCTGGCAGGAAAACGAACCAGGGAGAGAAGTTCTGTCTGTTCTGGCATGTGATCATTTTCACTAAAAATATTTTTCAAAAGCAATGTCATCTTTCACATTTAATGATGTTCCTCCAAACTCAGAGCAGTGGAGCATTGCAGCGAGGGTCGGGTTTTGCACAAGAACCAGGCCAAGTTAATGCCATTTTAAAGAGGTTTTGGAACAAAGTTTCACTGGAGAGCTAATTACAGAGAGCTGAGGATGCCTCCAGTTTAAAAGTCACTAATCCCTCATGGAAGAGCTGTGGGTGCTGACTTTGTTACCTCCTTTTCCAAAGTGCAAGCTGTTAAAAATGCTAATTGTCTGAATTCACAAAATTCTCTCTTCAAAGAGAAACAACGCCGTTTTGAAAGGCAGCTTTTGAATACGATTTTGATTCTAAAGCAGCCTATTTAGAGGAAATGGGATCCATAAATGTCAGCACCACCTGTAGTCTGCTTGATAATGTGCCTGCTTTCTGACAACAGCATTGATAAGCCACAGGCACACTAGAACAAACATCTCTTACTTTATCTGCTAGATAAAACTTGAAGGGGGTGGTGGTTACTAGGAAACTTTCTGTTCCTAATTTGTTTCAACAGAAATCTACAAATACAAGTTTAAGCATCAAACAATGCCAAGTAAAATTCGGATTTGCATTTTCCCTGAAGGAGGCAGGGAGGTTAGGAGCCTCCTTGGGTTCGGTGACAATCTCTGTGCAACAGAGCAGAACCCATGGAAATGGGAGGCAAAACTTTCTTTGGAGCCTGGTGTGACCACGAGAAAAAGCTGTGTGACTCATGAAATGAGAAATAAACATTCTGACAATGCAAAACCCAACCTTCTGCCTTCTTCTTCTAGAAAAGACATGACAGAAAAAGCCTGCAAGCAGCAGAACACCTTAACAGGTTATGAAATAAATGCACTGAGATTGTATTTTACATGAAACTACTGGATCTAAGTTATGGTTATTCCAATTACGAAGAATGACATTTAGGTATTGTGATAAGCACAGCTAAAAAGAACAAAGAAGGAATAGCTATAGCAATTTTTAATTTTTTAAAATTTTTTTGGTCTGCTGGAAGTTTCCCAGGGAAATTTTTAATAATGGATGTTCCTACAGGAGTTTGTATCAATATGCTATGATGGCACAAAATGGTAACTTAAATCCAAGACGTAACTAAACACTTTTAAAGAGCACCCATAGAGTTGTAATAACTTTTGCATTCACTTTTTAAATGCAAGGTGATCTTAACAACAGAAAGGCATTAATATGTGATAGTCTAATGAACCTTATTTTTATATTATTTGTTCCTTATTTTGATTGCCAGGTTACTTGCAAGCAGAGAAGAAGACACAGTGGAATGAGAAAGGCAATCTGAAGCAGCATCACAGTCCTCTATGAAATATTCATTGGTACTTAAACTGGACAATTCCAATGTTGTTTTTCATTAAAATCTTTTAAAGGGAAGAAAAAGGGAAAAGAAAACACACCAACCCTGGGAGTTACCATGCAAAAGGTGAGGTCAGTGAGCCCTGGATTTCAATCCAGATGTCACTGGCCGTGGCCAGGACAGAGCTGGACACAGCTGGACAGGCAGAAGGGGCTCCTGACCACCAACCCCTCTCTCCATCTCCAATGGGAAATCACCCAAGGCTGGCTCGTTTCAGTTTTCCCCACCCCTCCCCTACAAAAGTCAATATATCTCAGCCAGGCAAAGCCTGATCATTCAGGGAGATCTTTCCGTCAATCCCTCTGCGGTTGCAGAGTTGAGTGAGAGAGATCTAACATCCAATTTAACAGCTCCCCACACCAGTTCAAGATCGTTTCCCACAGTATGTTAAATGTACTGTCCAATTCAGCTTCAAATAAAATCAAGGCAAAGGGCTTCAAAACCACTTCAGACAGATTATTGCAAAGTCTAATACGTTTTATTGGTTCTAAGTAAAAGGCTTTCTTTCATTAGGTTAATTTAATTCCCTCAGTGAGTTGCTATTCTTTTGAAACTACCAAAATACTCACAATTACTCCATGGTGGTTATAAAAGAGCCTTTGAATGTGTGCTGATATTTCCTTCCAGTTAGCCAGCCTCTTAAAAATCCAGGCCAAACTCTCTGGTACTGGAAATCAACACGGCCAAATTGAAATTAATGACAGAAAACATGAACCTGGCCCACTGCAAGAACCCAGGAGGAGGTGGGATGGAAAACATGGACTGAAAGGAAACACAAGCACTGAACCTGTCCTGCTCTGTTTACTATCAAAGGATGGCAAGAGGTGGAAGTCCAGCTCCATAGGAAGAAATCACCTGGGGAATATTTACAGACGTCCTTGGGTCACTCACATTCGTACATGGAATTTCTCCCCCACCCTTTCTCCATACAATTCAAGTTCCAGACAAGTACTCAAAGCTGAACTATTGCTCAGCTTTAGGCAGGGCTTTTATAACCTGCTTTCACTAATCTCAGAGATGAAAACTACGAGAAATAATTTCTTCACAGGTTTATTTTATCTTCTCTTTCAATTAGCAGAGGTGCCAACACTCTGCATGCACCAACTGAGCTCCCTTTTACCTTTTTCTTTCCTTTTTACTTAATAAAAGAATGGAAAGATCCTCTGGAGCCTTGAAACATGCAAGAAATGAGACATTACTTGGACACGAGTAAAATTATCTTCACTTGGTTGTGGGTTTTTTTTTTTCCCCCCTAAATGATTATTTGGGAAATTTTTAAAATAATTGATTTAAGTATTGATTTAACCACAAATGAACCCTAACTCTTATTACAGCTACTGAACTGGCAGAGTAGAGGCAATAGAAACAAAGTCTTCCCCTGCCCAAAACTGCCCTATTTACAGGGCTTAATTGGTGCCCACAAACCTCAACATTTGTAGGTTCAGTAGAAAATTTCCTGTATCATTTGCTTTGAGACTACCACAAAGAACATAAAACAGTGGCTAAAAAAAAAGGGAATCCTCGATTTTGATAAAGAAAATGAAGACATTTGCCTGGAGTGTTATACAGTCTGACACCTGCTTCACAGACACATATTTCAGCTCATCTAGTATTGAAGTTGTGTTAATACAGTGCAACTTGAATCCTGCTGAAATAATTACTCTGTTAAATTCTACAGAAGTGCCAGAATCATGCTAAGAGTGATACTTTTTTTTTAAAATTTTCCACATAATTCTCTTACAGAACCCCTCAATAAAACTAGAAAAGGCTTTTTATACTTTCTTTGCAACTTAATTTTCCATGGGAATGGTTGCTTTATCTTCTAACTTGGATTTTGCACAACATCAATCTCTTCCCACCTTCTGACATTCCCTCTTAGATGAAAGTCAAAGAGCAAAAAAGGGAAATAACTTCTCAATGTTCCTTAGCTGAAAGGTCCTGCCAGGACATGGATGAGCAAAGATTGCCTTCCTCAGCACAACGAGCAGACAGAGCTCAGGACAGAGATTTCCAGTCTGGCTCAGAAATGAGGCTGTGCCATTGCTGCAGCTGCCAGGGGCTCAGAGCAGGGGGGTCTGATCCTCATCTCAGGTTCTGGGCTAGGATACAATTTCCCAAGGTTTTGACACCAAAATGTGTTCGTGTTTGCAAAACCACATAATTGAGTTCATCGATCCCTCGAACAAACCATTGAGTGCCTTGCACATGAATCATCTCATACGGGCTGGAGCAAGCTGATTTTGAAGCTCATTTCTTCTGGTGCCACTAGCACAAAGTTGATCTGTTCTTCATGCAGAAAGTTCATTCTAAAAACATCCTGCTGCCTAGGAAAACCTGTAACTAATGAAAAAACCCTTAAGCACACCTGGTCAAACTAAAAACTACTTTTAGTGCTAAATTCACAAAGACAATGCAAAATAGATCTGACTTCTCTCACTGCAGAACACTCCCGAAGTACCAGAGAGACTGACAGCACGGCCAACTTCTCTTTAAATTGTGAGAGTCAAACAAGAAAGATCACATTCAGTAGTTAAAAGCACTTTTCCACTTAGTCATATATTTATGTGACACTTCGGATAGAAACCAGGCCTCTCAACATTCCAGATAAGAATATCTCATGAGAATGAATATATTTTCAGCTTCCATCTGTGATGTCATTACAGCTCCAATCTGTTCAAAAGCAGAAAGTCAGGCCCGAGTGAAAGTGTCTCAATCTGATTTTCATACACCTTGGCAATAGTCGCCCAGATTTCTAATTTAATAAGGCTTTGGGCCAGCTATAAATGCTGCTTTCTGCAATTGTCAGGCTCGTTGCCTGCACGATGAACCACGAGTCAGGTTTCAGATGTTTGCTGCTCTAAGTTCCTCAGAAAGGAGGAGTTTGCCCAAGTCCACTCCTGCTTAGAAAAGAAATTAAATTGCACCAAGTCCCCAAAGGGCAGAGCTAAAACTCCCAGCCCTGGCGCAGAAGGGTCTGGGTCCAGGAAGAAGATTCCAGCCCACACAGTGCCAGGCTTGGCCTGGCAAACTCTGCTCTGATTTCCTTTTCCAGAGCTCCCAGGCACAGGGCTCTTCACCTGTCCTGGGCTCTGCCTAACTTGAACAATTAAAGTCAACAAAGTCTGCTCGTTTAAGAGAAAAATTGGGAATTTTCATGCTTGAAAACCATTCCACTTCCTTCATTCTCTCCCACAGATTCAATTTCCTTCTCTACAACTTTTTGGATAAAATAAACTTTAGTGATTTCTTATAGAAATGTCAAGGGAAAGGTTAAACTGTTCCTGTCTCCTTCATCAGAATTATTTTTTCCCCCTTTCATACTTTTTTCTGTGGTAGGAAATGAAGAAGCAGACCATTTGAAATAGTACTGGATGACAAATAAAGGAGTTTTATATTAACTCGGGGAAATCTGAAGTTAGATCATGTACAAAACCCCTAACAGTTGACACTAGAATTTTCTCCTTATCTATATGATTTCTGACATTCAAGAATGTGGCCTTCAAAATTAATTTCCTTTTAAGCCCGTTTTTTTCCTGTTCCTTCTTGTTTAACAGTTATTAACTATCTCATAAGCACACACTGCACATCAAAGTAGAGAACTACCAGAACACAGACCTTTATTTTTCTCCATTTGTTCTACTCTCTATTTTCATCTCATCTGGTGCACAGGCTGCCAGGTGATGTTTAAACAAAATTTTTTCAAGTTAATAATTCTTTTTCTGTATTTATTTTAAACCAGCACCTGTTATCTCTCCAACTCCCGCTGTTTGCTGTACCTCCTGTGATTTCACAGCAGCTGACTGGAGTTGAATTTGCCATTCCTGAGCTTCTAAAGCCATGCTCATCCTGCCTCGTCCCACGTAACTGCCCCTCCCTCGTGTGCGAGGGGAGGAGTCGGAGAATTTAGGCAGGAGGGGAATGGCATCTTTGGTGATGCTGCTGATGTCAGGCAGCTTTCTGTAGGGTTTGGGTTGGTTTGTTTGACATGCTGAATGTAGAGGATGTAAACCAGGTTGTGATGAACTGCAGCATCTTCCTATCGTGGCACTGGACCAATAATCACAGAAGGGAGATTCTCTACCTGCACAGCAGAGCACAGAGGGCACAGCAGGCGTCAGGGAGTGCCTGCAACCACCCACTTCCCATCACTTCTCAGGAGGATTTAAGCACTTCCAGTTCCCATCTGGAATGCAATTCCAATGGCACAACTAGAGGCAAACAAGAGGGATGAAAATATAGCCAGCCCAAACCACCTTTTGAGTTTCCTAAATGACTGAGAATGCAGATCCAAACTCATGATTTAGTGACACAGGCTATGACTAAAATACACATATTACGGTCAAAGGATTATGAAAATGAATCAGCCTAGTACCAAGTAGCTTTAAAAATTAGGATATCAAAGGGAGTTTAGCTCCAAGTGCCCACGGCAGCAAGGAGAGGGGGGGCAGTTTGCCTTTTAGGCTTTTGATTTTCCTACCAAGGAAATGATTTTCCTCTAAGCTGGATGAAAGAAGCAGGTACACGACTTAGAAACAGGTGCCTGAACATGTACTCTGCCACTACTCAGCTCAGGAGATGCTCACTTCCCTCCTAAACTCACCCATCCAGGTATTGCAGAGTCATTTTTCATGACCAAAGCCCAGGCTTTGTTCACAGAGATCCTGGCAGTCACACCTACAGGAGCAGGAGCGTTTTATTTGTACCCAAAGGACTAATGATAACAACGCCCTTAATTTCTACACTTAAAACCCTGAGTATCTTCCATTAGAAATTTACAACACACTACAAAGCACACAGAGAACTTAATCCTCACCAGTTTGTCTGGTTTCCTCACCTGTACATAAACCTTGTCTGCATCCAACACCACCAGGGCAACAACGCCAGCTCTTGGCAAAGTTCTTCTCAAGGAGCTACAAGCAAAATGGAAGGAAGAGCCTTCCCATCTGCAATTATTAACAAAACGCCTTCATTTTAATTCTTATAATTACAGAGGCAAACTGGCTCCTGATTAAGGCACCCCCAGAAAGCTGCAGGAGCATTTCAGTGAGCCCTGGCAGCACATCCTGGCCACAGCATCCCAAAACTCCCCTGCCCCCCATTCTGGAAGGAAGAGGGCTGGGCTAGGGCAGAGAGGCAGGACAGAAACAAAACCTCCTCAGCAGTTTTGTTGGGACGGGGCTTGGCACCACAAACCCGCAAGAGCTGGGAGAGAACAAATTAGGAAGAAAGTCATGAAGGGTCTTTCACTCCCCCCAGTTTCACATCTTACCTGCATTGCAGTCCTGCCCATGTCTATCATCAGACTGAAACCCTGTTGTAGTAGCCACTGTTAAATATTTATGGGCACTACTCAAGGATTAAAACACTTGAAAAAATTACAATAACTTACCCCCATTCTCAGGTACAAGCTTTGAAAGCTGAATTTTAAACATAAAAGCACTTTCAGCTACTTGAATAACATACAGAGAAGTGAAAAGCACCATAACCCCGATGAAAGATGTGTTGCTTGTCAGTACTACTGGATTTTAAAATTTTTTTAATCCCTACAACTTCTCCTACCTCTGTCTAGGAAACAGAAGAGAAAGGTGCAGCTAAGGGGCTGAGAGACACTTCATCTTGCCTTCCCACTCATAATCTGAAGATGACTGTCAAAGGATTTTTAATTTCCTGTGCTAGGGAGATCAGGTTAATCTCCAGTGAGAGGTGTTAACAAAATCCTATAAGCAGAGCTAAGTTCTATGCACAGAAACCTAAACCCATTGGCATCCATCATTAGTAATTACTCCTGTGCCCAAGTAAACCTTTTTATATGACAATCACTACAAATATTAACTCTAAGTCTGAAGTGCATGTGTGGCTACTGAGCTAAGAGTGTTATGTATTTACAGTTTGTTCTGGACAGGTAGCAAACCTTCACTTTCAGAAACTTCTGGGTTTTCCAGCACCTAAATCCATCTGGAATATGCAAGGATTCTTGAGATGGAAGCCACTTGTACCAGAACACCTAAAAATTACTGGCATGAAGATCAGTGATCAGACCCAATGAAGGCTTTCCACATCTCCCTGCCTAGACAACACTCGCTCCTGAATTTATTTACACTTGTACAGGCTAAAGCAGCACCTCAGAGCTGCTGGACCCTCCAAATGTGCTACTTGCAAACATTAGGAGACAGATTTCAAAGCTGATAACGCTACAGGGACTTCTAGCCAAGCATTTGCTAAGAAGTGCATTTTCCAGCCTGTGTGTTTCCTGCTTGTGATACTCCACTGCCTGAACACGCTCACCCTGGAGATGTTTGCCAGCTCAGATTTCCATTTGAACACCTATTCAGAAGCCTTGCCTCTGCCTTGACGTCTCAAGCAACAAGTTTACTATGAGCAGTCTCCAAGTCAAAAGGAGTAATTGAACACAGGAAAATCATGCATCGTGTAGAGGTAATCACTGAATTACTGGATATTTTATCCCGTCCCTAATGTATTCCAAATATTCCTCTGGAACAAAGTTCTGCAGAACCCTGACTAGAAGACTATCAGGGACCACAAAGTCAATTTCCGTCTCAGCTTTAGTCTCATTACTGCATTGTGTCTGACACATGGATTTTAAACAGTGTATCTGTTTCAGCATTCTAGGACTTTAGGAAAAAAAAAAAAAAAACCTCTCATTTTTAGCCTTCTTTTATATGTTGGTTGGCACTGCAGAGTGATGTAAGAGTGCCCAAGCTGAATTCCTCTCAGCCATACCTAATCCAAAGATAAACTCCAAGATCATATTCAGTGCTATCAGATTACTCATGGACACTGAATCCACAAGTGGAAACCCGTGGAGTGGGCAGAGTGGGTACCACATTCTGAGCACCACCATTTTTGAGATGCTAAATCCTCTTCTACTGTGCAGCATTAATTAATAATAATTGCAATAAATTAACAATTAATTAATAATATAATTAGTCAATTTTAGAATTAATTAAAAGTCAGGTCTCGGGCCAGCTGTGACTCTGAAATATGTATTTCATATGTTTGTGAGATACAGAAACGTTTCTGTGCTGGCATTCGCAATGATGCTGCTGAGCGGCGCTGGGCCCTTCGTGCAAGTTCTCAAGAGAGATGATTTCAGTGACAGGGGGTGACTCCCCCGAGCCATGGCACAGCCAGAGCAGGATTTGTTTGCTTTACCAGCGCACACAATGGTCTGGCCAAGGACGATGCATCAAGGGCAGTGCCTCCAATCCAGCTTTCCCTGCAGCCTGGCAGGGCTCTCCCCACCCTCCTGCAGCCGGGCTCCCCCTGAGCCCCAGCTGTCTGCAGCATCACAGCCACAGGGGCTGAGGCCGTGGGAGCACAGGGCAGTCCTCCAGAGAGGTGCCAGGCTCAGCAGCACTTCCACAAAACTCCTCTCTTTGCAGTGCCTCAACAACAAAGAAACCCCCACTGAATAAGAATCCAGAACTGACTTGTATCATGCCCGGTTTCTTTGTTCAGCGCTGCAGCATCATTCTGGACCACGTGCTGGATCATCCCCATGGAAATCCCGGGAGCTGATCCCTCCTGCAGTGCTGTAGGAGCCTTTCTGGCACTGCTAACTCACCCTCTGCACTGCTGCAGCCCTGCCCTGGCAGCAGGAAGGAGATGAGGCATGGAGATTACTAAGGGATGGGATTATGTCTAGAATCTTCCATCTCTCCGTGGGAAGGCTGCATGCTCACGTGGCTGCTTTTGGCTCAGTTCTTGAGATTTAACGCTTTCTAGTAGCCTTTCTATTCCACTCCTCTGCAACACAAGCTGCAAGAGAGTGGGGAAATTTATTTATTGGGCTGCTGGGAGGAAGTTGATTTTCTTTCAGAGTATTTATCAAATTCTTTCAAGTCTCTGTGGTTCAACATATTTAGCTACATCAAAGCCAAAGCATACACTTTTGAGCTATTCATTTTCTGTTAAAATCCACATTCTTGGATGCTGAAATGTTTACTGCCCTTTTTCCAAGCTTTGGAGTTAGTGGTCTGCCGGCTGTATCAGTACCAAAACTATTCTGGACAGCTGCAGCCTGCAAGAATATTTACTGAAATTATGTACTAAGGGAACAGGTTCATTGTTTACACTGGAAGATTAAATTAGGGCTAAACATTTACAGGAAAGTTCTTTTTTATTCTTTCTACCCCTGCAGCCATATTCTCAGTCACACATCAGCTCTGGAAACCTGAATTTACAACACAAAATAAAGCTGGTGTCATCTGCCATCACAGTAAAACACCAGGGTTCACACTGTACTTTTCAGACAATGGAAATGTTCCCTTCCAGGTGCCGAGGTTTCCTCACCCCAGGCTTCTAAAGCAGCAAACTGCACCCCAGATGCCCATGCCTCTACTCTCAGCTTGTCTCAAACATCTGAGATATATCACCAGATGTCAAGCTGGGACCTAACAGCAGCAAAATATTGCTCAGCACGCCGAGATGGAACACAGACCTGCTGTAAATTCCCCCACTGCCGTTGATTACTCATTAGTACTTCAGCTGATTAGAGAAAGCATGAGCAGGAGCTGCTGGTGGAATCCTTATTCCTCAGAGCTGCTCTGCTCAGGTTTGACAGACACATTTCCAAAGGGCTGTGCATGAAGTAAAACCAAACAACAGCAGAAGATGAGCACCTCAAAGGGAAAGGTTCACCCTGAGAACGGATCCTCACTATGATTCCTTCCACTCTCTTCTGGGATCAGCCCCTTGCCATGGATCGCCCCTTCCTGTAAGAGCACTTCACCCTGCTCATGCTGACTGCCAGAAATGAGGCAGCAAAAAGGCTGTTGAAAATAGCCTCTGAAAGAGGCTACAGGAAAACAAAAAGAGCAGCAAGCAACTTCCCCACCTTCCTGCTCCCAGACATGCCAAAGGTCCGAGTCAGGAGTTACTGCTCTGGCTAAAAGAGCACAACAAAAGCTCAGGTGGGAAGCCCGTGACAGCTCGACCAGGGCTGTGTTTAGGGAACAAAAGTGGCCAAAGCAGGGCTCACACTTCCAGGCCCTGCTGGCCTCTGGGGTTCCTGCTGCCCCTGGTCCCTCTGTCCCCCCTGAGGCCAGGCTCCACGCAAGGCTGATCCCAGCAGGGCTGACCAAGCAACCTGCTGCCCTAATTCTCATTTACAGCTCTGCCTCACAGCTTGGGAAGAGCCACAAGAGTTTCCACTTACTACACCAGAAGAGTAATTCAGTCGAGTTCAATCCCTTTTACAAATTAGCCTTCAGCTGGCAATTTCAGTGCAATACTATTATAACAGTTTTCTAACTGATTCAGTTCAAGTTATAGCTATTCAATAACATTTTGCAAGTAAGAAGCACAGAGATTTGTCAGTTTGCATGTCTAGAAAGGCCTTTACAGGCTACTATTGTATTTCTTACTCTGTGTATGGATTGTGTGCCACAAAAAATCCACTTGCTTCATTTGTTTAATAGCAAACCACCAAACACACCCTCCCCAGCATCACAGACAGCCAAAAACCTCCCCACAGCACTGAGGAGAGAGGAAATATTTAGTCCCGATAATGCAGTCACCTCTCATTGTGAAAGGGGTAGACAGGATTTAAAATTAACTCTGGTTAAAGAAGGATTAATCCCCAATTACCAATTACAATAAAAGCCTTAAATATTCCTCCTTTGACCAAAAGGACAAATCAGTCTTCTCACCCAGAAATATGTCAACAATTCAGTTGTTCAGACAAAACAAATTACTGCAAAGCAGGTTATTGCCTTGATATTTAACAGATGATAGAAAAAAATATAGCCAAACCAACATGGTTCACACCACGTATTAATGAAATCAGTCTTGCAAAGTCCTACAGAAAAGCCATAAATGTGCACGACCATGATTCACATTAATGCAAATGAAGAGCTGAACTGGACAGCAATAGATTCTAGTCCAGTTCGAGAGCTGTGGGCACTCACTGCCCTCCCTTACTGCTGGTGTGCTTGGCTCTGTCCAACAGAAAAGACAGCTGGGGGTGAAAAAAAAAAAAATCAAGTGAATGGTAATTTTCATCCAGAATACATTAATAAACTACTTTGTACAATCGAGGAGACCTATATACCTTTTTCCTATATTTTTGTGGTTGCTGTACAGCTTCGGTCTACTTGTTAAAAGAAAATAGTTATAATAACTTAAGGGCATTAAACTTCTTGGTTCTCCTTTTATTAAAAACTTCTCGTCTATCATGAGAATTCTACTCACATTTCCCTAATGTGCCTGAAACATTTTTTTAAATTGAGTTCTTATTCCAGAGGTCTTGACTTGTTCTGGTAATTTGCAAAAGCTGCCAATCCCTAGCAACGACTGTGTTGTAAAGTTGTGTATTTCTTTTATCATCACATTACATTACAAAAATTTAGTACCATTCAAAACACGTTTAATACCTTTCAAAGGTACAACACTAACAACAATGCAGCTATGATTTTTAAAAAAAAAAATATTAAAAAAAAAATTTAGCTAGTTAGAAAAAGAACACCAAACATGATCTAATTTGACAAAGGCCATTTATCATGGACTTTTTTCAAGAGTAGAAAAAAAAGAATTTGTTAGGTGTTATACTAATTCTTATTTTCTGTAAAAAAGGAAAAAGTGAAATATTTCTGTGAATTAAAGTACTGAACAGTGAATATGATCAACAGCTCTAACTCCAAGAAATATGAATTAAGAATTATCTCAAAATTTGTTAAGAAGCTGATGCAAAAAACCAGTTCCCAAGAGTTTCAGTTAAAAAATTCTATGATATCCAAATTAGATATATGTTCCATTAGAGGTTGCACTAAACTCCCACAGCTTTTGGCTCTGCACATTTTACTGTAATGTAGAATAGAATAAATTATATAGCGACCTGTTAGGAGCCAATGGTGGTAGAACTGTATTAAAAAATAGATTAAGAAAAAGATTACTGCATAAGGCTTTGGCATAAAAGGAAGGAGAAGCCAATGAAAATTACACAAACTGAAAAAGCTTCCAAAGAAACCTGATTCTGCAGCAAAAGCCTTCTCCTGTACCGAGGGGCTGTTTTGGGGTGGGGAAGGCAGGGTTTGGTTTGAGGGCTGGGGGTTTTTGTTCTCGCCAACCACAGGATTGGCCACAGATCAATGCAAGGGAAACTGCAAATCTCCAGAAACAGCGATACCCATGATCCCCTCAATTGTGAGGCATTGTTTCCACAAACACTCAAGCAATAACAGGTGTTTGCAGCCAGGGCTGAGGCAGGAGCTGTGCCAGGACCCCTCTGCCCACACCGGAGCAGGGCTGGCCTGGCTGCGGGGCAGGAATCCCAGCAGGGACAGGGACGTGGCACCTTCTCCCCTGACCCTCTCCCACCCTCGACACGGGCACAGCCACTGCAGGTGATGCCTTCAGGTTTCGCTTTTCTGTTCCCAGCCCCTGCCGTGCCTTGGTGGGTGGCTCTGAGCTGACAGAAAGTGGCAGCGAGTTCTCCTCCAGCTCAGGCACCCCCAGCAATCCTTTGGCAGCCCCAGAGCCAAGGAGCCGCTGCAGCCTCAGCCCTACCAAGGGCAAGCAGCAGCGAGGGGAGGAGAGCAGCCTGGGAGGGGGGCCCTGCATCCCCTGGGCTGGGGCTGGGCACTGGAGCCCAGCTGGGAATGGAGCAGAGCTGATCCAAGGGGAAACTCCTGACCCAGAGTCCATCTGGGGGAGCCCCGGCCGGGCTCTGGCGCTGCCCAAGGGGTGTCCTGGGAAGGGCTGGCAGTAAATCCCCACTGTATTCCTTTAGCTCTGCCCAGCCCCTGCTCCTGGGAGCCTCTGCAGGCATTACTGGAGCTGCTGCTGACCCCTGGGGTCCCCAGCCCAGGACTTTAAATGCCAACTGTCAGAGGGCCGCAAACAAAATGCAGCATAAAGTTCACCCCCTTCTCCCATCTTTTCAAAACTCTGCTTCTCCAGATTCCAGAGACTGTTTTGCTGTTCCTGCATAGAAAGACAAATACAAGTCTAAAGGTCTTTGGAAGAATGGGGAAAGAAAGCCTTTTGAATATCTCTGTAGATAGCAAGAGATCTTTCTCTTCCCAAGGAAGTGCTGAATAGAGAATTAAATGCTAAACAGTGCTACAGACATTGTTATATTCAGAACTGTTCCACAGAGAAAAATTATCTCTTTCACAGGTCTGACAACTGTAAACTCTAATTTTATACAAGAACTCAACATCTTTGTTAATCAAAAAGAGGGACTTGCAAGATATTCATATTTATAAGTCTGAGTGAAATAGACTATGCTCCTATTCAGAGCCCTTGGTACTACTGCCCATGATACACCACAGTTCCATCTGTGTAAATAAAGCACGTGAAGTGTGTTACATTATCTGTATTCCCTGATTTGTTGGTTTGTCTGGATTAGAAATGATCACAGAGTTCTGTCAGAACAAACGAAGCAGTTTCAGTGAGGCCAGAGCTCCCAGTTTTTCTGATGTGGCACTCCAGCTTTCGTTTTGTCCAACAAGTCTGAGACAAGGAAGCGTAAGATGTATTCTGATTTTAGTTACTAATTTATATTTATACTGGAAAGTAGATATAAGCCCTCTGTCCTTTCACATTTTTAAAAGTTTAGGTTTTTTAAACCAGATACATGTAAGTAATCTAACTTGTAAGGGCAGAAATACAAGGTCAAACCCAGGACCCCTCCAGTTGAGTTCCCCAGCAGCTGCCACCAGCAGATGACTGAGGAAGCTTATGAGAACACGCCAAGCACCCAGGGACAGCGTGTACACAGTGTTCTGTGGGAATGCTCTACAATCCAAGGATTCGGGGGCCAACAACCTCTTGAAGAGAAGTAATTCTTTTAAATACAGTAAGCCTTGTTAATTTGAATCTGTTACCGACTTGTCCAATTGCTTTTGAACCCACACAGATTGTATTATCTCCACACAATGCATTGGATCAACAACTTCCACAGCTTAACTTCATGCTGTGTGAGGAACTGTTGGCTTTAATCATACTGAGCCAACCACTTGCTGAGTTTGATAGCTCTTAATTCTCATATGGAAGAGACAACTCCCTCCTGTTCTCTTTCTCCAGCTAATTCATACTTCCCCTCTCTTTTCTTTCTTTTTCAGCCTAAAAAGCTCCTAGCAGGAGTTACTGACAAACAACAGTTCCATTCTGCTGCTTATCATGCAGCATTCTTTTCTAGATCTTCTACAGTTCTACTACACCCCGAGACAAAGATCAAATCAAAACACAATACCAGATGCCCATGAAGGAGATAATCATGTTCTTTATTTTCCACTCTATCAATTTCCTAACACTGTCTGTCTGGATTTTAACCACTGTCATCCAATATTTCCCTAAGCCATGAGAAATATCAAGACCTTGTTTCAGAACCTGTGATTCTGTTTATAAATTTGGGGCTGTCCAGGATACCTGGAATGCACGTAGGGGAAACCATGACATTTTACTCAGCCACACACTTTTTACATCATTATCTACCAGACATCCAGAGCGCTTTGCCAGCGTTTCACAGTAAATGCACTCATCTGACTTTGTCTTCCTGGAAGAGCAATTCTGCTCTGCCTGAAATACAGGACTAGCATATGCAGTTTCTCTTTGCTCGTGGTTTCACACCTGTGTGAAAGTGGCTCCCCAGCCAGTGCAGCCAATGCTAAACTGCCCAAGATGTGAGAGGAGGCTGAAATCAGAGAGTGCTGTACCAGGGGCTCTCCTGCAGCATCTCTGTGGTGGGATCAAAGGGGTCTCTCTAATGGGCAGCCCAGTTCCAGAAAAGATATGGACATTTTGAATGCATGACTAGTTATTAATCCTAAAAAAAAAAAAAAAAAAAAAAAAAAAAAAAAAATTAACGTCAAAGTCTTCCAAACCCAATTGTTTGCAGTTTTGGACAGTCTTGAAGTCCTCCAAAAACTTGCTTTAACCTTGGCGGGGTAGCTAAGCAGGTTTAATTATAGGTGATAACATGAACCATATTTTATATACTGGGTTATTTAAATGTACAGTAATATTAACATATAAAATAGATGTTGGATCATTTCTTGGCCAGTAACTGCATCAAACTCAATAGAATCCAATGCCAAATTTGACTGGCATCAGTTAACAATCCCCTGCTTTTCAGACAGGGAAAATATCAACAAATGCAAATGCTTTATTTTATTTTCACCCCATAAACAGTCATTTTATAGTGTCTGTTAAGCATTAAAAGTAAACACAATCACAACTCTGGAATTTCCAGAAACATGCAGAACTCATTTAGGCAGCTCCTGAGCAGAAAAAGTGCCATATTACTAAGCAGTTTACATTTTTATGTACTCCTTCGGGAATTTTCTGTACAGGCTTCTGTTATCAGAGTGGCAATTCCCATCTTTTGTTTTGTCTCTAACAACCTACCAGGATAATTAAACTCACAACTCAGCACGTCTCCGTGCCTGCAGAATCTTCTGGACAGACATCAGAAGACTGGCATGGAAGCAACTCGTGTCTCTTTAACGAAGAGGAGAAAATCTCCCGCACCAGATGTCCAGTTAATCCAGCCTCAAAGGCAGAAACAAATGCCAGCCACAAAAGAAAGAAAGAGCCCAAGCAGAAAAGAGCACATGTCCCCCTGCCCCAGAAAAGGAGGTGGTTTGCTGAGCAGATCCATCTATTCTGTTTGACGTGACCGAGTGCCAAGAGCCAATCCTCCACAGGGATGCCAAAGGAGGTCTCTGCAGCCTTTGTCCCGAGCCCCCTGGTCCTCCCAGAAGCGACCCCAGCTCCTGACAAAGGTGGCCAAGCAGGCACACAGCTCCTGCAGGGCTCCACCGCTATTTCACCGGGTTCCCAGGGCCCTTCCCAACACAGCACCTGCACAAATGGCACCAGTTCAGCCTGGGAGCACTTTGGAGCCTCCTGTTAGCACTGCCAGGTACATGAGGCTTGAGAAGCCTCACAGTCCCTCATCTGGCCTAAGCTCTGCTCTACTCCCGGGCACGAGAAAACTCCTAAACCTCGCTCCTCCCTTGCAAGGCCCATTCTGTCAAATATTCTCAGAAAATAAAAATCTGGCTGGAGGAATGGAGTTTTATACAGATAATCAGCGCCAAGAGGAAGGAAACATTTGGGAGCTGTTTGGCCAGCATGTGTCTCTGTCTGTTCAACAGCCCCTTGAAGACACTCAGGAAAGAGGGGATCTATTTTCACTTCTTCTATCAGACTCATTTAAGGACATGTTTTGACTCATTTCTTTCACGCTTAGGTCATTCTCCAGGAATAAGTTGACTGGATTTTCAAGTTTGTATTGAGGAGACTTGCTCAAACTGTTTTGTTCTGCATAATTACCCACAGTCATCAGCTAAGAGTTGGGCCCCTGAACTTCTCTGTGGTGCTCCACAGTGTCTGTTTCACGTAGCTCCCACTCAGATCACACTGGCTTTTGCAAATTACACCGTGGAACTCAACATTTACTAGATATTTTATAGAAATACCATTTCTTAAGTCAAGACTGGGTATCCTTCTGGCATTAACCAATGGCACAACAACGAGGGATTAGGCAGATTTGCCATTCACTGCTAAAGACAAGGACAGTGCCACCCCCTTGCCCCATCGGAAGGGGAATCCTGCAGCTGCATTGCTGGGAGGATGCTCCTCACCCAGGGCAAAAAGATACTCAAGACATTTATGTTAAGTAGGTCCATTATAAGAATTTTAAAGCCAGAAAACTCAACCTTGTTTTAGAATCTGAACTAGATATTATGGAATTAAACAAAACACTAAGGAGCCTTTTTAATGTATTTGGGTCTTCTTTTTTTAAACAGAAAAAGACTAAAGCTACTAACTAAGAAGTTTGAGCAGCTAGATATTGGTCAAAACTCTCAAGCATGGTGGTGAGAAAGTCTGTAAGATTATTCTATCCCATATTATTGCTCAAAACTTAAAAATACTTAACATATGCTCACTAGAATTCGCAGAAGAATGAGTACTGGTGGAAATAGGTCTATTCAGAATAATCTCCTACTGCTTGGCATTGTCCAGGACCCACCAGCAAAACTTTGGCATAAATAAAGTTATTATAAGCTCCATTTGCATCTGCTTCCTTCTGGGATGCAAACATCCCACTAGAAACTAGGGGATGGAAGTGACTGTGAGTCTGCACAAAGCCGTTCCATTTCACAGATTCCTTCCCAAACCAGGCACATCAGCTTGAATGGAACAGCAAAAACCAGCTCTGGGCCCCAGGCTGGGCAGGAATTAGAGCACCAAGGTGGGTAATAGATATCCTCAATTAGCACCTAATGACTTTTCTGTAATGGACCTGAGGGAGTTCCAGCGTCCTCAACAATTTAATGAGTGCTTTCCTCAAGAGAAAAAAAAGGACTGCAGGTTTTACACCCAGAAAAAGGGATATAGCTCTTTTCTCTAAACTAGTATCGTGTGCCAGGAGATTCTTAGTAAAAAGTTTTCAAAGCCAACAGATTCCTTATTTCAGTATTTCCAGCAAGGCATCATTATTTCTACTGTTCTCCAGAGTAAACCTCACTTAAGCTTGGGCCGTTTAATAGAATAGAAGAATAACCAGAAATCAAATAAAATTTTGCCTGTGACTTGCTCAACAGTGTTAAAGTAACTCAAAGTTTGAGTGCTTTGGTGGCAAATTGCCATCTGCCCTAAGTGTGTCCCAAAGGCTCTGTGAAGCGATTTGAGCACTGATTTTTCAGTGTTCTGAATGTCTTTTAAAAGTCTTTCATCCCCTATTTCACAAACAGTAGTAGGAGGCAAAAAAAGTACCTTGTAAATAGCTGGGCACTCAGATCACCTGCGTGTGTCACACATTCCCAGCACCTCCTCCATAATAACAGCGCAGAAAGGAAATAAACTACCAGGGAACAAATCCTCATTCCCAACAGGATGAAAGCTCAGGAACAGTGGAAGACCAATTCTGATTTCAAGAACTATATACTAACTACAACTAAAATAGAATATCAACTAATTTCTCTTACAGTGAGTCACACCCATGAAAGATGCATGGATCAGCATTTCTGCAATTGTATTTTAAAAAATATTTCAGGCTAAAGTACTAAAAAATATTTTCTCTCGGTCTTGAAGAGGTCTTTTTGAAGATTAAAGGATATGAAGTTAGTTACTTTTGATAATCAGCTAAGTTTGGTATTTTGCCAATTTAAACAGTGCATTATCCAAAAGGGGGGAAAAAAAAACCCAAAACAAAACAAAAAACCCTACAGATTTTTATATAGGCAAGTATAAGAAAAGCGACATAAAATGGTGTTTTGGTTATGCAAAAGAGAGAAGATATGAAAGGTTTGGGGTTTTTTTGAGGGGCATTTATTTTTAAATATGACCTTAATTTCACAGAAACATCTGGTCTTGAACATGAAGATTCCCCTCATCTCTAAAAGCAGCCATAAGACATTTTCTGAGCTCTTGTCAGGAATTCCTGCTGGTTGCCCCTTTGAAATCGTGCAGGTTTCTCCTGCACGGGGACTGTTGTGAAGCTCTAATTAGAATAAGGAGGGCCTTGATTCAGTGGAGTGCTGAAGCCACCAAGTGATCATAGTGTTAGATTTAACCTTTCCCACCACGTGCATCTTCTGGCGCCCAAACAGAAAACGCAGCGACATTTATGATGGTCTGTTCATTACTCAAACATATTGTACAATAGTTTTGTTGATAAAATAGCAGTGAGGATGAAAAGAAATCTTCAGTATCAGCCCCTTCATTAGTGCACAGCTCTGTGCACCACGAGCATCAAGGGACAAGTGGCTTTCACTTGGATGCAGAAGCAAACAAGGGAGCTGCTCTCACACCGAAATATCCCACAGTCCATAAGAACTGCCACACAGAGCCTCCAAAGCAGCACTTCAGAGAAAAAAAATGCTGTCAGTAGCATGGAATACCACAGCTTCACAAACATTTCTGCGTTTCAGAGCTATGGAAACCAAGTTTCTACCAAACCTGTCCATGTGTTCTCTTACTGTCACCTAACAACAGATTGAGCATTTTCAAGTGCAAGGATTATTAACAGGAGCCTTCACCTACGGAGCATCTTGTAGCAAACTGCTTACTGAGGGATGTACACTGGTGATAAAACAAGGGAGAAATATGCCCTGTTTTGCATTTTAATCTTGATTGAGTCTGAAGAGCTCTGAAAACTCCATACATTGAAAACAAAACAAAGATTAAATGACTGTAAATTGCAGCAAAAGACTAGTTCTGCTTTCTGGTGCCAGAGCCCTTGGCTTTGTCAGATTTTGCCACGTTTGCACTCGCTGCATTTTCAGTCAGTTTCTCCCATCAAGCACTGTACAGTAAAAGCATCCAAAGGGTTATTTTGTGATGGAGTCCACAGGAACTATCCCAACCCGACCATTTGATGAAGCAAATCTATTGATATCAAATGCTCAGTACTAGATTAAACCAAACCTCCAGCCAGATTCCAGCTCAATTCTTAATTTGTTCTCAGCAGGAGTCTTCATCTAGAGCTAATTGTCTGATAGAACTGGGTGCCTTTCAAATGCATTCTTGCATCTTTTGAAATGTTTTGAAATGTTGAATTTTGTGATGTTTGCCTGCATGCTTGTTCAGTGAGTATAATGACCATGGAGCTGCCTCTTGTACACTTTAAAGTCTGACTTTGCTTTCCAAAACAATTTGTAACTGTTGTCTCCATTGAAAGTTTTTAGGAGAGGAACACTCCACTACATAAGATCAGCTATCATTAATTTTGTTCTTTTGCATTTAGTTATTTTCATTTTTATTATCTTCAAAAAGCCAGATGATACAGCTTCACACGCATTCCCATTCTGAAATGTCCACTTTATTTTCTCCAGCAATGCTACTTTCAGTTAACAAGTAAAGTGTAAATGAGATGAGCTCACAAACAATTGAAAAAAGTTACTGCTCTGCTCAAAATATTCAAAACTTTATAGAAGGCAATAAAGGTCCGACCAAAGCAAAAATATGCAACTCTGATAAATTTCTTTGCAGAAATTTAGAAACTATCTCATATATATATTTATGTTTATATATATAATGATATATTTATATATAAAGCTACTTAGTTTCCATTGTTAATTTTAGAACTTACTGTGGAAAGCAAGGAAAGGTATCTGGCTCATAAAAATGCTTAGCAATTGTTAAGAATTAAGAAAAGAACTCATCTAATTTAAGATGTATCTCTCAATTAGTGTTGTGTTATTTTTGTGCATTATGTTTACCGTGCAGAATTTCTCCACAAGGAATCGGATAACACAGCACATCAGTTATCATTTTGCTTTGCCACGTGTATGTGACAGAGTTACGTTATGAAGGGAAAAAACAGACCCTTGCAGCTTCAGGGGAAAACAAGAGCAATCAATTAAAAATAAAAAAAAAAATAGAGGAGGACAATATCTATTCAAAGAAGTCGATCTTTCTACTCCGTTTTGACCTCATTCACAAGCACTTTTGGTTTTGCTTTCAAAAGTCCATCATTTCAACACACCTCACAACAAAAATAAAGTCAGGTACTTGTCATAAGCTCATTTTTAACCTGATCATTAATGGTTGGACCAAACCCCAGTGAAGCTCGAGGCTCCTGCAAGCACATAAAATCCGTGTACAAACAGAATACTCATAAATGGCAGGATTTTAGCTACATGCTCTTCAGTCACTTCTATGAACTTGCACGGAAGATTTTCAGCTTTCATTAACAAGTACAATTCCACAGCCACCTCACCACTCTTCAGTGCAAGACTAGCATTTCTATTCCCTTTCTGAAATCACAGCAGGTGAGCAACATAAAACAAAGTCAAAGCAAAGGCCAGTGGAAAATATTAACTGCCTATGATTCAGGAAGATAGCTCACACTTGTAAGCAATTAATCAAAAGTAGCTCAAACATTATCATCCTCACATTGCCCCTCTCCAGAATTACTGCCAGCCCACCAGGAACAACAAGCAATGCCAACTGGAGCATCTCAGTTGTTAATCTAACACAAAATTATGAACTGAAGCTGGCCCAGGTTGGCATTAACATCCAGAAGCTATGCCCCAAATCCAGTTCTTTTCAGAGGAGCTCTTTAGAGAAGTTTTCAATAAGGAAACAAACACGCTCAAAAGCCAAAGCACCGTACAGAGTGCAGAACAAACACCTGCAAACCCACGAAAACCCACACGGGAGCTCTCAGAGGCAGCTTCCCTACCCGTCCCATCCCAGCTCCAAGGGCAAGGCTGAGCCCCAGCAGGACCCGTCCCGGCGTACCTGCCCTGCAGGAGATGGAGCAGCCGCAGCAGGAGCCCCTGGGCATGAGCAGAGCCAGGCAGGAACGGGACAGGGGCTTGAACTTCACCCCAGAAAGGCAGGGCAAGG
>VWZN01017756.1:869436-894948 GCA_013396955.1 Regulus satrapa | reverse complement strand
AAAAAAAAAAAAAAAAAAAAAAAAAAAGAAACTGCCACACAGTTTAGAAACAGCCTGCTGGGTCAGTCCCCGTATTTTTTCTGATTTTACATTTTTGTGGTCTTGGGCATTCCTTTAATTTATCATCACAAGAGAATCTGTCAATAGTGAGAGTTATGAAAATAAGATAGGATTGGGGAAAAAAAAATATAGATTTTTTTTTTTTTTTTTACCTTGGGTGATTAAATTCTCGCTGACATTACCATATGACAACCTGTTAGAATGATTTGTAAGTCTTTACAGTTTTATAAATAGCTTTATCTCTCCATTCCACATGAGGAAAAAGAGAAATATTATTTATTGTACCTTTCTACCACCGCAGCACGGAATATTTCAAAGACTCATTTTAAGTTTTGTGCAAGTCTCTTGATATTAAAGGGCTGCAGATAGAAGACGATGAAAATTTCTTTCTCTCTGCTGGCCCCCCGCTGCCCACGTTGTTCCACAGTGCTCTGGGAGAGCTGGCTCTAATCCACACAAAGGAGCTCTTCCCTTTCATGGTTGTGCAGTTGTAAAGCCAAAGGAAGGCATCATAATTTCATTAAATCCTGCTGAATTCCTCCGAAATGCTGAGGGTGACTTGAAATATGTAATGTTTGCTTTACAGATGGACTGAATATTTATAATATTTAGTTTACGTGGGGGTTTTTTGTTTTTTGCTTTCTTGTTTTTCCTCTTAAAAAAATGAAATATTTGGTTTTGTTCTCTTAGTGGAGCACAAGGCAAATTATATTAATTAGTCTATTTACATGATTTCCTAACTCGGAGCAGTGAAAGTTGCCTTTAGCTAGCAAATAATTGAAATTACAATTGCTTGAGATATCACAAGTTTTGTTTTTTGGGGTTTTTTAAATTATATCAAGCCCCATCAACCTCTGATAGGACATTAATAGCTGCTTCCCTCCACTGCTGTTGTTTTTTCTCCCCACTAAGCCATTCCAGTGTACTCAACACCATAAAACAGAAATACATGACAAGAAACAGTAATCTTCCAATTTTATTCCCCAGACTTCAGGTTTACTGGCACATCCCTTTGGGAACATGATGACAGAGCTTTGCTTTCATAACGACACTGGAAATAGATTGTAGTCTAAAAGTTATCCTAAGATTTTGGGGAAGCAACCAGTTTTGTTAGAAACAAAAGAGAAGCACGAAAAATACAGGAAAGCCAACACAGCATAAATGTATTTTAGCTCGGTGGGAAATCCTTGCCAACACGAATATTGTTCATTTCTTTGCTTTTGGAAATCAGAGGGGAGGAAGAAGCTCATTAATTCCACATTTCATTTCTAAAATAGAGGGAGAACTCAGTCAAACACAACAGTCTCTATGAGAAGAGAATTGGAGACCATCTCTTATCGGGCAGATGCAATCTAGGCTGGATTTTAATTAAGTAATAGGCATTACAGATTTTTAATAAAACCGTGAATAACATTTCTTCCCCCCAGCCTAACAGTGTTCCTCCAAGAACTTCAGGCAAAAGACTCGGGAGCACAGTGCAGAGCTTTGGAGGGAGAACACGAAGCTGGGACTTCATTCTCTCACTGCAGGCTTGGCACACGAGGCCCTGCCTCGACCCTCTGGTTTGCACTGATCAGAGATGAGGGGAGAGCACAGAAAAAGAGCTGTCGTGTTTTAATTTGAAAAGAGAGGCAGTGTTGTGGATATTTTTTTTTTTCAACAAAATACTGTCTAGAAACTTCCAAAACAAACATTCAGTGGGTGTCTGTGAACAATCTTTTAAACTCATGATGAATGCAGGGATATACACTTAGGCAGTTACTACTGAATGTTCAAAAGTTTTCTGTCTCTCAGATGCCTGGCAGCTGTTTAAAACTTGACATCAGGCTGAACTATTTCAGAAAATCCATGAAACATGAGAAAATCTGAGCAAAACTCCAGCAAACATCTTAAGGACTTCTGTTTGGTGAACTGAAAATTCAGTTAACCTCTCAGGAGCTAGTGTGCCAAATTTGGAGATTAAAGTCAATTACAGAGGGAAATGGGCATTTTTCTTTCTGCTTCGATTGCAAGTTGCAGCACATTGTAGAAAATGAAGCTGTTTCTGAAAGCTCCATAACAGTTTCAAGGAGAGGAATTATGGCTGAGCCTTTGTGTACTTGTTGGCCATTAATAACGTGAGAGGCTCAGAGGGAGGGGACAGAACAGGGACTCGGACACGGGGCAGGGCACCAGGGAGGAGAAGGCACAGACCCAGACATGGAATGCACAGGGGCAAAGCTCACTGTAGCCTCTCAAGCCCACAGTAAATCCATACCTGTCCATTTAGAGACAATAAATCCCTTCTAAAGAGCAGAACTTCATTTTCAACAACGGGCTGTACAAATCTGAATGTTCCAAACAGACGCTGTTAGTGAATTTTTCTTTCTGCTGCAGTAACATCAATGTTCTTTTTTTCTCTCTGTGCTTTGACTTGTCTGCTCTGTATCTCTGTCACCAACGCCGTGCTGAGGAAAAGCTCTGCAAAGCAACAGAGAAACTAAAAGGGAGTCTTGGAAGACAACTGACAACATCATCTTAAACTAGAGAAGCGCCGCTGAGTGTGAGTGCAAATGGACAATTCAAGTCCCAGAAGGTCACTCAGTGGAGAGAAGAGACTCTTAACTCCAGGCAGTTTGCTGTAGACACCAGACATTTCTTATCATTTCGATTCCATCAGCAATTTCTTTGTTTTTAAGGATTACAGAGGCTGATTAACACACAGCTCTGGTTTTCCCCCAGCAGTCTGCCTCCAGAGCCACTGAAGCATTAGCACAGAAATATTTCTGTGAGGCATCATCGTCCCACAAGCGCAGCCTTACAAAGGCAAAGACCCAAGATGTGTGCCCAGTTTTCCACAAGTGTGGAAGCATAAAATGCAGGATATTCCAAAGGTGAGCAAAGTAAAATGAGGCCTGACTTCATTGTTTCCAACTCAAAACAGGATTATACACAACTGCTTACATCTTAACCAGAAATTATTTTTAAAGATATTTAATATTTTTGTATTATTTTATATTCCTTCCACTGGGAAATCAACGCTGAAAATGATACACTTTTTCACTCATCTGCATGTTTCATCCTCATTAAGTGAACTCTGCTGTATTCTATGCATTAATCTTGCATAAATTAGAGTGTGAGGAGCTATGACCTTTGTTTCTCCTATCCTTGGGAAGAAAATCAATGTGCTTTCTGCCTTCATGCACACATGCATGCACGCAAAGAAGTTGAGCGCTGGATATTCTCATGTACGAGCTGAAAGATGTGAATCAAGAGAACATTAATTTTGGTAAACAAAATTAGGTGAAGGAATAAAGAGAAACCACACTCAATGAACCACACATCCATTGTAGGATCCCAGTGGTCTAAACTCACAAAAGTCAGCAGAACGCTCAGCATTTTTCTGAGGGTGGCATTCCAGTTTGAAAATTTTCCCCTGAACAAGCAGACTTAACAGCATGAAAAATTTAGAGAAATGTAGCAGTAAACTTTTTGGACTCATTTCAGTAAGGACTCATTTCTCATCAACAAAGTAGAGGCAGAACTGAGCCCCAGGTAAGGGAATAACCAAGAACTGTATTTGAATGGCAAGAATAATAAAGTGTTTCAGTAGGGGCAGCTGTAAAAAAACCCACAGTTTAATAACCAGGATATGAGCCAGGCTTTAGGAGGGAAAAATACCTGAAACCTTCCCAGTTTTACCAAAGAGTCTGTAGAAACCTGAAGGCACCACGTTTCCCTGTGCCCCCAAAACAAACACAGCCCTCCAGAGCCACCAGAGATTGTTAGGAAGGGAACAAGCATTGAATCAATGGTTCCAGCTCTAGGGAGACAGGAGAATAAGGAATGGACGAGCCAAAAAAGGGGAAAAAAACCCCAATTCTGACTAGAAGTCTTGAGTATAACAACTTATAGCATGAGAAGGCAATAAAACACAGAGGAAAGGATAAAGAGAGGAAGTTTATTTTGACTGGCATGTTCCTGTGCTGTAAGAAATAAATCTGGTTTTGTGAGAACTAATCCTGCTATACTGTATTTTTTGCCTCTACTGCCAGTCTGATGCTCCTTCCCAGATGTAATTAAAGAGGTGCCACAGGACCTACTTGCTTTCATACTGGGAGCAAGGAATAACTGCTGATACAAGCTAACAGCTGGAAGCATGTAAAATAAACATAAGCTAAGCTGCTGAAATCACGGATCCTTTTCAAGAAAAATATCTGTCTGCCAATCACAATTTAAACTCACATGCCACAGAGCCCTAAAATAGCACTTAGGAGGAATAATCAGGGCTCTGTGTTATTTTGGGAAGGTAATGGGTTAGAAAGATGCATTGTTTTAAATCAGTCATCAGCAAAAGGAGTGGCAAATCTTTAATAATGCCAAGATTGGCTTTGTAAGTGAATAAACCAGCAAAAAGCTGGCTGGGTGCTAGTAATCTTCAAAGCTTGATTGCTTTTTCTGATAGCTTTAGAAAATTAGTGGATGAAAGCATGTGTAATATATCTGGTCTGAGTAAAACACTTGATGTAGTGTCTTACAAAATCTCTACTTGCAAAATTAATTCAAATTGGCTTGGACATGGAGTACTGTCACTTGGATTTAAAAATGGCTGGCTGAGTGCAAATAAAGGGTAATGAAAAATGGCAACGCATCAAGTTGGTGGGAGGTGTCTGGTGGAGCTCTGCAGGGATCACTGTTTGGTCCTGTTTATTTAACATCTTCATTAACAATCTGGAAGGGGGAGTGACACGGCATGTTAATTAAACTGACACCTAATAATAAATCAGGAATTGCTCCTAATGCCAGCGCTAACACTTCACGGAAACGCAGCACGCCGCGGCTTCTGGAAAGGTTGGACCTGGCAACACAAACACTCAGCTCAGAGGTTTAATTGCATTCTACCTTCGAAAGGGAACAGTCCAAATCACACTCTGAGGGGAGTCGGAAGCCTGCTGTAATTTAGAGCAGGATTTCCCAGTGTGCACAAACCCAAGGAACTGGAAGCTTCCACGGGAAGACGCGATCCCTTTTTCCCCCTGACACCTGCAGCGCATCACATTCAGTGTGAAAGGTTAAGCCGGTTGAGTTCACTCATCTGATGGAAAAACAGCGTTTGGGGAGAGTTTCTAAATCAGTTCTCAGTTGTTTCTATGTTTTATAGTTTGCATGACTGCTAAATATAATGTAATAGAGGAAAGAGAGGGACAGGAGGAACCAGTGACAGGAGAGCATCTTTTTTTATCAGTTATTAAATGGGACGAGTTGTAACACAAACCATCCCTTCATGCATGGATTTGTAGTCTCATAAGACAAAGTTCAGCATTTTAAAGTAGTGTTTCCACAATGGCAGGGTGCTAGTCTACTGCTACAACATACTGGATTTACTTCCATTATAAATACTTGTAAAAAACCAGATAAGTAAACAGAAGGTTGTTCACTGAACAGTGAGGAGAATCGATCAAAGACTACACATGTCACAGAAAAGAGTTCCCAAATAGGCTGGGATGTTGGTGCTCAGACAGAGACATCTATTTCTGTTTTATAAACACATATAATGTAAAACCAGCTCTTAAATAAGTGTGTTATTATCTCCCTGCTTTGAATGATTTAGAGCAGCTTACCTGGGCTGGCCCTTGGGCTGCTGCACTGCACTGAGTCATAAATGTAGAGTCATTTTTAAAGGACAGTTTGATGCTACTTCCTCAGAGGTGAGAAAAAGGAAGAGAACTTTTAAGGTCTCCTTTACCAGACCGAATTTAAATTGCTCTGGGAACTTGTGAAGCCCCCAGCAAACACGGGAGCAGTTGAAAGCTGTGAGACTCCCACAGCCATAAAGAGACTTCCTGCATTAGCAGGAAGGGATTGTAAAACAATAAGGCAAGGAGAGAATCCCACACTGAATGCTTTGTCTCCTCAGCCTGTTGATGCAGCAGAGCCCTGCAGTCAGGCAGGGAAGGATGGAAACCAACTCCACCTGTGCCATGGAGCTCTGGGAAACTCCAGGAATTCACTGGCTTGAGCCCAGCAGGCTTTTCCTTTAAAATCAGCACAAACCACCCTTTGGAGGCAGCCAGAGCTGCTGCACTCTGGGGATGCCACGTTCATTGGGTGACTTTTACTCATGAGCTAAACCCTGACTCAGTAAAACATGAGCTGGCTGCAGTCAATAGCTCCACCAGGGTAATGAGAACACAGAAACCCAAACTCGTTTGCCAATATATCATGAAATAGAATGGACTATAAAGGCATTCAATACATGGAAATTCTCCTGGCAGCCGTTATGTAATATCCCTAAACCCTCTTGCAAGAGGATACCGAAAAACCAGAGAAACATTAAGGGTTGTTTCAGTGTCAGCTATTGTGTTACACTTTTCTCTACTAATTTATCCTCTGTGGTCTTGACCTTGTTACTACTAGCCATTGATGGCACTAGTCTTGTTTAGTTTTATTTTTAATCCTCTCTTTTAAAAAAGTCTTTTCTCTTGTTGTTTGGTTGGGGTTTTTTGTTTTTTTTTTTTTTTTAAATTATTTTCTTATTTTTTGGACTGCAGTAATTTGTGAAGAAGCTGCATTGGTCATGAACTACTTGCATTTTATTATACCTACAGTGACTTTTAAACAGAAAGAATCTGCTCATGGGAACACTAATCCTTCCATTATGGAAATAATTAAGCACTTTTATTTGCAAGATGAAAATCTTTAGAGAACATATGAAAACTAGCAAAGAGCATTTTTTTTTTTTTAAGTGAAAAAAATGATGATATAAACAGACCTGCTAGTGTCTGTTAAACTGTGGCATATGGAAAGGCACACAAACTCTTAGAGAAATCTTTCTCAGTAATTCTTCCACTTGGCTCAGGAAAAAAGGATATTCCACAGAACTTTCTGTGTAAAAACACGACGACACATTCTCAGGAGATGTTTTCCAAGCCTTTTCCATAGTAATCTGCTTCTGCTCTTTTATGGTAAATGTTAGCCTAAATATTGTTATTCTTACTTTTCTATAATTATATTTGGACTGTTCTTGTTTGCAAAACATACTCTTTCTCGGTAAACAAAGCTACTTATATTAGATTTTGCTTCTTCTTCTTTTTTTTTTTTTTTTTAAACTTTTTTTTGCGTGTTACCTGGGGCAGTTCCTGTTCCTAACCCTCCTGCATTATTTGGTGCTGTGTCCTGCACTACACTTACACATGCAGGATCTAGCACACCACCACTGGAATGTTCTTGCCAACTCAATTCATTCCTTTTTCCTTCTTCACTTCTCAAAGTGCTTCATCTCAGCCCAGGGGCTGCCCCTGTCTCTCTCTGGGGAGGGAGGTGGTGCCTGTGCTGGGGGCAGTGCAGGAAGGGCTGAGCGTTCACCACAGGACTGGCCAAAGGAGACAAAAAATGCAGCGAGGAACAGAGAAGTGATTAATAACACCGGGCCAAAGGGCTTTGAAAAGGTCCCTCGCTAAAGGTTTCTAAATAAAGTTACTTGAGGGTCTAAGTTAACTTTTACGGTGGAGGAGGGTTGTACTGGGTCCAACTCAGAAAAAAAAAAATGGAAATAAAACTTGATTTAGTTACAAGTTTTCTGTTTCTCATCTATTGATGTTAATAAAATGAGATTTTATTGCAAGTTTGAGAAAGTGGCAATAAAATGTCAGCTAAAAGATGGTGTTGACAGACATAAAAACAATGCACAATGAGGGGAAAAAAAAAAAGAAATTCTTAATTTGCATCTACCATGTTGGGCTCTGACCAAGCTGCATAGAAAGATGTTGCTGGAATTATAAGAGACAATTGTACAAAAACATCAGCTCAAAGGCAAACAGAAAGCAATTGAATTTTTAGAAAACTGAAATAGAACAAAATCAAAAACATCATTGTTTTAGGACAGAAATCCAATCTATGCTTTTCAATCCTTTGTGTAATAGGGGTTACTCATATAGAAAAAGTAAAATAACAAAGCAGTGCAAGTCGCAGTAGCACAGAAAAGTTAAAATGTTGGAGATGTTTCCTTGCAGCAAACAAAACCAGCAACTGATGGGTTCAAATCAAAAACCAGCTAATTCTTCACCTGGCACAGAGCCCTCAATTAAACACAAACTTGAATGAAACTTGTTGCTTCCAGACTCAGGGAATGGTGAGGCAATGGGAGTTTTAGCACAGAGTAGAGGAACAAGTGGAAAAAACCCCAATCCACCAGGATGGTGAAATAGAGCCCTTCCTTTGGAAAGGATGGTTAGAAGATGGCAGAGCATCCCTACATGACTAATAAATATATTTCTCCTCACACTTGCTACTGGCCCCTGCTTGGCAGCTAAGCAGGACTTTGTTCTCAGGTGGGTCAGAGAGCCCTCATTTCTCTTGTTTCTATTTTTACAGAAGATGGAGAAAAAATTGGCATCCTTTGTTTTGGGATTTTTAAAAAAGAGAGAATGTGGTGTAATAAAGTTCTTGTAATGAAATATTAATTTGTGTATGCTTCACTGGGGAAGTATTTTAAGCTGTTAAACACCTAAAATGTAAAAAGGAAAAAAAAAATTATTTGGTAAACAAGAGCAACAACACTGGAAATTCCACTGACAGTATTTTCTGACAGCATCGCTTGTACGTTTTCTTGTCATGGGTAAAAACTAGAGAAGAGCAAAGATTAATTAAAGTAATACAAACTTTTTAAAAAGCTCTACTCAATTTTGGGCTTACCTTTATTCTGAAGGGGATGAGTGGCAGGGTTCCAGGTGGGAGGTTACTGCTCGTGGCAGTTCAGGCTCAGTTCTGCTGCTGTCCTCTCAAAAGTTTGTGTTCTCCCCATCTCATTTAAGGCGTGATTATTCCACGTAATTATTTCTGTCTCTTTAAGTCAGACTTGAACTCAAACGTTGATTTGGTTGCTAGAAATCAGGTTAAACTTCAGCATCCAGCTGAGTTATCAACTGGGAGGAAATAGGATAAGACTCTACAGATACTGACCTAACAGCTTTTAATACCTACCCAGAAAGGATTCCCTGGTTCTGCTGTGTCTAAGCTGCTGCATTCTGCTTTTGCAATTCCATTTACAATCCATTTACAGACTGGGGGGGAAAAAAAGGAATGAGAAAAACCTTTCTGAAATCCCATTTTGAGAATATCATTTCGGCTGACATTCAAACAGCTTTGTTACCTCCTGGGTTGAACGAGTCCTTTGATAACCCAGGCAGAGAATCCAGTCAGCCCTCAGGGTGCAGGGGTTTGATCCCTCCCTCAGTGCCTGGCCAGGAAGGATAAATTGCTTTTGATGAAGACCAAGAGCTGGCAGGGAGCACAGGAGCAGGAGAACAGTGCCAGAAGGACTCAGGTTCTGTAGCGCCAGCTCCTTCCTCAGGTGTGACTTCATAATGACAGAGCTCCTGCAGCTTTGCAGGATTCCCTCTCCTTGCACAGGGTTTTGCATTTTGGGCTTTTTCTGTGAGTACCAGCACATGGCTGGTGAGCACAGAACGATGTACAGAGAAGCTGCAGCTCGATCTCAAATGGATCTGCAGAACACAACGATTTCTGATCCCTGGCAGCCTGGGCAGAGGGGCTTTCTGCAGCACAGCACCAGCAATCAGAGCACATCAGCACTTCTGCTGTGCAGCGACTTGCAGCCAGACTTTCTGTGCCTTCGCTGACTTGCAAGACACAAAGATGATTGTATCAGACTTGAAATGCAGATGAGACTTTCAAAGGGATCTCCAGACAAGTGATAGCAGCTACTGGTGATTTCCATCAAGAGCTGAACCCTGTCCTGACGACGGCCAGCTATGAAAGGGAGAGCGAGTCACAGAGCTTAGCATATCACAGAATCACCAGCTTGGAAGACACCTCCCTCGAGTCCATCCCATCCCTAACCCCTCAGCCAGAGCATGGCACCGAGTGCCACCCCCAGGGATGGTGACTCCACCGCCTCCCCGGGCAGACCATCCCAGTACTTGATCATTCTTTCCATGGAAAACTTTGTCCTGATTTCCAACCTAAGCTTCCCTTGGTGCAGCTTGAGGCTGTGTCCTTTGCTCTGCCAGTGTTGCCTGGAGAAAGAGCCCAGCCCCACCTGAGCACAGCCACCCCTCAGGGAGCTGCAGAGGGCTGGTCCCAGTTCAGGAGATGCTGTAAATGCAGAATTGAATTTGGGCTCCAGGCTTTTGGAGGCTCTGGAACAGATGGACTCTCTGACGCCGTTACCTGTCCGAATTTCAGAGCCCAGGATCAGCAGGGTGCAGTTTGCTGTGCTGCCAGTGATACCAGGGAGCTTTTGGGGAACGTCCCCAGGTGTGCCACAGGAATGTCACAGGTCTGAGCTGCCACACCTGCTCACCAGAGAATACTTCACTGCCCCAGACAGGTAGATAAATTATAAAAGAAAGGCTGTATAAAAATCAGGCCTTGCTCTGCTGAATTCATAGCTGCCTTGTCACTCCTTCTGTGTGCAGCTGAGTGGTTTGGGAGTCACATGTGAAAACAGTCCCAAGAATGAGGGTTTGTTAACACAACAAACTCTTCCTGGGAGAAAAACAACTGAAATCTGTTTCATGATAATCAGCAAACAAAATACGTGAACTAACCAAGGATAGAGAGAGTTGATAGACAAGTAAAATACCTTTTACTGACCAACAGAGTGATTGGTAAGAAAACTATTGACCAATTGGAGTTACACACCAGGTTTGTAAAAACTGTATAAAAATAAGTTGTGTGATTAAAGAATTGGCTTTTCCCGCATGAAGAAAATGGAGTCTGGCTTGATTTGTTACAATAGTTCACCATCATTTTGTTTTCATTTCTGGGAATGCTGAATGCTGCACCTGTTCCCAGTGCTGTAACATTTGTTTTCCCTTAATTTGCAACGTGTGCTGTGACCAAGTTTCTCCCATCCTTGCCACCCCTGTCATTCTCATCACACAACCAACAAGAAGTTCCATAGATATTTTCTTTACATATTCTAAAAAAGACAATCTCTCAGTGGGAGAATCTTGGTCTCCAATGAGAGTCACTCAGTCCATTCTTAACACCCGACCCAAGTCAGTTTGGATCATCTGATATCAAGGATGTTACTGGATTTGAGAAGCATTTTATGCTAAGAATATAGCAGAAAAAAATAGAATAAAATCACTGCAGTTGTGTCCAAATGTTGAGATAGAATGAGATGTGCCTGGACTATAATAATATGACAATGAAAAGAATAGTAAATTAAAAATAATAACAGTAATGAAAATATTAGGAAGGTCTGCAGTGCTGTGACTTTCTATATGAGGATCCTTGCATGTACACATCAATGAATCCTCAAGTATTTCTCCTGAATCTTAAACAAAACATGAATTCTAAAGGTTTTGCAGGTATCTGTAATTTTTAATCACATGCTGATGTTTTCTTAATGAGCAGCTATTGTCAACAGCCTCTCCTACTGCAGGATGATTTTTATTAAATGTCAGATTAACATGCATATCCTAACATTTGGATGTGCAGCACAATTTATCTTTTAACTTTTGTGCCCTGAAAACTCCCAAGATAATATTCCTAAATGACTGCAAGCCTGAGCAGCTATTTGAGGACACACAGAAAAGACAGAATTTCCACACCACCGTGTGAGAGAAAGGTATTAAAGGCCTTTTAATCTTGCCATAAAAAGGTCTCAAGTAATATCAGTGTCACAATTTTAAGGATTATACATTGCTATCCTGGGCTTGTCGGAAAGTTCTGGAATTGCTCCTTTTAGCTAAATAACTGTGATGGAATTACAATAGAATTTCAGCCCAACTATTGAGCTTTTAAATGGCTGAGAGCTACTCTGAGAAAAAAAAATAATATAAAAAAGCATCTGCAACTGCCTTGGCTGCTCAACAATCTGTGAATTGATTACTTTGGGCTCAGAAATATTGCAGGCTTTGTGGCAAATTAATCATTTGATAATTAGAGAAAAGACAGATATACTCCCTAACCTTTATAAATATGATTTAAGGAGAAAAAATAGCAAATGAAAGCTCAGATTTTATTTTTTCTCTCTTAAAATCATAAAAGAGAATATTTTTTGAAAGATTCTGCATTTGGGCTGATAATACTTTTTCAACATAATTAAGGCAAGTGCTTTTAAATAGCAGTTAAAAATAAAAATCAGATTGAAATGGGATTTCAGTTGTGTTTAAGGGGAATTGATAAGCTATTCAATTCCTGAGAGTGAAAAAATCATTGGTTTGTAATTCCAATATTTTTTTCCAATCTTTTCTTTTTGCTTATCTGAACGATAGACTGGAATACCTTTTAAATGTATTGAGCTGCCTTTTTATCAAAGGCTGTGGAAAGTCACTATATTTATTTTCTGGTGTAATTCAAAATAGGAGGCTAAATTTTCAGAAATGATAGCTTTGATTCTTATTTTCTTTTTCCCCTCAAGCTTGTTTTAATCAGTCTGAATCAATTTGATTGATAGAATAACTTACAGTTTTAAGAAGGAGTTCAGCCTCTTAATCTTTTTTTAATAAGAAATTTTATCCTCTGTAGAAACAGAAGGTATTTTAAGTCTTATTTGAAAAAATGAACTGGAGTAGGGGAAAAAAACCCCACAAAAATCAAATGAACCAAAACATGTATCTAAAGGTGTGAGGTTCAATAAAAGTAGTATTTTTGAAACACCCACCAAATCAGACAAGGTTAATGGTGTGCTTACGGATGCCATTAAAATGAGATCTTTATACAAATAGCAGGAGGGATTGAGGGAATAACGGCATTCCCGAGATCCAGAGGGGTACCAGGAGAAGGAATAACTCCCATTTATTCTGAAAATCTCTGGCAGGGAGAAAGGGGCACTTTTCTGCTTGAACCTGTGCACTTGGAGATTGCTTCATTTTGTGTGAAGGGATGAAGTTAAGGAGCTGAGGATGTGAAAATGTAACCTTCACGAAATTTTATTTTGATAAACACCTCAGTTTATCTTCCTACGGCAGACTGATAAGGAAAATTAACATAGTTCAGCAGAGTGCAGGTCAGTGAATGTGTTCATGCAGTGAAAAAATGAAACTGAGTTTGTTCACAAAGTCTCTGCTTTCCCAAGGCAAGTGGGGAGAATAAAAAAAATAATAAATTCTTTAGTCCGAGAATTTCATTAGGAAAAAAAAAAAAAGGTTGCACTTATGTGAAAAGTACCTAGGTAAAGAAAAAGCATAAAAACTTCTATATTAACAGCAAATGAACAGGAGGGCATCATGGCCAGAAGAATAGGCAATAGTAACTTGGATTCAGGATGGAGAGTTCCCAGAAGGAAGTTAATAATTGTATTAATATTGGAACAGTAAATTAAATTTCAGGCATTCTGAAGCAGCAATGAATTTATGTTACATTTAATTTTAATAAAAGCAATAGGCAAGAAAGAGGACAAATATAACTACAAAAGAAAATATACTGAGAACATTTTAGCTCCATAGTTGAAATGGGCAGACATTCCCTCCCAGGGAAAAAGGAAGAGTCTATCCAGTGACCACATATCTAGAGAAATCCAGGAGTTCAGGAGATTTTCCTGACAAAAAAAACCCTCACTACTCCCAGCAGAGGGATAATTTCATTTGTTTCGTTCCCAACATGCAGCAGGAAAAGGCTCAGGAGTGATGGCAGGCTGTTTGTACAAACACCAGTTCCTGTCCTGAATTCCAGGGCACAACCTCAGCTCCTCTCCTGGCTTTCCTGTCCTCTCCCACACAAAGGTGGAAGAACAAATACTGCATTGATTTTAATCAGGACCGGAGTATCTTTTGAGATACATTCATAGGAATTTAAATAGTTCTGAAGGAAGATATAACGGCGCTTGCTAATTAAAAAGAGTGGCCAAATTCTGCTGGCTGGTGGAATTCTACTGGAATTCCTTTGTACTTCAGGAATCTTACCTAGATTATTTTGTCTAGAAGACGAGATTTTGATCAAACCTTGCAAAGCAGTCATAACAAAACCCCTAGTGTGTCTCTCCCACTTTTTTACCACTGAGAAACCCAAACAAACAGAAATCCACAAACTTTCTCTCTGCAAAAGAGAAAGAAACCAACAAAACAAAAGCAACTGCAACCAAATCAAACCAAGCCCTCTGAAGTATTTATACTTGGAACTGAGTTGATGTTGGGGAATTTCTGTAGATGATAGAAGATTAAAAACAAGCAATTAATGACATGAAGGTGCACTAACATTTCAGCTGACATTTTCATACATGATTTATGAATCTTCGCCTGCTACTCAGATGATGGATCAGTCAAAGTGTCTTAGCCTGAAGCACAAAAAAGTGAAAATGCTGTATGTCCTCTGGCTTAGAGCTTTCCCTGGGGTGACTTTGAAAGTGTTTTCTGCACTTGAAAAAAAAAAGTAAAAAGTGGGAAAAAAGTAGCTTATATAAAGACACATAAAAAAAAAAAAAAAGCACAGCATTTTAATCTTTGTGAATGTTGTGTAAACTTCTTGAGATAATTATATCTGAAATAAAGGCCCCTGAACTGAGAGTCAAGGTAGTTTTATCTCTAAACATGAGCACAAGTCTGTTATGGTAGGATTGTTTAAATACCGTGGTTTTGATCTTGTTTGACTGTGTTTCAGACTTTAGGGTATTGATTTGAAACTAGAAATAAAACTGGCTTATATTTGGTAAGGAAATGTACTGATCAAAGTCTGAGACCAACAGACCTCAGCTTGACCTGCCAAAATTACCAAAACCAGAAAGGACTTGGAAAACAGGAAAAAAAGGATGCAGAGAGAGAGAGAGAGAGATGGGAAAAGCCATATTAACAAAACCCCCTTTTTCTGGTCCTTCTGGGAATAAAGTTTTTTGAAGTTCCACAGTGCAAAGCAGCAGCGGTGCCAAGTGAGGGCATGGATTGGGCTTAGAGGAGACAAAGCTTTCCCCCTCCCAAGGCACTGCCCAACAGGCCCTGCCACTTCCAGCCCAAAGAAAAACTCTTCGGACTGGAAAGGCTTCTCCCCCAAACTCCCACCTATTAAATCAAGAGAGTGGGGACCATCTGTGTTTGTTGCTGGAAGGAATGTTTGGAGAGCTCTTCTGCACTTCCAGGGGCTATCAAAGTTCCATGGGGAAGAGCTGGTTGAATCAGAAACTTTTCCCAATTAGATCAAAGCTAAAAAAAACAGAAAAAACAGGGAGGAAGGGAGAAAAAAAAAAACCCAAACAAACCCTGAAATAGTGGACAACGTATCAACAGAACAGCTGAAAGCATCAAGTAAAAATCAGTCTCTTTCTTCCACAAAGTCTCCAAGAGTCTGGGTCCATACAGCAAAGCACTGATATAATGCAATTTTGGGGGTAAAGATATGTTACAGTCTGCTGGTATAAAAAGCTCCCATGACATCTGTGACAGTAAAAAAAATGCAGAGGGAAGAATTCTGCAATTCTATCCCAAGAAATGCATCAAAGTTTGTGTCTTATGAGCGAAAAAGGAAGAGATCTTTGTTAACAGATGAGTTATTTCAATTCATTTTTATGTGGTGTAACTTTAATTAGAACGAGGGGTTTCTTAATGAGTTTAAAGATTGACTGTGCAGGAGCGAGATTGTTTTGGACTTTTATCAAATGCAGATTTAGCTGCTTCCTCATCTCTTCGGGGATTTGAAAATTTTAAACCAGTCTGAAATTTCTTTAGAAGTCTTTAAGTGTGTTTTGGTAACATTATTAATAGAGTGTCTCTAATTACTGGCTGCTTTCAGTGTAATTATGGAAATGTTCCTGGTACACAATATGAATTCCTTCCAGTACTTGGAGCTTTGTGCATTGCTGTCTCTCACATTCCGCCGCTGCCCACGGAGCAGAAGGGACTGCAGAGCTTCGCAGGGAGAAAGGAGCTCAGGGATGATTTCTCCAGCTCAAAGCCAAATATCCAGCCTGAGCAGGTGCTGGGTTTATTTGTACACTGCTCTCCACTGAACTTTCCTCGCCTTCCCAGGATCTGCTCTTGGAAGATGGGAAAGAGATGCTTAATGGGAAAGAGACTTTAGGAATAATACTCTATAATATAGTGTAATACTGTCCAAGTTCCTTTAGAGACTTGGGAAATGCATTTTTATCAATTACGAATTTGACACAAATAGAAATTTGTGACCTTTCCCTGCAGCTCTTACCTAAAGCTTTCTTGTTTCTTATCCCCAGAGGCAGAACACCTTACCTGTGACACTCGGCCCATTTCTGGAAAAGCCACCATCCAATCACCCACAGCAGTTCCTTTCCATCCTGACTTCCAGCCCTGGAAGAATTGTCAAGCCTCCAGTTGTTTATTCAATTTTACCAAGGGAAGGTTGAGTGAAAACGCTCACGAGTCTTAATGAATTTTCTGTTGTAACAATCAGAGGAGATTTTATCCTTTCCATGCACAAAGGGGAAAAAAAAAAAAAGTGGGTGTTTTGTGTTTGTTTGGGCATTTTGTTAGGTGTTGTTTTGTTTTGGATTGGGTTTGCTGTTTGTGGTTCTTTGTTTGGGTTTCTGTTGTTTTTTTTTTGTTGTTGTTTGGTTTGGGCATTTTTTGTTTGTTTTGTTGCTGTTTGTTCGAGGACTTCTTTTCATTTCAGCTTAAAAAGCAAATAGAGAGGAATAAACACCTTCCTAGCAAAGGAAGCCCTGTATTAGTCTCCATTACCACCACCACAAAAGGACCCTTGACCCTAATTTCTAAAGAAATTAGGAAAGAAAAAGGAAAAAAAAATATTTATTCTCTATTTCTATAGATATATATGTCACCAATGAAGACTTTTAAATTCACAGTACGCAACTGGGTTTTTTGTAATGATCACTGGAACATCAACTGCTCACTTGGCTTGTGCAGATCCTGTTATTTCAAATCAGCTGAGCAATTTAGCACATGCATTGCTAATAATTTACATTTGAGCAAACATGCAAGACATTTCCTCCCAAGTCATGTACTAAATGCAAGACGACGACAAAAGAAAGGATTTAATGGAGTGCTTTAAGGAAAACCTGACTTCTCTGTTAGTTGAGTAACTACAGTATTGCTCTCAGGATTATTCTAAGATCTGAGCAAATATGACAAGAGAAGTTCTGCAATCATTTCTCTCCAGCACTATTTACCCAATCCTAAGGCTCAGGTTTCATGGTTCAGCTGAGCAACTTTCATGGAGCACTCACGTCCTTGGAAAGGACCCACCATCATCACCATCATCATCCTCCCTCCATAAGTCAGCACCTATCAACCCCCATCGTAAACCCCACAGATCCCAAATAACAATTTCAGCCCCGAGCCCTGTGAGCCGCCTCGGTGGTGGCTCCAAGGCAGCTTTTCCCCTGCGAGGTGCTCTCTGCCAGCTCTGTGGACAGTCCCCATGAATGATGGCCGTGCTCTGCATCGAGCACAGCCTGGCATCAACTGACAGCCACGGCCTTTGGGCCTTTGCTGGTGGCTTTGGGCTGCGTTGGGTTGGTTACTTATGTAAAGGCTGGAAGCATTTTGAAATACGGAGCTGGAGAAATCTCACCGAAAGGAATGCCTGGGAGATGGGCCTGCTCATCCCACTTCCCCTGTATGTTGATGCAATTGTCAAATTTTGAGCTCTGGTTTGTAAATGTGGTGTTTTTTTCTTCATTGTGAGGCAGAACAGACTCCCCTCTGGTCTGAAGACAATCTAATGTTTTACAAAAGTACTTTTAGCCCAATCCCCATATCAATTGTTATGATCTATAAAAACAGGAATACCTCCTTACCTTCTGGAGGAGTTTAATTAAGAGGAAATGTTACATTAAAAAAGGATAATATATAATTAATAAGTTCAGCAAAGGTGGACAAAGAAGAAAGTGATTGCAGGCTTTGTACATCCTTAAAAGCATTTAATTCTCTATTCATCTAAATTTAACAATCAAACTGTGTAGCAATAAGAGTTAGAAAACCTCAAATTATATCACTGACTGTATTTTTGTTCAATGAAAAATGGTTCCACTGGCTGTTCTTGCTGCCTGAATTATATTTTTAATTAAGAGCTGCTGTCAGGCCTAAGAAATCCGTTTGTCAAGGATTCTTATCTGAGCATGTTGACAAAGAGCAAGTTACTAATACATACAAGATTTATAAAATTGAGATTTCGGTAAGTGTTTAGAGGGGAAAAAAACATGAACAGAGAATTGTTCCCCCCTTACCAAACATTCCAAAAGTTCAGATTGCAGACTTAGAAAAGATTCTGTAGAACCACAAGGTGTCTTCTGGCTACCAACAGATGACAGAGGAGGATTCACAGCAAGGACAAATCCCAGGCATTATGTTAATTTCTCAGCTTTCCTGTGTAACAAGGAAATTTGTTATTTAATAATTAAATTATAATATAACAGACCTTGTGTTGAATTGTGGCAATGTCTCAGCAACAATTCTCTTGGTTTTTGAGCTGATTTGCTAGGGGAATAAATATGCAAGCAGAGTTTCTTCACACTGTTCTGAACAAAGACCCTGAAGGTGTTTGTTCTTGGTATGGATTGAGTGAATATTACCAGGAAAAATAAATGAAACAGAGAAATGACAGCTGAGCTTGGCGTTTGAAGTGACATCCGGGCTGGGCAGGCTTGGAAAGAGCTGCTTCTGCCCCTGTGATGCAGGGATCACCTGGAAAAGAGCCTGTGCCTGCATTACTGCCACCAGCCAGACTGAAATCCTGCAGCTTCCTTCCTCCTGCCTCCTTATGGATGCAAAGTTAAGACAAACTTAGCCAGAAATTTATGATTTGATAACTTTAAAAAAGATTGGATTTTAGGAGACTTTTAAAAGCAACTTTCCTCAGAGGAAATCAGGAGCTCTGTGGTGATGGGTTTTTTTCCCCTAGTGCCTGGACTTTTCTCTGTGGAAATTCAGAGCATTGATTTAAACACATAAAATTCAAGTTTTCTGAAATTAGCGAAAGCTTTTGTCCTCAGTGTCTTTGGTTTTTACTGTCTTATCTGGGGAATGGAAATAGTAGCCCTCCATCTCCAAGGAGCAGTATGAGAGGGTATAAATCAAATGAATGTTTGAGAGACTCCTCTGCACTGTATTGATGAGAACCCCTCACAGACAATGCCGTGATGAACAGCTCCTTCCCCAGCCCAAAGCCCTGGGGGATCCAGTAAGCCAGCCAGACAAACAGCAATTAACAGTAAGAATTAAATGAAATATTGAACCTCTGCTCATTGGGGGAATTACATTATCTTGGTGTCCAAGACAAAGCCCAGGTTTTGAGTTACAAATTGCAGGCGTGAGTGTAATGTACGGGGCAATAATCCGCTCACACAAGGAAGCCCAAACAAGGTTGTTCTGGAAACACTCATTTTGCTGTGGAATAACTTTTAGGTGTATGCCTTTGCCGCCTTTAATTATATATTGCCTTTATTTATTTTATTTTTTTTTCCTGGCCATATTTAATCCAAAGTTACAATTACCTTCAGTTATCACACATTGTTTTTTGTCTGGATTTTAAGCAGGACCCGGGTGCTGTTCAGCCACTGAGATCATCTCGCAATTGTTTCATTCGTATTCTCCCTCAGAACAACATCAGCAGTAAACAATGCCAGCTTAATTACCCAAAATGTGTTTGCACTGCAAATAGTTCCCTCTGCACTCCCATTTTTCCTCTGCTGGCACGGGCCCTGAGCAGGGAGCAGCAGACACAACTGGTCAGGGTGGGGATGGCTCCTACCAGGAGGGAACGGCGCAGAGGCTGCAATGGGAGGTGCTGCTCTCACCTGCAAGGGCAATTCTGCTGCCCCAGAAGAGCAGCCTGGAGCAAAGCTGGAATCTCCTTGGGAAGACGCGCTCTGGGATGCTGCTGGCAGAGCAGGGGTGCTCTGGGAACATCTCACCCAACACAGCAGCACATGTTTCTGCACAGGCAACTCCAGCCCACGATGTTGAACAGCACTTAAATCCTCACCTTACCCCAGCTGTCCAGAATTCACCTGGGAAGCTCAGCTCATCTGTCACCGTGCAGAGCGCGATTCATTTTCCACTAAATGGAAGCAGGGAGAGGGAATTTCCCCTTGTGCGGGCAGCCCTTCATTCAGTGCCCGAGCTGCTGAACCTGCTGCAGCTGGGGGAGGCTTTGAGAGCCCCGCCAGGGTCACAGCTCTTCTCTTCCCACGACTATTTACAGCAAGCACGGGACGGGACTGCTGGGGGCATTCCGTAAACTCTCATTCCAGCATCAGCCTCAAGTCCCTGCCATCACACAGCAGCCAAAATTGTCCAGGTTATCAGGCCTTTTAAAAGCTTGCTAGCCAATAGGACAATGCCAAAAGCTTACAAACACCTGCTTGAGCGAATCGGCAAAGCTGCAGGTGCACTCTGCTCTGAACAATGTTTACTTGTAATAGCTTCAAACAGCGAATAAGAGTTCATTATTAAACTTACAGATTTCTAACATCGTGCTTAACATTTTCCTAAGGCTGATCTTTTACACTGTGCTCAGGTCTATCACTGCCTGTTCTTAACTTTTTACTTTCTGGAATTTTCCCATTCTGAGATTTGCTTTCGCACAGCCTTCTGAGGGTTTTTTTTACCTTTCCTATTTCCCACCTGGTGGAGCTGTCCTGGGGGCTCTGGACAAACCCAGAGCACATCAATCCCACTGCCCTGAGCCCTCAGCCTGCCTGCAGCCCCTGCTAAGGAAGGCATTTCCAGGGAGAGCAGAAAAGACACTGAGCCAGCAGAGCATTTGGAGATTTTTCACTGTTGGACAGCTTGGGGTAGTTTTGTGTGCTCATCTTCCTCAACATTTCAGCTCAAGTGTGTTTGTTCTTAGATAAAACACAGTTATAATTTTGTTTGCTCCAGCAAGCATAAAGATTTGGATCATAACATTAGATAGTATTATGAAAGTATAGGAGGAATCTTTTTAAATTAATGCCCTAAAGTGCAGTTCACTCTTCTTTAGCACGTCACAGGGAAAGCTTGGCACTTCAGCATGGAGCTTGTGAGGAACAAACCCTTGCCTGGCGTTAGCCCAGCTCATCCATGCAGTGTCTGACAGCAGCTTTTCCTCTAGTCCATACAAGTTATAAACTGCCTACATTAAGTGAAACTTTTTTCACAACGAAATAAATGAACGGAGAGAGTGGTGGAGGGCTGATGCAGAGGTTTTCACACAAACCCCATCAAAGCAAAGCTCCTGGCACTGTTAAGTCCCAGCTGCACCCCAGGGATTGCACAGGAGATGTGTGCAAGGGGCTGCTGCATCCACAGGGCACCGGGAAATTGTCACCCACGAGCTCACGAGGAGCAGCTGCTGTAAATATGGAACATTTCACTGGAGCAGCAAAGTCAGATATTGATCCTGCTTAGTCAGCAAGGCAATTAAAACAGTCACCAATAAAACCGCAGGAGTATAAATAAAACAGATTATAAAGCCAGAAGGAAATTTCACATTAAGGAAAATATCCAAATAGTATCCTTGGGAGGGGTGAAATTCAAGTTTCAGGAAACAGATGTATCAGTAAAGGAGTTTGGATTATTTTAATTACTGAACATATAATGGCATGCTTCAGAAGCTTCATATAATTATTGATATTTCACATCTTTGGCACTTGCTTTTTTTTAGTATTTGAAACTTGTACATTGAAGTTTGTGCAAATTTTTATCCGGAGCAATTCTTACACCAACTCACCAACTAATCTGCTGTTGCCCAAAAGCCAGTTTAATCCATCCACGGATAATTTGTGGGCTCTCTATGAATGGGAGGAGCCTTGACAGGCCCAGGTGGGCTCTTGGCCATGAGGAAGAGTAAAGGTGGAACTAACAGCACGTGCAGTAGTGATCCTCAGTCATCCTGTGGAAGGGGAAAAGAAGATTAAGTTCTGCAGAACCAAATTGATGGATCTTAGATCTGGAAAATGCAGACATTTCTATACAAAATTTGAAGATGGTTTGCTGTCACGAATTTAAGTAGTGTGGCTTGATGGTGTAAATTAGTTAAAATCCGTGTCCTGAAAATGTCAGATTATATACACTCTACACCCAGCAAATCTTGTCACTGCCTGCTTTTCCTCCATCTGATGCAAAGCCTCGAAAATATGGATATGCTGAAATGCACAGACACATCTTAAAACCTACACAGAACTTCCTACCAAACAAGGGTCACAGAGTCTGGAAGGAAAAACCTTGGCAGGTTCTCTTAATCCGTTTTGATGTTTCTGTATCAACCCAATTAATTCACAAAGAAAGGGCTCACACGGCACATGTAAGAAACCTGCACTCTGAACATCTCCCCCGGAAAGAGGTGCCTCAGAACTGCTTTGGAAGAGGCAATTGTAGACACTTTGGGAGTTTTTAACAAATTATATAAGAACACGGAACAATAAACAATCTCTAGTAAATACTATTTGGAGATTTATTAACTATAATGAATGAGCTGCTTAAGAATAATCTTTTGTCTCCCAACTAAGTTGAAATGTAGTGATTCTTTCTTCTGCTTTCTTGTGAAGAGCAGCAAAGCAAAGAGGAGCAATTAATACTTCGAGGAGCAGACATAACAAAAGCTGGCCTTTTGTGAGTTTATGCTTCACTCCTGATTTATTCTGCTCCCTCACATCTACAACCCATCCCTTTATAATTCCTCAATCTCCAGCTGCCTCGCTCCCTCTCTCTTCTTTTTCCTGAGCTCCCATCCCGTTCCACGAGTACAAACAATTTCTTTTTATCCTGCTGAGCGGCATCTGCTGTGGTTTAGTTTGCAGCTTCACAGGCACTGACTGTTCAGCTGGCTGCCTTGTCATGATTCAGGAGAGGCAGCACCTCCAAACTGGTGGCCAGGAAAACAAACAGCCTTGGAGTCAGCTCATGGCATTCAGACCTCCACAGATCTGTATCTCACCAAATGTGGCTGAAATTGGCCAACAAACATCAAAGTTCAGGGATTGAAAGGGATGAGGAACAAATAATGGTGATCAGGAAGCTCTGGAAAGGGATGCATTACATGTAGAAAAATCAAGAAAACAATACTGGTTCTTTTTTGACAACACACCTGTAGTGACTGATTCAGAAGCAACATAAACCCACTCAGCACATACTAAAAGATAATGAAAAGAAAAGCACTTCTTGGTACTTGTTTCCCTGTATTCATTTTTTTCATGATTCCCCACACTTCCAAATCACTAAATGGAAAGCAAACTCCCCCTCCTGCTTCCATCTCCAGGCTTTTTCAGACAAGTATTTGAATTTAACCTCCCTTCCCTTGCGCTGTGACACTGACTGGAGTCACACAAGTAGGACTCAAGTGCGTGCTGAAAGGTACATTTCCTTGTGAAACATGTCATTCCCTAAGTCAGGATGACATTTGCAGTGGCTCCCTGGGTTGATACTTCAGTCAGAGAGTAGAAACCTTGAAGCCCAATAAAAGAAAATAAAAGCAATGAGGTATCTGAAACCTGCAGAACATTTTCCATTGACTTCTAGGTAGTTCCACGTTTACAAATTCACATCGAGTTGTGTTTTCAGAGAGAATTATAGAGATAATCCATTTTTCTTCATGCTTATATTCTTGACAGGGGTTTTCAACTGAAGTTACAATCAAATCCAATAGACTATCTACCTTATAAAAGCAACTTATTTTCCACATTTTCAGAGCTAGGAATTCTGTCTGAATACCAGATGCAAAATCAGTAGAAATGCCTCTTTAATGATTGCCAATTGAGATGTGTTCAAAGTGGTTTCAATCTCTCATCTGCAGCCTGGCGGCTCATTCTGTTTGATACTAGCACTGCATGACTAAAATTTACAGCAGTTTGCTATTTAGTGGAATTCCAGCAGCATTTTATTGCTCTTGAACTCTATCAGAATTAACACCCACTTGTGCTATTAAACTTCAGAGACAGAAACATTATCTTGCCTTAAAGTCAGTGAGAATTAAATAATACACAAACAAACAACCTGCCATTTGAATAACGTCTGAATATGTTCTGGCTGGTGAGCAGAGCTGGAAGGACCGTGCTTGGGTTGAAGGCACACTGGTACTTTCAGGGCATGACCAGGATGGATTTTCTTGCTGGTGCTGTCCCACTGCTGGAAGGCAGGACAGAAAGGTGGGAATTTCCCAGAGCAGCCGGGGCTGCCCCTGGATCCCTGGAAGAGCCCAAGTCCAGGCTGGAGCAGCCTGGGACAGTGGGAGGTGTTCCTGCCCTGGCACGGGTGGAACGAGATGGTTTTAAGGTCCCTTCCAACCCAAACCACTCCAGGATTCTGTGGAATTTAATTTTCCCAGTACAAGACACAGAGCCCTTCCCATTCTGCTCAAGGGCAGAGCAAAATCAGGGGCCAGGTCCCGGCGCTGCCAGGACAGCAGGACAGGACATTGCCAGCAGGGCTGAGGGGGGCTGGCCAAGGCAGACCCTCCCAACAGCAGATTTCTCTCTCCTGCCTTGCTCTCCCACCTCCCCTGCCCGGGGATATCACACCAGAAGCAATCCCATATGTGTGCCTTAAAAATGAATTTTGAAAGAGGCTCATTACAGATAAACCCAATCAGCACCAAGGCCTCCTGTCCCTCACATCTGTTCTCCGCAACAGGAAGAAAGACTCCTCTAAGGATTAACAAATGCTTTCAAACAGAAAGGTTCCAAAATACTTATATGAGCAGTTTCATCACATATTTTACAAATGGGAAAATTGTAAGACATCATTTCTCGAGGCTCTATAAATGCAGCGATCCTTGTAGGACTTTCACCCTAAAGTGCCTCTGATAAGGACGCACAGCAAGCGAGAACTAAGAATAAAGGGAAGCAGAAAATCCACCAGTCTAAAATAACCACATCAAAGAAAACATTTATACTAGGCTCCACCAAGTCACAGTTTCTGGAAAAACTGGAAGCATCACACTGAAATAATTAATTTTGGTTCAAAAAGTTTACTGGAAGGAAAAGAAAAAAAACCAAAAACCCAAGTGGTTTAGAACTGGTCAAGCATCCAAATTATCTGTGGTTTTGGTTTTTTTTTTCCTATTAGGAAACCTTAAAAGTTATGTTAATTTCCTTTAATTGGTAGTGTCCTCCAAAATAAGTAGTAACTGGTATTCTAAAATTCTACAACCTTCCTGTGGAGGGAAGGCATATACAGAATGTTACCATGGAATTCAACTGGGACCTGTGCTCTGTGAAGAAAAATTCACCAAATAATTCTAAATTATTTCCATCTCCAGTGGAAGGCTATTTCCTAAACCAGCATTCCTCATTTTGCTACATTTAAGTGACAATGCCAGAATTCTCCTTTCCTGAAACAAAAGCTACTCCCTCCAAAGGAATGGAAGAGGCAAAAGAGCAAAGGATTTCCTTTAGCAGAAATTTTTAATGCATGTGCTACAAAATATTATCTGTACCTCAACACTTGAGCATTAATAGTGGAAACAGGTGCTTAATCTGACCTTGAAAATACTCAATTTCTTCAAAGTTCATAATAAGCAGGTGATATTGTGGGTGTTTCTGTAACTTGTAACAGTTTTTATGCTCAGCACTTTAAGTAAAATAAAAAAAAAAAAAAA
>VWZN01017756.1:837608-869211 GCA_013396955.1 Regulus satrapa | reverse complement strand
TTTTTTTTCTATGTATTTAACAGCTTCTAATTGAGCCTGTATCAGTTTTCTCTGTTCTCTAAAGGCAGATTGCTGGGTGGGAGAAGGGAGCTAATTAGCTCTAAATACCAAACAGCACCCAAATAAAAAGGATCATCATACAAAGCTGTTCACATCCAGTGAGCAGCTGGGCCGTTTAATAAATTCCTTTTGTTTCCAACAGGGCTCCCAGACTGGAAAAGGCTGTTCCCTTTACACAACTCTCCCTGTGACCACTGAACCTGTTTGACACGAGGGCCAGGAAGGGCCAGAGGGGAAACGAGCCGGTTTTTGGTAAGGATGGATAAAGTTTGTGTTAGATTGCATTAGCAATAATTCATTCACGAACAATACGAGTACTAATAGACAGGAAAGAATTCGTGTAGAAGGTCATCACTAGGTTGTGATGGGGCTAAAAAGGGTGCTGGATGATTTTTTTACTCATCACAATTTTTAAAGTATGACTTTATTTACATTACTGACTAAATTTAGAGCTATTGACAAATAGTAGAGAAGTGCGTGCAGAGAGTAAAACTCCCCTACTTCTTCTGTTGAGGTGTGGTAATCCTGAATTAGAGGAGGTTGTGTGAAAAAGCAAAGCCTGAAAATTAAATTTGCCAAGAATACCACACACCAGTCTACCCTTCATTTTCAGAAGTGATTGATCATGAGAAATCTGATGCTAAGCTAAAATTATTAAAATACAAACTGTCCCATCAATAAAAAGTGGAAGCTTAAATCAACATAAAAGAAGTTATCAGAGTTTTAATTTCCTATGCTCACTGATATCCATCGTGGATGTTTTATGAATGAGATCCAGCATACAGTACTGAAATTGCACTCCAAATCCAGATGTTGTATGAGAAATCACATTAAAAGTAATTTTAAAATACACAGAAGTCATAGATCCAATTAACTGCCAGATGTTCTGAGTCATCACCACCATCAGAACTTATTAAAGATTAATTAAATTCCTATTTGATAGACTGATTGAAGGCTGGATTCTCGTGGCTTAGGCATCAGCCTGACAGGGTCTGAGTGGGAATTGCAGATTGTCTCTCCAAGCAGGGGCAGATTTTCAATGCTTTCAGCTGCAGCTCCTGGCCTGAGCTGTGAACTGAGCTGCAGGAGCCTCTCTGCTGTGGAGCCAAATTTCCATGACACCCAGTCATAATGTTTGCTGTCTTCAGTGCCAAATTGACTTTGTGCATTTGGCACAGGCAGTTCTGAATAAAGGGTTGTTAACTTAATCCTAAGCTACAATTTCAGCAGAGAATATAATGATTTACCTGGATTGCTCAGTGAATATGAGCAATTTGGTGACACGGTGCAATCAGCACACACACAGTCACTGGTATGCAGAGCAAAGCTTCCCAAATCTACGGGAAAGAAGATCCTGCAAAGCTACTGCCAGCTGGGGTTACACCACAACAAAATTCAAGTAAAATTATAAAAAAAAAATCATCGCATTTACTTGGACTTCAGCTGTCACAACACTTCCTAAATTTGGGATTTACTCATATGGAACTTTTGCATTTCTTTTGTAACAGACTGAGCATTTTCAAGTTCTGGGAATTCTTTTCAGACACAGAAATTCTTGTTGGATAATTGGCTATTAAATTATCCAGAAATTCTTAGCAAAATTGGCTATTAAAAAGTATCCTCCATTCATAGAAATAGGAAGGTGAAAATTAGAGCCTCTTATGCCTTGTGTCCCTCTGTTATTTGTATCAAGCACAAATGTGAATATGAGGAGAGAATGTCAGTGGAAAGGAGATCTCATTATTAGTGAGATGCATCAAATGGGAAGGAATTGTCACAAGGAGACTTTTGGCAGAGTTTCTACTGGCAGAGGAGAGATTCCATCCCTCCGTTGGTATTCCCAGGATTTCTGCCCACACCTCTCCCACAGCCACTGCAGGAGTTCGCCCTGAGAGAAGAGTTAACACCACCCAGACGTGGGAATTTACTGAATGCCCTGCCAAAAATGCACTGTGCAGCTCAAACCAACCAACCAGCACCTGCAGAAACAGCTCCTTCATTTTGTCCTTCCAGCTGTTCTCTTTCCTGCAAAAAAATTCCCTCACAAATATTGGGGGGGGAGGGAGGAAAGAGGGGAAAAAGCCCCAAACAAATCAGTTTTCAGGAATCGCATCAAATTTTCAAACCCTTAAACTGTGCCGCTGTAAAGTCAAACACACTGCAGCAGTCCAGAGGATATAACATTTTTTTAAATGTTCTTTTTTTTTTTTTTGTACCCTCAAGATTGTCATAATGAAGATGCATTTTTTTCATATTTTTTCATCCCATATTGTTCCCATTATTGTATTTTATCTGGATGAAATATTACAATTGTCGGACACGGCATTTATTTTCCTTTATCAACATAAGCACTTTCCTAGATACTCCAACCTGTCCGAAATGCCTATGGAGATGACTGAGTGTGATTACACTCACTACTGAAATCACTTCAGATACAATTGGAAATGGTAGTTTTCATTCCAGAATGAGCTATAAAATTATCCCTTTCTTAGACTGGTATTTGAATTTTGAAACCTAAGAGAGGAAAAAAAAAAAAAGAGCTTGCTAATAAATGACCTTTCCCTTTCAAACGATCTGCAAAACCTGAACAGATTCAGCCCACGGTGTGAGGTTCACCTTTTAATTCACATGTTTAATTACTCCTTCTATTATTTCTCACCTTTCAGAGCTGTGGACTTGAAATAGAATCCTAAAGATGTTTAATCAAGCTGCAGCACTTTCCCTGCAGCTCCAGTGAAAGGTGCTGGAGTTTGGACGTGGGAGTGATTTCAGGATTTCAGTGCCTGGCTCAAGCTGCTCTGGATGTGCTGACAGGGAAATCAGGACACCAAGAGTCACTGGAAAAACCCACAGACAAGGAACTCGGGAAAAAAAAACAAAACAAAAACACAGAGAGGTGGGGGTGCTTTAATTCCTTGAGCCCCCCAACTGCACTTCAGTCTTTGGAGTTTTGATAGCACAGGATATTAACCAGAAACTAAGGAAAAGCAATTTTTGCCTGGGGCAAAAAGAATTTGAAAGCTCAGCAAGCAAAAGGAAAACCAAAATTTTTCGGCCTCCCTAGTCACAATTATTAAAAGACAACTGGCAAAAAATGTGTCTGCTGGATGTGTCAGCATCCAAATCCCTCCTGTCTGCTACATGCCACAGGGAGCATCAGCTTTTCCTCAATTTTTCAGTCCAGCCCACTCTCCTGATACATCCAAAGTAATTCTTCATCTGCTGGCATTTCAGAAGAAACATAAACCAACGTACTTTGAAGTCTAAAGCTAAACAAATACCAGGCACTTATAGTGGTTATATTCAGTTAATTGTGAAAGGAAAAATGCACCCCCTCTCCACATCCATTCCCTTCACATCCTTACATCTATTTATGACTTTACATCTATTTGCATCTTCACATTTCTTCCCGTTATGAAACAGGGCTGACTTTGTTGCTCAAAAGTGATGCTGTCTGAGCTGTGCTCTCTCTGAACACGGAGTGGGGCCAGAGAAAAACTTCTGCAGAAGTGAAAAAAGTCCTCAAAAAGAAACAAACACAACAGATATGAACGCCTGCAAATGGATGCCCCTTCCTCCACAGCCTTTTCAGCACTAAAGGGAACCCAGTTTTATGGCATCTTCTTCCCAGTCTCTTTATTTTTTTTCCCTAATTCAGTGATTAATTCGAATCCATTAGCTCATTATATGTTTTATGTTGCACCAGCCCCTTACAAACCCCGGGCAATTGTGTTTTGTTCTGTGTCATTATAAAAATGTCTATACAATTATCAATAACTTAGCAGCAAATGGCACGTCAAGTATTTAACAGATAAAGAGGCACTTAGATAATAAAGCCAGCACAAAAATCTATTACATTTATTTGCTTAAAAAAATGCCACCTTGAAGTGGAAGCTCCATCTTTCTATGAAATTAAAGTTATTTATTACCCCTAAATGTGTAAATGTTCAGGCATTACAGTAGTAAGTGCATTAAGAAAAAAATAAGGAAAATATATTTGATGTTGCCTTTATCTGTTCTTCAGTTGGTACTGAGAGAATTTGGAGAATAATTTTTAAAAGTGTACTCCATTTGCATTATGGTTTATTATTAGCAGCTAAGAATGTTACATAGTCTTTTAATTGACACAGAACAATGTTTTATTTACTATTCTTTATCATAATCACGTCCTATTTGCCTAATTTTCTGACTCTAAATTAAGTAATATATCAAAAATTATTTCTATTAATCCCTAATTTGAAGTCACCAGGCAGCATTATTACGCCATTAATGCGATTAATTTAAATTTCCCTCTTGTTAAAAATCCTCATTTCCACAAGAAACAAAGATTTTGTGTTTCTCCTTGAGGTTTAGGCTGTGCCTGGTGACCTCTGCAGGTTCCTTGTCACCCACATTCTCCTCTGGCTTCGTGTTAGTGCGACAGAGGTGTCTGGGAAAATGCCACACGTGTTAAATTCAAATTCAGCAAATAGAAGGGTGCAGGGGGGAACGGGAAAAGCAGAAAGGCTGAAATCCAGGCAGTAGGAAACCCCAAAGACTGACGCATGTAAGAATGACAGAGTTATGAAATGACACAAACTTCAATTGGTCCCATTTCTATAAAGCCCTGTCTACGTTTTGCAAATCTGACATTTACAAAGAGAACAGAAAGTGGAGGCAGTCTAAACTAAAGGACAGAAGGAAATGTCAGACCTTGAAAAAGGAAACCCCCAAAGAATCCAACTGGGTCCACCCTACGAGGATCTGCAGGTTTGGAGAGGATCTGAGGAAGGGTTAAATTGGCAATGCAGGATGAGGTAGCAAAAATAAATAATTTTCTCTTACTGGAATGATATCATGCTGGCCATTTTTAATAACACTCTATGAAATGAAATGGATATGAAATTTACAGCAATACGATGGAAATTTCCCTGTTCACTTGTGGCAATTTCTTTTGAGATTGTCACAGGAGCGAGGGAAATTCGGGTGGATCACAAAAGGCATTTCAGAGAAAATTTTCAGGTTTTTCTGGAAGTATAAACCACGTTCAGAATTCAATGTAATGCAGGAGAACTGCATCTCTAATGGTAAAACAAATAAGAGGAAAATGCAGATTATCACAATAAGAAATGTTTGGGGGTGCATTACAAGACTTCTTCAAGCTTCTGCTCTTTCAAGGGTTTCCCTCTGGTTTGGTTTTTTTTTGGGTTTGGTTTTTGAGTTTTTTTATTTGTTGTTTGGCTTGTTTGGTTTTGGTTTTGATTTTTTAAAAATTTAATATTACCGTCATTTTTGCTAAAATATTTCTTTTGGGCATCTTAATAAAATCCTTAAAACTGGTGCTTGAGTAGTTTTGTGTTTTTTGTTGTTGTTCCATGTAGAATACCCTGAAATTCCTTAAAATAACTTAACAGTTTTAGAAAATGATTATATATATGTCATTTTTTTTTCATAAAAGAATGCTTTTATGAAAAATTGGAATTGCAGTGACAAAAATAAGGACATCCTCAAGTGAAATGAAAAAACAATAAATTAAAATCTTTTTACGAGTCATTCTCCTATTTTATTTCTCATTCAGTAAATCAGCAATCTATGGATTTTCACCTGTGAAATACTGCTGCAGGAAATTGCTCAATATGAATTATAAAGAGAACAGTTTAGTTAATTAAAAGTTTGAGTAAGTAACAAGTTACCTTAGACAACTAAATCCCAGTTTGAAGATAATTTATCCACTTTACCTGTCTCATGAAAAATGAACGGGCAAAGACTCATACAGACTTTAAATCATTTCTGCAGATAGGGTTTGGGTGGGTTTAAATGTGCTTTACCAAAACTCACTTTTAAAACTACATAACGCTGCACCCAAATGCCTTTTGGACGTCACCATATTCTGAACTGCTCCGTGCCTGCTGCCAGACTGTGGCAAGAGGCAGCAGCCTAATGACAGCAGCTAATTAATGCCGAGTGCCCAGAACCCTGCTAAACACAAGCCTGCGTTTCTGGAATCATCTATTTTGTAACAATTATCCCTTCCATACAATTATCTGTTTAATACCAGTTATCTGTTTCATAATCCACCTCCAGCAGCAGCTTCTTTCTGAGCCCTGGAGCAGCTGTGTCCTGGCAGTGCAGGTGCCAGCCAGGACCAGAGCATGGCACAGCCCCTTTGCAATGCCAGAAAAAAAAACCAAACAGCCAGTAATGAGATAAATACAGAATAAATAAAGAATGAGGTGCCAGGGCGCTGCTGTGGAATCAAAGACCCCCTCCCCGTCTCCCGGTGGAGTTGTTGGGGTTGTTGCAGCCCAGGTTGGCTTCACCCTGCACAGAGTCTGCCAGGAAAATTCCCTGGGCTCCAGGATTTCCCTGGGCATCTTCTCAGGAGCCCATCCCAGAGGGGCAGAAATGGCACACACCTCCCTTGGCCTCTCATTATCCCCTCTGGGGCTCTCCCGGGCTTGGGCTCAACAGATTTTTTAAAGTTCCACACAGTTTCTAAGTTCCACACTGTTTCTAAGTTCTCCCTCTCTGTTTTTATCCAAGGTGAGAAGATGTTTCTTCCAATTCATCTCTCTGCACTGCTCAACCCTCTCCAAGTGTTATGAGAAGCAGCATTGTTGGCTGACTTCCCTTGATTTGACTGCAGGCTGCCGAGCAGAGCCTGGAGCCAGCATTTGGCTGCTGGAAGGCATCCACGGCTCAGAATGAAGTGCTGGGAAAACCTTCTCCAGTGGTTCTTCACAGCTCCTGTTCTCTGCTCCCCCTCTCACTCAAAGAGTATTTTTATATTCTAATTATAGAATATTTAAATGTAATTAATTAAGTTATCAATTAATTTCATTTAGTTAATTTTTTTTATTATATTTATATTCTATTCTATTTTATTTTAGTCTGCAAGTCTGGCAACGTGGCACCTTTCAGCTGGGTTGTGGAATTAGCACCAACAGAAACTTTCCCAAACAGGAAAATTCAGACTTTCCACGTAGCAGGAACGGGGGCAAAGAGAACAAAGATTATTTGAAAACTGTAAGTGCTGATAATTGTAGATGAATATTTGCAAAACAGATCCAAGCCAAGGAAATTGTCATCTATACGGAAGTGATTGAAACAAATCTGTTTTCTAAAATTAACTTTTAAAGAGCTTCAATTATGACCTTACAAAGTGTAGGGTTTTTTTGAAACATTCATTGGATGGGGTACTAGAAATTCAAATTGCATTATTACAAAGACACAAGGCTAAAAGAGAAGCCAGAAAAAGAGGACAGAAAGATGAAAAAGACATAAAATTAAGCCAGAGGAAATAGCAAAATGCTATGGAGTCTATAAAAATATGCAATGTATGTGTTGAAATCCTCCAGTAGGAGGAAATTTTTTTTTTTCTTGTGACATTTAGGGAAATTTAGCATTTTGTTATGTGAAAAAATAAAGCTTAAACTATTGAGTTGCTCCATATCTGGGCAATGGTACCATAAAAAGAAATTATCTCCATGGTGTCCCAGTTTAACTCATTTGTATCAACCTGAGCTCCACCAGGTTTCCTGAGGAGAGCACTATAATGAGGAAAAACAGCACAAATGTTTCTGCAAACCCAGATTTTACTGTGCTCCACATGACCCTGGGGCTCTGGTGAGACTCAAACAGAGCCAACCTCAGAGGCACCCAAAGTTGGGGTACAAAGGAGAAAATGTCCAGAAATTCTCCATAGAAATTCTAAGGTTTCTAGAATTTTCCCTTAAAAAGTCTAAAATGAGCATAAAGAGACCATTTCTGCACAGGAAACATCTCCAAGCAGAAAAGGCTTCACATTTAAGGGTAACCTTAAAGCCATGAGGAGGGAAGAGGAAAGGCAATGCCAGCAGATCTGCGTTAACATCAAAAACCCAAGGTAAAATACAAGAAAACAAAGAACTCCTCTCTCCGGCCCTTATGAAATCCTCTATGCCAAAGCCAAAAATGTAAGTACAGATTCCATCCCTCGATTTCCTCCTGGCTATTTGAAAGCTAATTAATGTCACTCTGTGGAAAACAATCACCCACTCTGGCTGGCTCTTTGCTGAGAACCCCTTTGGTTTTCTTTGACCTGCTCTGAAATCAATGAAAGTGTGCCAAAAATCATCAAAACGAGTTTCTGTGAATACTGCCATAGACTGAGGTGAAATCCCTTTGTTTCAGGGATATTTGTGTCCTGGATATAACAAAAGCATTTGTGCTACAATTGCAGCTCACGAGGACGTGAATCATATCTCGGCCACATTTAACTATTCACCTTTAGCTTTAACAGGTGAAAAGCATTGGCACAAAACCTGCATTTCTGCCCCAGTTTTGTGCTTTAAAATATTCTGGACCCAGGAAGCAGAAAGTCCCCTGTCATCCCTCAGTGCTATAGGTTATCACCGAGAGCAAAATCCCAAACCCTCCCTTGTTTTCCACTCTGTACACTGATCCAAATAGAAACCAAGCATCCTGATCAAGACACATGATTCCTAACAAGGCACAATCTTCTTTGCCAAATGAGACTCCAAATAGAAAAGTTAGAAACTAGAGAATCAGAAATAACCAAATATCCAAATATACTGCTAAGACGATACGATTAATATTCCTTGTACAAAGTTATTTATTTAAATGTATTTATTTAAAATATTTAACCAGGAAATTACCATCAAGATTAAAAGAATTACACTTAGCCTACAGCAACAATATGCTAACGTTGCCAGCACTTAAAGGCTAATAATTTACATTAGGGACATATCTAAGCACAGCAGATATTAGCAAGGATGTCACATTAGGAATGTTAGGAGGAGAATTTACCCACGTGTGATGCAAGAGAGCCAAAGAGGACAATTCCTATGCAGGAGCAAGGGCACTGATAGGGAATTCTGCAAACAGGCAGTGAGGTACAGCAGGGTGAATGCCCATGGCAGGGCTTGGAACTGGAGCAGGTTTAAGGTCCCTTCCAGCCCAAACCGTTCTGGGATTCAGGGATTGCACGAATGCAAACCCTTCTGGAGAATGCCAAATGCCTGTGGAGGGGTCGGTGACACAGGAGGCAGCATTCTACCTGGGCACGTTGGACCTCACTAAATTCTCTCTTGAAGAAAGGATAGTTCCACCAGTGAAGGGTTTCTCCTTTTGGCAGGCGTGTGCCCCTCTGTGCCAGGCTGCGCGCTGATCCAGCTGCAGAGGAGCACTGCAAACCTTTGGGAAGGCACTGGGAAAGTTGGCAGGAGCTGTGATCCCCCGGAGAAGTGAATGACGTTCAGCCTGGGGTTGGCCTCAGCACTCAGGGAAAAGTCAGGAGTTTCTGGCTGCTCTCTGCAGCCTGGAGAAAGACTTCACTCACGCTGGCTAAAGGGGGAATACATCACACTCGTCGAGTTCCTCAATCACACGGCTCGTGCTGAAATGGTTTGCCTACTTCTCAGTTTTGAGGAGATGAGAAAAGTTCAGTGTAGGTATTCTCACTTCAAGAGAAAGAAAATCAATAGCCTTTTGCTGAGGCCTCAAATTATTTCTTTTCAGACACATCTGCACTTGTCTGTCCTAGCCTTGCAGACATATCCTGAATCATCCAGGGACTCCCTCCTATTTTCCATGCACTGCTCAAGAGCACAGTCACTCTTTACCCTGGGAATGACACCCTGCCCTTTCCAGGCACAGGAGCACAGACTGCTATTAGACAAAACATGTTTGAAATAAAAACAGGGAGAGGTTCTCATCACACCCCTTATGTTCACCTCAGCTCTTTGACTCATATCCTGTTGAAGGATAACATTCTGCAATTTCACGTCCAGGCTGTGTCCCTGAAGATGGGGTGTGTGTTCTGTCATTGAATGCTGGCCTGCATCATCTGGAATATCCTTCAGTGACAATCCCTGGGTATTAACAGCAAAACCGCTTCCATGAAGGGAAGCAAAAATTTACATTGAAACTTTTCTTTCTTTTTTTTTTTTTTTCACCCAAAAATTTACAAAAACAGCTCTGGTGCAGGAAATGCCTCAAAAACTGATGGATGGAGACTTGGAAAATGCTCAGAGGGACCCCACTGGCTGTGGTCCTGTCACTGTCCCCACGGTTTCACTGCTGCCCCTGGAGCAGTGTACTCCACACAGTAATATAAAACACTAAAGACATAATAAATGGTGAAGTCTTTGATTAGAAATAGTTCTGATTCAATTGCATCTCCATAGGATTCATATTTTGAAATAATGCTTTTTCAAGGTGGAATTTTTAGACAATGAGATGAGGTGAAGGTTGTATGAGGCAGAGGAGAGAAAGAAACCCATTTAATTTGTGTTCCCAAATGCAGGAATGTGATTTATGGACAGCAGGTAATGAAGGGCTCTGAAGTCCCATGAACAAGAGAGTACTGATAACTCAAAAAATACAACTGCCCTGGAATATTCCCTAGAAATACTTCCATTTCCACACAAGCAATAAACGTTCCCGTACCAAATACGTTTTGACACCAGTCTCTAATGTCTGCGCTTGACTTTCCAGCCCCACCCAAGATTTGAGTTCTCTGAATGCAAATGGGATTCTCAGAACAGAAGGAAGGAAACCCGGACTCTTTCTCTGCTGTTTTCCTTTAAAAAATAATTTCGGAAGAAGGCAATAAATTTTACTTATCTCACAATTGAGAAGATATCTACTTCATTAAAGTTAAACTGTGGAAGTGCCATTTGGCACAGTTTTTCATAACCTAAATTGTGCCCTGACTCATTTCATCCCTCCCACCCTGAGGCATGATGAGCACGCAACACAGCAGACAAATCCCAATTTAAACAGATAAATTATTAAATAGCACTTCTATAGGAGACCATTTTCCAAGAGTGGCTCCAAATGATATAAATCACTTTTTTAAACAGCACCTTCCCCCCTGCCAATTCTGTTTGCTCTGCATGTATTCATATGGTCATAACACAATATTGTATTCAGATGGGTAAAAAAAAAAAAATAATCCCCATTTTTCAGCTCCTGCAACAGGTAACACTAATTATGAAAAGAATTGATTTGGCATCTACATTTAACACTCTCTAAGCATAAAACTTAATTATCTTATCTGGGGATACTTGGCACTTATTAATAAATGCAATACAATTTATAATACATCATTCTGGACATGTCTCAGTCTACTAAGAAAAATTTACCTATTTCAATCTTGTAAATTCTGCTTTATCTTCCAATGTCACCCAGCAGAATTGAGAGAGTAGTAAGAAATGGAGTAGGGAGCTCATAAGAACAAATTGGATTTCTAATTTAAAACTGGAATCAGACCCATTATTCAGTGCTATATTATTTTATTCTTTTGGAGAAGGGCAAAACCTTTCAGCTTCAAAGTTATATATAGGTTTCTACTTCCTCTCTCTACTGACGAATAGATTGGTTGAGGCAATTTCTCTCCATTAAAGGTTTTGCACCTGACACTGTAATGCAGCCACTGCTGGAGTTACCCTTCAGGGGAGCCCTTTTTAATCCAAGGTAGCAGAAGGATTTGCCTTTGTCACTTCAGATGAGCACAGCCCTTATTGCTGCCTTCCCTTGTCCCATCTGATCCTGCTCAGGCAAGGAAACAAAACATTGCCAGGGATTTACTGGGTTTTTTTGTTTGTTTGTTTGGTTGGTTTGGTTTTTTTTGGGTTTTGTTTTGTTTTTAAATAAAAGTTAATTTACAAATGTATGCAAAAAAAAAAACAAAACCTTTTCAGATAGAAATTAAAACTAAGAAAAATAAATATTATGTTGAGGAGAAATGAAGGAAAATATAAATTATATCATAATGACAGACCAAGGGGTATGAGATATGGAGAGGTGAGCAGGAAAGAGGGGCAGGAGAGTTCCCAGCACAAGGGGAGACATTTGATTTTTCTTAAGAGCTGCCCAAGTTCAGATTGGAACTGTAAGAGCCAAGCCCACAATGTATTGTGTAATACACATGAGCCTGGAAAGAGTTGCCCATAGAACGACTTACTCAAAAACGACTTACCCTATTTTCTTCTCTGCCAGGAAAATCTCATTCCACTTGACATGGAGGTATATATTCAATAACCATGTCAAGTTTGAATTCTACCTTTGCATTAAATTTAATTTTGTGCCATATTTATTAAATCACTGGATAAATTGCCCACACACTACAATAACCAGCATTATGCCCTTCGTCTCTCAAACAAAACAGATTACAGTATTGATTTAGATGAAGTAATAAGGGGAACAAGTTTTGCACACCCTGAAATAACTTGCGTGGGAGTGCAATTATTGTAGGAGATATCACACCTATCTGTTGTTTACCAGTGCTACTGTGAGACAAGTAAGAACAGGTATAAAAGGCATTGTAGGAGAAAAAAATGCAAATCTGCTGCAGTAATTCCATCTACATATCAGAAAGAAAACACACACTTAAAACCCTTGAAGCTTTTCTGGTACGCTCAAAGAACTGGGATGTGAACGAGAAAATTTCTTAGAAAAAGAATTGCATATTCAATTATTTTCTAATCATATTAGTAGCATTTCTTCGTACCTATTCCAGCTTGAAGTGGTTTCTTTTTAAAGATTATGGTCAGGATGGTGAATAAAAGTTCAGCTGAGTTCATCACAATGTAGATGTAGATAAAAAATTAATAGTGGCACTATTATCCTAACACCAAACACATTGTGGTATTTAATGCCAGGTTGGAAAATAGCAACTTTTTTGACAATGAAGGCACAGGAAAGCCAAATGGCAGATAAAGGGCACCAACACTGCAATTATTTACTCTGTTGCAGCACCAGTTTTTGTGGAAATTGGAGTCCTGAGCAGGGGCTGGGATGTGCTCAGCCCTTGCAGGGCACAGACATCAGCTCAGAGCAAGCTGGGAAAGCCCCAGCACTGCCTGGAGCCACAGCTGCATACCCCAGGAGAGGAGGAGCCTCCAATCCTGCCCTGGGCACGAGTTAGAAATGCACAGTTCTGTTCAGACAGAGAGGAGCTTTGGAGAAATGAGCTAGCAGGACACAGATCCAGAGAAATGCTGGAAGAAGCAGCGCAGTTATGGGCGTTAGAGACAGTTTTAAAGACTCAAAGGCCTAATTTTGAGCTCTGCCTTACAGAAAAAGGTCCAAATCTTTACAAGTCACCTCCCAGGAGAGGCCACTCTCTCCCTCTCACTGACAAAGCAAATAGAAGATATATTTGGAAAAAAAAAAAAAAATAGCAGCAGGGGAATTAAAGCTCTGTACACTATGAATGCTAGATTTAATTCTTTGCTACCAAGACTTGGATCTCTGAAATCCCAAGGTGCAGTCTAAATCCTGAATTCTCATCCTCCTCTGCTGGGAATCTCAGCTACAAACTGGGTACAACTCAGTGGAAGTCCTGGGTCAGGAAGACTTAATTCTTACCTATTAATTGACAGCATGACAACTAAGCAAGGGATTTCCAACTGCTTTGAGTCAATGTAGTTCTCTTTCGTCAGTGAAACTTCAAATGCTAAACATTAATAGTAGGAGTATTTTTTTTAAAAAAATACAATATAAAATGAAAGTTACAAGCACCTTGGTCTTCTAAAATAAGATTTGCAGCCTCGAGAAGAAGAGTAAAATAGGAGAGTTCCAGTAATTTATTAGTGGTTAGATCTTTCATTAAAAAACCACTTCCAGCAGGAAACAATCCATGGGAATTGTCCAGTCAAAGGTCAGCAAGATCCTCTGTGCTAGGAGACACCCATGTTTTAATGGGATAACTGCAGTCCTTCAGATTGGAACATTAATTCAGCCTTGGTCCCAAACCTCTCCCACTTTAAATTATCCCAGCGTGAAAATAAAATTTTTATATCAATAGCAATAAGCTACAAGTCTTCATAATGATGACAGTCAGACAGACATCAACCCATAAATACTGAAAACAGCAAAACATTTTAGGAGCAATAGAGAAAACAAATAAGCACAAAAACAGATTTTTCCAGGAATTCCGAGAATCCCCGGGCAGTCAACAGCAGCACAATGGCCGGGGATGGGTGATGAGCTGATGGTTTGAAGATAACATTCTATTTATTCAAGCACACTGCAGTGGGTGTTCCTTTCCCCCCATGGACTATCCAAGGCCTGCTCTGATTTTGCTGCAGGAGGATGCAGAGCTCAGGCAGGAGCTGGCAGAGGAAATGGAGTGGCCTTTGGAGGTGCTGTCCCTCAAACCAGGGGAACTGCACCAGGTGTCCCAGGGAGCTCATTTTGAACAAATTGAGCAAAATGAAATATTACCACCAAACACTAACAGATAACTCTGGGAGTCAATTACAAAAGAAACACCTCCAAGGAAATTTCACCCATAAAGATTTCTGAGAAACAAATGTGATCATTTCCAAGTGATAAACTTCGCTGTTGTTATATTATTTTGCTAATTGCTTTTGCTTTCTTGTAAATTGTTTTGATTTTTCAATTTCAGTTAGTAGACTCAGCAAGGTGTGAACTCAGACAACCTTGCTATTCTGTTTTTCTGCTCCAACAAGAATGCTTATACATTTTTATTTTGAGAATGCTACTCAGATAAATGACTGGATTATTTACCTGGAAGGCTGATCAAAGTGATATTTGTTCCCCCATATTCACACTGAACTGGTGTAAGTCCATTGAAATGGAAGAACTTGAGCCTATTTCTACCAACTGAGAATCTATTTGTGTGAAGCAAAGCAAAGTTTCCCTCTGGGCTCTATCTTTATTGGTAACTCCAACTAGTATCTAAAATCTATAATATAAGAGAAATATTCCCTAGGAATTTTTTATTGAAGAGATCTGTTCCTTCTGCTTAAGGATTCTTCTCCTTATGCCCATCCCAGTTAAAGCCAAACCTCACTCAGCACGATCAGTCTCAGAAAATAAATGTAGCATATCTCAGCATTAATGGTATAGATCAATAGAAGAAGCACGTTATAAATCCATGAAAAAAATAGAAATAAAGCTTAAATACCATTAACATTCATAATGCCTTTCTTTTGTAAGCCGTTTCTCAGGAACAGTGTGTGTTAGAACCTACATGTGAAATTCTACATGGGAGATGTTACAACACCGTGGACACAGCTTCAGGAAATCAAAGAAAAAATTAAAAATTAAATTTAAACATCAACTAGAACTTGAACTATTTTAATTAGAATTTTAGTTAATCATCACTTTTTAATTGATGAAGCATTACTGCTCCATATTTGTAAGCAAGTTAAATGGATTTAGAGAGGCAGAAATATTATCAACTCCTGAATTCTCCTACTGACAAACATGACAACTCCGAGAACAAATGCTCAACCTTTATCTTCAATGAACTCTCTTTAATGGTACCAGGTAATTTCAACTTTGATCAAAAAGAAAATCAAACTCCTGTGCTGACAAGAACAATTTTTAGCTGTAATAGTGACGAGAGGAGACCACAGCTCTTGGTTTTAAGATGAGTTAAACCAGGACTGAACACAAACCTTGCATCAAATCCTTTCAACCCCCAAATGAACAGGTATTTCTTCCACCTTTCTGTATAAATGCAGAAAAGGACAGTGCTCTGTACTGAACAGCCCCTCCTAAAACCCTTTTTTGGTTTTGATATACTGATTTATATTCTAATACTTGCTGTCATACGGGGTTGGTCTCAGAAATTGAGTCGTGATTTCTGAAACACATTTAAAAGTGACACCGCAAACAAGTAAACAATTCACTTTTCTTATCCAGACATTTCATCCTGTAAACAAGAGGAGACACTGTCACCAAAATAATCTGCAATTTGCATCCATGAAACACAAGATCAAAAGGGTACTTCCGTGAGATTTTGCTGAGGTCAAGGCAAGAGAGAGCGAGTTCCTCCAGTCAAACTGCACTTCTTGATTTATCTAGAAACCTCTGGCCTGGAAGTTGAGGACAAGATGGAACACTTTTAGTTCTGATAACATTCTTCCTGTGACCTGTGGCTTCAGCTAAGTAATTACAGTGGCCTTGACAAATATGAGTTAAGCAGTGTTGCCATGCCAACACACGTCCTTCTCCTTTCAAATATTTTCCTGCTACCAGACACTGAGCTTGGAGCACACTTCCCACCAGTCACACTCCTATAGGGTTCTTCTGACCTCAAAATTACATTAAATGCTATGGATTTCACTTAATAGGGTGGTCAAGTATAAGCACTAATCATCAACGTGTTTCCACTTCTCACATGATTTTTTTTTCTGAGAACGAAAAAGAATTGCATGAAGTAAGTGTTGTGATCAGCATTGCTGGTATTCAGCAATACAACAAATTTGTGTTGACTGATATTACAGCTGGAGAAAGGTCATTCATTTTTCTGGTCAAAACATATCAATATTGCATGACTGATACAAAAGGAGTTTGTACTCAGATGATCTTTTTCTAGATGAAAAATGAAAAACATGTGGAGGTTTTAAACTCTGGATTAAATTTTGCCAGAGTAGCCAGTTTGTAGCCAGCGTTGGGAATAAGAGAGGGGAAAACAGCAGGAGTCCAATGTATGTAAGCACAACCATGTGCAGCAACTTTGGATGTAAAGTGGAATTCCACACCAAAGAAGAAATATCAATTATAGAGCATTTTAATAATTATATTGAAAAGGAACCTATGCAGAATTTACCATAACAAAGAAGAAAGTATCCATATCCTAATTGTCCCAGCAAGGGTCCCAGGCACAATTGATTTTCTGTACCCTGTGCTCATGCCACAAGTGAAGATGTTGACTGCAGGACCTAGAGATAAAGTAGGAGGCACTGGAATATTTGTGTGTGCTCATTTTAGCTGTATACAATTTGCACCATCATTACAATTAATGATATTTTTAGTGTTAAGACTTCGATTGAGCTAATAATAAAGTTTCAGCTTCAAGCATGAATTGTGTTTCTTTTTTTTTTTTTCTCCATTACAGGATTCTGCCTGCAAAATTGATGGAGGATTCCTGCAACATATTTCATAACTTGGATGCAACAAATTGATAGCTCCAGCAAAAACTATTGATTATTAAAAAAAACCTTCTTAGATAAGCAGAAACTTCAAGCATATATTTTACACAATATGTAGTGTAACGTGAGCCTGATCCTCATTTTTAGTCCTTTCCTGTCTATCTATCTATTTATTTATTTATAAAATATCAGCACAAAAGAATTACAGCAACATAACCAGCATGAGCTGTTGCTTTGGGAAAATGTTACTTCCTGCAGCTGCATTTGCAGTGCTTTTACCAGCACCACCAATCATAAAAGGACAATTTTGAGAGCAGTTTTTGCAGTCTAAAAATAGATCCTTTTGGATTAGCATTCACCTATACATGTAAATAAGTCAGTCTGATTTTCAGGCAGGCTTTAAGGGAAATGAGATTAACATAATATGAAAATAATTCAATTATTCACAAGAAGATGCAATTATCATACAATCAGTGTTTAGGAATCCAAATAAATCAGCATCTTCATATTTATAGTTAAACAAAGAAATCCATCTGCCAATGATAGAAGATTCAAAGACAATTAATTTATTATAGAACAAAGGACGTTGTTCTGACGATTTGAAAATCAGGTACAAGGAAAGTAACAGAACTGATAATGACTCTAATGCATGCTTTGATTGCTGGAGGTGGAAATTGCATTAAAGAAGCCAAACAGAGCTCAGTGACAGGTTGTTCTACAGCCTGTGGGCCCACGGGAAGCCAGACTCTGTCTGGCGAGGTTGTTTGAGCTCTGCTGGGCTCTAAATAAACCTTTCTGCAGGGCTGGGGCTCTGAAACCACAGATTTCTGTGACCTCAGGGAAAACAGGATTTCTCTTTTCTACCCAACTGCTGTTCACTCAGCCTTCAGGAATCTGATCTACTTTAAGGCTGTCGGCACTTTGGAAATACTCATCTGTGGACTAAAATGTGAGGGGTGGTTGCAGAAACATGCACAGGTACCACAAAAACTCTTCAAATAACCAACCAAACAACCCCAAACCAGCCAACCAACCAAGCAACCAACCAGCCCACCCCAAAACTAACCAACCAACCTCCAAACCAACCAACCCTCCAAACCAACCAACCAACAATTAACCAACCCCCAAATGAACCCAGCAACCCACCAACCCAGTTGAGCCTATTTTAGGTGGACTAAGTTAAAATACGTAATCAGTTAAGGGCAACCGATGTGTTGATTACATTTGGTAACTGTGAATAAGACAATATTCGTTCTCCAAGCCTATCCATAGACACTGAATATTTATGAATTATTGAAAGCCAGATAAAGACATCAGCAAAGTGACAGTTTGGGGCCTGGAGGTTTCATGGCCATCTGAGTGTGCCATGTACATTATTCCATTGCGGAGTATGGCCAGTGCCATCTCTACTTCACTGAGCTAACTGGATTAACACCCCAACAATTACAAACCATGTTTGTTAGATGTAATTCTCACCACCTATGAAAACTGCACGTCTACCAGTCAAAACAATAGATCAAGTTAATACTATTTAAAAAAAAAAAAAAAACAAAAAAAGAAAGAAAGAAAAAAAAGAAGTTAAACTAGACGAGTCCACCATTTTTCTGCTTTTTTTAAACTTAGACTTTCTCTTAGCTCTCAGCAGTACCAGTCACCAACACAGAGTTAAAAACTTGTGCACGTATTTTCAAGACCAGGGCCCACAGATGCAATTCAGCAGTCAGACAGGCCAAGCTCTTCCCTTCTTATTTTAAATTTGAAATGCCAATGGTATTTTTTATTCCACATTTTCTGTATCATTTCAATTAAAGCCTAAAATACTTGTTGTCCCAACAATAAAATAGAAATTATGGTAACTACTGTAGTTTGTCATGGTGTTCTCTAGAAAAGATTTAGCATTTTTTGGTCCCTAACCATCTGATATTTCCAATGGCAATTTTCCTGACATCTCTGTATTTCCTTGGGACTGTTGTTTGCCCTGAATATTATTAAAATAATTATTAATCAATTCAAGATGCTGAACTAATTCCAGTTAGTGCAAGACAGATGAAAAAAGGCATTTTGCAGGCAACTGGGAGACAACTCTGGGCACGCAGCTTTTTTCAGCCAGCTGAGTCTGACACCAGGGTATTCCACTGGATTCTCCTGAGAGAAAAAGACCCAGCTGTGCTTCTCCTGCAGCACATTCTGCCAGATGATCCAAAGGCCTGGCAATTCCAGGGAGACTGGAGCCTTGCCTTTTCCTCGACTGAGGAGTGTTAAAATTATGCCATGCTTGTTCCAGCACAAGGTGTATCTTGTTATTGCCACTTATTCATTAGTTATTATTAGGAAATAATTGAAAAGCAATTAGAGAGTCATAACATTCCCATGATTTTGTTTGGTTTTCTCTTCTTTCCTCTATTCTAAATAGTGATTAGAAATGAAAAAGAGGCAGGGAGCTCTACTGGCTTCATCACCACAGTATTGCTGAACAGAAGGAACAGACTCCATTCTTCCTCCAGCTCCCCAAAATTTTTCTTATGAAAACCACCAGACACAAAGAACATAGAGCCTTTGTTAATCAGGACAATACCCATCCAAATTTGCAGTCTTCACTTGCTGTCCTAAAAATAGGTGAGCTTGAGGCCATTCTTTCCAAAGGGTAAACTGATTTTATGCTCATATTTCATGGATAAAGCAGAGGGGCAACAAATGTTCGGATAAAGTCAAATAAGGAAAAAAAAATGCTGTCAAAGGAGGATTTTAAATGAAAATAAATTAAGTTAATTCAAACTTTCCATCAGAATCTAAATGAAAAATCAGCTTTGGAGCACCTGTTTGAAAAGAAAACCCAAGGTTTCTCATCAAGAGGTTGATAAAAGTGCTATTGATGGCAGGGCTTCCCTGTGCCCTCACCCCACAGCGTGATTCTGCAGGCAGTGAGGGGAGCAGCCTCTGCCTGCACTGACCTGAGCTCACATTTGCCATTTCTGGACAGACTGCCCTAGGTGGGCTATTGATGCATGCTTTTCTTATTATCTTATCCTGAGTTATTCCACCCTGCATGAATCTTTAAGGCCTGGAGAAGAGACTGATAGCTCCCTGCCCCATTTTCCTAGGTGAGTTACCAGCTCAGTGGCTTATTCCCTCTCTAGCTTGGAGATTATATAAATATTTTATATAAAAATATTTTCTGGTTCCAGCTATAAAAATATAGAAAAAATCAATTTGAAATTACTTATGACTTCTTTGACTGGGTAGTGGAATATGCACCTAAAAATCCACTCTGCAGGTGCTTCAGAGAGGGGATTTGGACAAGGATTTTGGTAGACAGACTCTATCCTCCTGAGAATTGGGCTTGGGTCTCTCACATCTTGGTAAGAGATGCTGATGTCTCCGGGAAATTCTAATAATGTTGTGTCTAAAACAAAAACGAGTTTTCAGAAAGCTGCTTTTCTGATCAGTTTCAGAAATTGTTCAGTGAGTTTGGCCCAGATAGTTTTGAGGCAATGGAAAGTTAGACTCAATTATTTCTTCACAGTTTTAGGAAAAAAAAAAAATTAGTTTGCCACTTGAAAGAATCACAGGTTATCATAAGATACAGAACTGGGCAACTTTCCGTAATTTCCTTGAATTCTATTTGCAGTGCATTCAGGCACCTGATTTGTTCCATTTCTGTCCTTACACCTCAGTCCTGAGACCAAAGAACATGTACAAGAGAAAACTGCAGGAAAAATAACCTAGGGACACCTATTAAAAAGCAAGGCAATTAAAACCAGATGGTTAAGCACCGAATTTTCAGCAGAGCCCAAGTTTCTGAGGCATGTTCCAGAGGAATAACAAAAATAAACATCTGAATGTAAAGCTCTGAGACATATGCTCACATTAATATTAAAGTAGCACCACTGGTGTGAGTATGTGTATTTATATAAATACAGGAGAGTGGCTGTACTTCTGATATCCTGGTTTCTGTGTTGGTTATATGAATGGACTGCAGGCTATTCTGATGTTATGAAGTCAAACATTCTCAGTCAAACCTGGCTTTAGGAGCCATATGTTTTCATTTCCAGTCCACTGAGAATCTCTAAGTTCCATATGCACGATGTAAAAGGGAATTTACATTTCTAGTCTAAGCACACACTCGTAAAATTTAAAGCAACGCATCAGAAGGCTGGAATTTCATTATTGAGAGCAGCACTGCAGGAGTTACAGCCATGAAGAAAGGCCTGGTCCCAGTCTTGGGCTGGGAGAGCTGCACAATGTTGTGGCCAGAATTCTGGTGTGTTTCACAGCAACTTAAACAGCATCTCCAGCCCGTCCTGCGGGCACTGAGAAGGGCTTTGGTTGTACCAGGGAGATCTTTAGCTAAGGCCAGGATGTTTTCTCCCTCAATTCCCTTCAGCTCCACGTGAAAGCAGGATCCAACATATGCTGCGTGCACCCCGTGCTGGCTGCACAGCCCTGCACGGTGTCACTTTGCGTTATCCCAGGAGCCTCCTGAGCACACCACAGTTTCACTGGCTTGGAAATTCATGCTTCAGAGAGTGCATTGTCAATTGGGTGACCATCTGTAATTTGCAGAAGTCTTGTTTTGTGCTGTGGCAATGTGTAAGGCAGGGTTTAGATCTCGGGGCAGAGCCAGGAATGTTCTGGAAGCCCTGTAGTTCATGGGTTTGTAGAAGCACTGTATGAGAACTCCTACTTCAGGTGAGCACAGCTCCCACACCAGACATTTACACCTACAGGTGAATATTGCACACCAGCACAAAGAGTAAGAGAAAGCAAACTTCTAGGAGTGCCAGGATGAAGCACTAATTGCCTTCATATTACTCTGGAGGAAAGGAAAGTTTCAGTGGTGGTCAGTTAACAGACACACGATTTACTCGAGTGCACGTGTACCCGAGCAATATATCCCACAAACAGCTAATGTGTCATAAGGAATTTCGGCTTTAAAAGTAAAACTTTCAAAGAGAGATGAGGGATGAGTGAAAACGGTATTTTTCAGTTGAAAAAGCATTTCCAGCATTATTTATAGATTTTCTATCCAACATTCAGGACATACACGTCCCTGAGCAGCCACCACTGCTGGTGGGTTACTGCAAACACAGAAAACTCAGGCAAGCATGACCACCTTATCAGGAGCAATTTAGAGCCGATTTGTTGGCCATTGTTTCCTTTATTAACAGCAGCGGCCACCTTCATTGTCTCACTGAAACGGAATTTGCAAGGAGACAAAAGGAGCAGTTCACCTAAAACCTTCCTAAAACAACTCCTCAACAGTTCTCTCCCTTCCTGCTCTCTCTTGTCTCCCATGAGGAGATGGTGCAATATTAGTGAATTACATTCATTATTCACCTGACATCCTGATAAATGATTTTTCCGGAGGGGAACCCACATAATACATCTTTACTACAGTGAATTAGGGAAACCCAGAACAAAGCCATGTCTCCTTAGCTGCATTTGCATTACCCAGGAAAATATCTTCTCCTAAATCATTCCTGTTCCTTTTCTTATTTGTTTTCTTATAGCAGGATTTGAACACTGGCATTTGAGAGGGATGCTAATGAATACCCAGAGGATTAAAATAAAGCTACAGTAAACAGAGTTACCTTTCAGTCACCTCTCTTGTGCTTACATCTGCGTGCAGCAAGGACCTGAATGGAAATCATTTCCCTCCTCCTGCACAGGTTACTGTGCTGATTTTAGAGGGTTTGTACTGATCTCACTGCAGTGGTGCTGGCAAAACACAAAACAAACCTAGGGATATTCCAGAAGCATTGGGGAAAATCCCACGTTGGAATCTAACAGCAGTTTGTCTTTTACCATTTCGAATCACAGGGCAGTTTGGGTTGGAAGGAACCCTAAAACTCCTCTGGTTCACCTGCCCTACCTGGCAGGGACACCTGCCACTGTCCCAGGCTGCTCCCAGCCCTGTCCAGCCTGGGGCACTGCCAGGGATCCAGGGGCAGCCACAGCTGCGCTGGGCACCCTGGGCCAGGGAACAACTTCTTCTTGATATTTCATCTAAACCTCTCACTTTGAAGCCATTCCCTTTATGATGTCACTGACAAAAGTTCCTCTGCAGCTCTCCCGGAGCCCCTTTGGGCCCTGGAAGGGCTCTGAGCTCTCTCCCTGGAGCCCCTTTGGGCCCTGGAAGGGCTCAGCTCTCCTAGAGCCCTCTCCCCTCTAGGTGAGCCTCAGAGCAGGACCTTGTTGAACTCCCTGAGGTTTCCACATCCCCCTCCAACCCGTCCAGGCTGCAGTACCCACGAGAACAAAACCATTCGGGACTCCTCAAGAGGACAAAACCTTCTACTCTCAAAATTAAACTTAAAAAAATAAAACAACAAACCAAACCCAAAACCAAAACAAAACAACAACAACAAAACAAAACAAACCCCAAACCCCCCCCAACAAAACAAACAAACAACAACAAACTATATTTCCCCCTTCAAAATCTGCTTCTGCTCCTGGAGAGGAGGCTCTTTTTTGGTTTCAGGTTTCATGGCACTGGTTACCTGAGGAAATGACACCAACTCTTGGAGCACTCCTATTAAATCTTCATGTCCTAAGCACAGGCACAGAAAATCCACCACTGAGGAGCGCAGGGAGAATGGAACACTTCCAAGGAAATGCTTCCATTGGAACCTGTGAGATGCTTAGATGGAAACAGAGTTCTGTGCCTGGATCAGGGCCATGCTGCCCAAATTCACAGCATTTATATAGATCTCAATTACATAATTGGTTTCAGCTGTTTTGCAGCAAACTGCCTAGAAACTTGGAAATTTTGACTCTTATTTGTTGCAGCAGGGCAATCTTTTAAACCTTATCAGTCTACAGATAGGATCTTGTGAAAATTTGCCATATCTTCTGCTGTTTGAAGAGCAGTTCTACAGCATTTTAAAACTTTTTTATTCAAACAGCCTTGTTTTACCAAAGCAGGCTTAAAACTTTCTTAAGCAGCTTTAAAACTTCTAAAATCAGATTTTCTAACCTTATTTTCCCTTATTTTTTTCAAACTTTAAAGTGCTTAGGCTCAGTCATACTTATTCAGTCAGGAACCTGGATTGGCTAACCACAGTTACCAGGAAATATTTCATCCACAAACAAGTAATTTGTAAGATCCTAAACTGGACTTAATCAGTTTTATTTTCTGTTGTGGAGACCTGCACTGTGATATTGGGTTCTGCCTGAAAGATCTGGAAATTAATTTTAAATTATTTTCACACTCTCTGGATTTAAAAACTTAAATCAGACTGGCATTAGGCTCAAGTGCAGCCGAACAACCTAATAAAAATGACTTTTGCTGACATTAGTAGATGGCAGAGAGCTCAGTCCTAAGCACTGTGATGCCAGACACAATAAAGGCCTGACAAATATTCAATGCCACACATTCAAAGGGCACAACTTTGATTTAGATGCAAACTGAAGTTTGGAAGCGTTCACAGAACGCTTCTATTCATTTATTTATTCATTCTGTTTATCACAGAACTCTTCTATTCGCTTAAAGGACATTTATTCTCTGTTCCTTCAGGGTGTGTCCAGTCCCCTTTATTCAAGTGGAAAACTCCATTAAAATGAAAATTCCCTGTCACCAGTAGAAAGTACAAATCTGGTGCAGCAGTTGCTGAAATTAAGCAAATACTTGACTTTAAAGCTATCCTCAGGTTTGTCAGTGTAATTACACAGCCCATAACTAGGCCAGGTGCACCATATTAACATATTTGGGAACATTTGCATAAGAAAATTTGACTGTGGCATGAAGTCTAGGCAGATTTTCAAGTGCTAACAAGAATTCCCTGGATTTTATTGCAAGGCTGGGTCAGTGCTACTGAGCTGCATTTTTGAGTGGACTGAATTCGGAATTCCACAGTCTTACATTTCTCAACTGCCTTTAATTTTTTTTTTTGTTTTGTTTTTGTTTTTTTCCCCACAAGAAATTGCTACAGGTATGCCAAAAGCAAAACAAAATATCATCAGGTTAATATCAGGTTAACAGAGCCATCAATCTTTCACGCATAAACAAATATGTGCATATATATTTACACATAAGTGTCCATATATACAGCAGTTTATATACATCCCAGAAAAACTGGTGAACTATTATAGACAATTATACATTTTAATTAAGTTCTATACTAATAATGAGCATTAATATTGCTGCTAAACTAATCAAAGAATTAACAGTGCTGTGCAAATGACATCTATATAACATTTATGCAGTTGAACAGGAATTGTAAAGGGTTGGGAGGAGACTGAGGAAAGGGAACAAACCTGGATTTAGTCTGCTTTAGCTGCAAGACTACAGTCTATAACAATTAGTTTTAAAATCCCTATACAGATCTATTTTAAAAGCTAATATCAATACTATTACAGTGAGAAATCCTCGTGCAGGTGAAAAAAAAAAAAAAAGAAAAAGATTTTCAAACAATTTCTCCTCCCCAACTCTCATTTATATAATGCAGGACAAACAATTGAAAGGGAAGAAGATAAAGCAGATGCCTCTTTCTGCATCACATTTGAGAGCTGAACTTACAGGACTGTACAACACAACTTCCAGCAGCACTCCATCAATGTGATAAATGCTGCCACTCTATCACACACAGCTTTGACACAGAAAAATCAGCTCCGAGCTCCATTCTCTGCAAAGGTGAGATTGTTGTGAGAGCAGAGTAAAATCAAAGTTACAGAGCAGCACATTCCTGTACAAGAATTAGCATTTCTTCCTGGCATTGGCAGCACTGCTGAGACTTGTAAATTATTCAACATCTACAATCAACATGCCAAATTTCAGTGGAAACCTTGGTGCTTTTGTAAGTAAATTTTTATCTTACCCAATCAGGTTTGATGTGTGCCTGACTAAGGGGTTTCACAAAGGTATCTCTCCAGCTTGATTGGTAACGCTGCACTTGTGCTTCCTCAAGGAAAAATTAGCTGCTTGCATTTGAAATTCATGTCACAAATTGCTCGGCATTCAGATTTACCGTCTCTCTTACAGCCTCATTCTATCTCTAGAATCTTTGGCTTTGATGAAGCCAGGAGAAACTACAAGGAACTACAAGCAGATCTGTAAGGACCATCCATTTATTAACTTTAATAAAAGTTATCTTGATCCACAAAGGCTCAGACATTTAATTAAAGTAAATGGAAAAGATGCAGAAAAAAAAAATCAGTGTAAAATTTAATATTAGATCAGCTGAAGGAAATTCAAGAGAAAACAGAGGGGACTGATAAAATACCTGATGGATGGGGAAGGATATGATAGTTCCAGGAGAAGGGATGCCATGCAATAAGATCCCAGCTCAAGGGAAGGCAGAGCTGCTGGATAACTCATTTACATGCACCAGTGCTGGCTGGAATGGCCACAATGAGCCGAAAACCCCGAGATAAATAATTTAATGGCTGGAGATGCAGTTCACCCTTCCCCTATTCTATCTCTGATTTTTGCACATGTCCATCCTCCCACCAGTTTAAAGCACCAGCCCAGGAAGGAGTGCCAGTGCTGGGGTAGCAACAATGCCTTTGGATTTTGGCTTTCCATGGATTTGTAACCCTGCAGTTCTTTAGGGGATCACTCCAAGCTCCACGTGCAGTGTGAGCTGCTGTTCCCCCATTCTGGGCAGACACAACAATTCCTCTTCAGGCTGGCAATCAAGGACCCCTCACTGCCCCAGAAATGGAAATAAAAGTGAGTTGGGGGGAGCAAACTTGTGGTAAATGACTTCATTACCTGAGGCTGTAACTGGGGGATTAACCTAAATATGCAAATGGACCAAACTTATAAAAGTGTGAAACCCGTGGTGCATTTTGGGAGCAGCCCCTGGGGGGGCTTTGTCTGCCCCAAATGTACCCAAAGNACCCCTCACTGCCCCAGAAATGGAAATAAAAGTGAGTTAGGGGAGCAAACTTGTGGTAAATGACTTCATTACCTGAGGCTGTAACTGGGGGATTAACCCAAATATGCAAATGGACCAAACTTATAAAAGTGTGAAACCCATGGTGCATTTTGGGAGCAGCCCCTGGGGGGGCTTTGTCTGCCCCAAATGTACCCTTCAATAAATATAAATAATCTGCTTTTTATTCCCTTAAGTCTGTTTTTAGGCAGCCCTAAAAGGCATCAGCAACACCAAATTCCTGCAGGCTGCTGGAATAACCAGCTGGGGGAAGAAGCTGCTGGGTTGGCTCCATCATTCCTGGGCAGGGTGGCCCTTCCCTCCCGGGCTGTTTTTGCATTGCAGGAGACGTTCTTTCTTCTGGCTGGGATTGCCTTGTCAAGCCTTCCTGTTCCTCATTTCTCCGTTCTGATGAGGAGATCGTTGCTGTAATACCAAGAACAGCGCAGGCAGTGAGTGAAGGACTGACAGCCTTTCATTTTTGGAGACACAGAATAAGTCTTTCCTGTCTGCGAGTCAATCCTGTTTTATTCTTAGCTTCTCTGGAGCACACGTCCTCAGACAAGAACTAAACTCTTTTGTCAAAGACATAAATACTGTAGCAACATTGTTCAGACCCTTCCTGCTTGGGTCGTGGTAGCCGACTGCAATTTGTCTGCTAGCATTAAAGTTCTAAAAGTTTTTATTAAAAAGTTGCCTTTGAATTAAAAAAAAAAAAAATCTATAATTTAAATTACATAAAATCCCTGACATTCTCCTGAGGCAATTCTAATAATCTAAACATAAGCAATAGCTACTCTGTAACATTTTTCAGTCAACATCAAGTGAGATTAAGAAGATATTTCTTAAAACAGTAAAATAGAAAATTACATTTTACATAGGAATTTGATTGATGATAAAGAGGAAATATTTTATATTCCTTGCACAAAACAGGCTGAAACACAAATATTAATACTATCTAAGACTTCAGTGTGGCTAAATAATTCATAAAAGTTAATTGAATTTTGTTGGTTGGAAAGGGGATAGTATTGATTCAGCAATGAGACAGATGAGATAATCCCCTTCAGCTTCTGAGGTGGGGATCACCCTTTTCTACGAGCTCCTCCCATTTGTTCCCTAATTACACACGGAGCAGTCAGCAAACAGATTCTAGGGACTCCCCAAGAGGGCCTGACCCCAGGATTCCCTCGGGTGGATCACAGGGGAGTGGAAAAGTCAGCACCAATTGAAATGGTGAATTTGTACGTATTTAGTGGTAGCTACTTATCCTGAGGCAAATATTTTCCTGACCCCCTCCAGCCACCAAGAACTATTGAAAATTTTCCTTATGTTTTGCGTACTCCAGTTATTTTGCATTGTCCACTTGCACATTACTTTGCCTTGCAATACAGCATTCCAGAAAACACAAATGTATGCACATTTAAAGAAATCTAACAAAGAACCAAATCAAATAATGCTCAGTGAGCTGAGAAAAATCAAAATTCTCCCCAGCCTAAAAGTCTAAGAAGAAAGAATGTTTGTGTCACTGGTGTGAAGAATTTACCCCAGTGTTGGTGTCAGTACTCAGACTATGACAGAGAGGTATAAAAGCAACTTAACAGAACTTTCATGCATAGTTTCAATGCCATTAATTAAATAAAAACTCTGATTTACAGGAAGAAACTGTAGCAGCAAGAGTTGTTGAGGAAGAACAGAAAATTACAGTCTGGAAACCATGATTATTTAAACTATCTCATCTACAGATTAAGGAAATTTATTTTGGTCCTCTCCTACCTAAATCCCCAATTCAAATCCTAAAACTGTAGTCCCTCATTCACTTGGAGAAATACTGCAGCCTGGTGAACAGTCTAAACCCAGAATATTAAAAAGGTCAAAATAATATTAAATGTGGGGCTTTGCAGAATTAAAGAAGAGTCTTTCAAAACACTGACTGGGCTGAGCTCAGACAGCAAAGCAGAGGAATTCCAGCTCCGTGATGCTTTGCCCTTAGTGCTCGAGGGGAATGCTGGTACTACACACTTGTAAGGAAATTCACCGAAAAGAGAAGCGGCTGAATTCACTCCAGCAAAGATTACAAAAGCAACACGGCAGAGACACTGCTGTGAGAAACATCAGCGCTTCTTCTGTGCAGACGAGCAGGAGGGAGAGCAGGAGAGCATCAGAGGATGGCCCCGCTCCCCAGAGCCACCGGGGCTGGGTACAGGCTCCAGCCCAGAGCAGGAGAGCATCAGAGGATGGCCCCGCTCCCCAGAGCCACCGGGGCTGGGTACAGGCTCCAGCCCAGAGCAGGAGAGCATCAGAGGATGGCCCCGCTCCCCAGAGCCACCGGGGCTGGGTACAGGCTCCAGCCCAGAGCAGGAGAGCATCAGAGGATGGCCCCGCTCCCCAGAGCCACCGGGGCTGGGTACAGGCTCCAGCCCAGAGCAGGAGAGCATCAGAGGATGGCCCCGCTCCCCAGAGCCACCGGGGCTGGGTACAGGCTCCAGCCCAGAGCAGGAGAGCATCAGAGGATGGCCCCGCTCCCCAGAGCCACCGGGGCTGGGTACAGGCTCCAGCCCAGAGCAGGAGAGCATCAGAGGATGGCCCCGCTCCCCAGAGCCACCGGGGCTGGGTACAGGCTCCAGCCCAGAGCAGGAGAGCATCAGAGGATGGCCCCGCTCCCCAGAGCCACCGGGGCTGGGTACAGGCTCCAGCCCAGCGCTCAGAGAAGGCTCCCAGCCCATGGCCCTGCCCAGGCTGCGTTGTTTGAGTCATTCCCCCAGCACCTCTCCAGCACACAGACATTGGCACGCAGCCTCCAGCTGGGCACCCGCTGCTCCAGCTGGTTTGGAGGCCCCAGGGCAGCTCCCTGAGCCAGAGCACCATCCCGGGTGGGCTGGAGGAGGGCCAGCAGGGACCCTGGCAGCAAAGCAGCGTGGGCTCCTTCAGCCAGCACTGCTGGGATGGGCAGCGTTGGACTGAACGTGATTAGCTGTGTAAAAGACTCCCTTGGAAAGGGCAGAAGAGCAAAGTCACTGCTGGGAAGATGGAAGGTGATAGAGTGACAGGTGCCCTGTTAATTCACATGGGAGGCTCTTGTATTTCAAAACTATGGCCAGAATCAAGCCATTTATATATATATGCATTATATATACATAAAAAGAAAATATAACTACTACTACTGCTACTACTAAATTAAATAATTTAAAATAATTTATTATATATATTGTATTATATATATGTAATACAATATATACATATATAATAATATGAAACACTGTGTATATATAATATAATACAAGATAATAGTAATTATATTATATATATTACAGGTATAACAGCTATATATTGTATATTTTACTTAATATAATATAAACATGATTGTTATAATTATTGTAAAACTTGTATAATTATTAATTAATTAATTAATTGTATCTAATATAGTATATATGTATATAGTATATATAGCACTATACATAATATGTATATAATATATATATACATTTATAAATATAGGTATAGAATTAATATATATCTGATTACAGGTTCTTAATACGGCAGAGTTAAATCTTATTAAATCTGTGTCTCACTCATTCTCTGCTTTTAAATCACCCTAGAGCAACTACACAAAACAAAGGCTTCAGGCTGTTTCCAAGGTGATAAATCAAGAGGCAATATTACATGTGGCAAGAAGTTCACACTGCAGTTATTTAAGCCTTAAAATCTTCTTTACCAGAGGATCTGCAAGCCCCTTCCTTCTCACGCCCCCTCCCCTTTCTGTGTTTTTTCCAAATGAAGGATTATGCAGGGTAAGGAAATGCAGGTAGATATTTGTACTGACAAGAATAGAAGAGGCACCTAAATACAAAGTTTCAGGAAAAATACTCTTTGTCCTGCAATGCTTAAAAAAAACTTCCAAAACTGCAGCAGGCTCCTGCCTCGAGGAGGAGCACAGATGCTTTTGTGATCTTCCCATCAGGCAGATTCCCAGAAGATTATTTCAAATCTCAGTGGTGGCCTAGCCTTCCTCACAAGACAGCACTCAGCGCTCTCAGACTGTTTTTATTGGCATCTTTGCAAAGGTTATTATTAGAATAAGCAGCTGGTAACCAATATTTGCTGTTGTCAGATGTATGAGCACAGCACAAGTCCTAAGAGATGTATTCCAGTTCCCATTTGGAGCTACCTGCTGCTCCCATGGCAGAATATTTGACCACTGCACTCCTGGGGAGCCCAGAGGCCCCATCCATCGTTTTACAGAAGCATTTTATGGGGGGGCACTGAAGCAGGCTGCTCTCTGAGCCCTGGATGTGATGTGTGAGCCCACAGAAACCCCTGTCAAAAGGGAAAATCCCACAGTCTGGAGCAGTTCTGTGCTTCAGCTGGCTAAAAACTACCAGAGAGCAAAGGAGAGCTCTCAGCCACCCTGCAGGCAGCACAGGCTGGGTGGGAAGGAGAGCTGAACACCCTGATCTTTATAAAACCACCCTCAGCTGTTCCAGCGCTTCCCCTTCTCCCCCTTCACTTCCAGATCCACTTTGAAAGGTGCAAAAAATATTTCTGGGCTCAACAGATGGGGTTGATACAACTCAGCATCAACCCAGGACACCTGGGACAGCTTCTCCCCCAGCCTGGGCTGCTGCAGAGACCTGAGTGTGCCCTGGGTCACTGCCCCCTGAGTGTCCCCTGGCTGAGCTCACTGCCCCCGAGTGTCCCCTGGGTGAGCTCACTGCCCCCGAGTGTCCCTGTGTGAGGGTCACTGTCCCCTGAGTGTCCCCTGGGTGAGCTCACTGCCCC